>SJXQ01003899.1:20446-44225 GCA_006408695.1 Aepyceros melampus | reverse complement strand
AAGCTCAACATTCAGAAAACGAAGATCATGGCATCTGGCCCCATCACTTCATGGGAAATAGATGGGGAAACAGTAGAAACAGTGTCAGACTTTGTTTTTTTGGGCTCCAAAATCACTGCAGATGGTGACTGCAGCCATGAAATTAAAAGGCGCTTACTCCTTGGAAGAAAAGTTATGACCAACCTAGATAGTATATTCAAAAGCAGAGACATTACTTTGCCGACTAAGGTCCGTCTAGTCAAGGCTATGGTTTTTCCTGTGGTCATGTATGGATGTGAGAGTTGGACTGTGAAGAAGGCTGAGCGCAGAAGAATTGATGCTTTTGAACTGTGGTGTTGGAGAAGACTCTTCAGAGTCCCTTGGACTGCAAGGAGATCCAATCAGTCCATTCTGAAGGAGATCAACCCTGGGATTTCTTTGGAAGGAATGATGCTAAAACTGAAGCTCCAGTACTTTGGCCACCTCATGCGAAGAGTTGACTCATTGGAAAAGACCCTGATGCTGGGAGGGATTGGGGGCAGGAGGAGAAGGGGACAACAGAGGATGAGATGGCTGGATGGCATCACAGACTCAATGGACGTGAGTCTGAGTGAACTCTGGGAGTTGGTGATGGACCGGGAGGCCTGGCATGCTGCGATTCATGGGGTCACAAAGAGTCGGACACGACTGAGCGACTGAACTGACACATTATGTATGTGTTTTAATTGTCAGTATTAGAAAAACATGTTAAATTTGAAATTATATTTAAGTATGAGGGAAAGAAGCTTATGATTTACATAAACATTTGGAGAAATTGCCTGCAGAGAGTTTTTCTATCCTCTTGGCCTGACTCCCTAAGGCTAAACCATCAAGCCTGACCAGATCATTTTAGCTACTGACAAGAGATGTGGAGAATAAGAGATTTTCTGGGTGTCTAAAATATTCCTTTCATAAAAGCCAGCACTATATTTCTGGGACAGAGACCCAGAAGCTGCATTTTTTGTTTCTCCTTTCTCTGTTTTCTCTGTCTCATTGGTGATTTGGTTAATTAACACTTCATCCAAGGATTACATATCTTAGAGATTCAGGAGAGTGTGAAATTGCCCTCCTGGCAATGACAAGGATAAAGGAATATCCCACTCTCATAGCTATTACTGTACAGCTGGATTTAAAATTTAATATTTTAAAGAACAGTTTCTCTGGGAAAAGAGAACTATTACTCTATGACAGTGGTTCTCAAATTGTGGTCCTCAGATCAGCAGCATCACTGTCCTTGAGGAACTTGTTAGAAATGCAAATTATCAAGCCCCATTCCAGATCTACTGATTCAGAATCCCTTGGATCAGGGTCCCTGTAATCTGTGTTTTAGCAAACCCCCAGGCGATTCTGATGAATGATAAGGTTTGGGAACCATTGGTCTATGCAACTCCCTCACTATGTTGTATATGAATATATTATTTAGTGATACAAGAAGACGGGTTAAATTATTAATTAGTAATTTAAATCTTAAATCATTGCCTTTGAATTTGTTAAGCAGACTAGTTCAAGTCCACAGGGCTCCATCAATGTTTTATTGCAGTTCACAGCATGTAGGTCTATTGGCACAAAAACGACTAATTATCTTAGTAGATCTGAAAAGGAGGAAATGCCCACTGAAAAGTGGCAATGCTTGTTTGAACAAAGTCTCCAAGCTGAAAAAGTGCTCTGCTGCTGCTAAGTTGGCTTCAGTCCTGTCCGACTCTGCAACCCCTTGGACCGTAGCCTGCCAGGCTCCTCTGTCCATGGGATTCTTTAGGCAAGGATACTGGAGTGGGCTGCCCATTTCCTTCTTCAGGGGATCTTCCCGACCCAGGGATCAAACCCACATCTCACGTCTCCAGCATTGGCAGGTGGGTTCTGTGGCACTAGTGGTGAAGTGCACCAGGGCAGGCCACCTCCAGGCCTGGGGAGGCTGACAGCGGTCCTGTAGGAAGCACCTTTCTGTTCCAAACTCAGATCTGTGCCTCAGGTGGTTTGATTAGGTTACATGACAGGTCTACTGAGGCTGTTCCAACTCCCTCACCATGGGGGACAGGAAGGAAGGCCTGGGATGTCAGTGTCTGGGAGACCAGTGCTTCACCACCAAGGAGGAAGTTAGGATTTTTAATGTCATCATATTCATTCTTGGGATACTGCCTTATCTTACAGAATTTGGTTTAAAGTTTTTTTTTTTTTTTTTTTTTTTCCCTTTTCACTATCTTGTGTTATGGTCATTTCAGTCATCACACTTGCCATGTGGTTTTACATTGGTGGTGTTATTTCTTCCAGGAAATGCTATTTTGTCAGGAGAATTGCAGATTTTGATGCCAAAGAAGTCTTTTGGTGAAGAAGCAGGAGCTCCTGGATGAAGATAAAGGTGGGATTTTATCCTTATTGCCCCATTTTCCAATCCTTTTCCCTTCTCTATCTGCATCTGATCAATTTCCAGGTTCTACAAATCATTTCTCAATCACCTCCACCTATTCTCCTCATTTTAATTTTTTGCCACTGTTACAACTTGGCTACTGATCATTTCTCAACTTGATGACTCAAATTCAGAGACACAGAAAGGATTCACAGCAGTTAATTATCATTCTAGCTTCTAAGGTAAGTTCAAGTATTTAATAATTGTTCCTGTAATCCTAAGTGAATTGAATGGGAAAACCAACTAGTGGTGGTTTGTGATGGTTCTGTTCTTTTCAACCCACACTCCCTCCAACACTATGTACTATATAATGCTTACACTAATTCATTCAGTCAGCTTTTTTATGCTGTTATATGTCAAGAGCTATTTTAAACAAAAAGGTAACAATAGTCAACAAATACAAAACCTGGAGACTTTACTTACAGAATTCATAATATAATGATGGTTATGTGTGGTTGAAGACCTACCATTATATCTGTATCTATAGCCATAGCTACATCTTTCTGTATGTGTATCTACTAACCTGTCGGTCTAGCTATTTAATTATGATGGTAAGGAGGTCCTCTGATGTACTGACATTTAAACAAAGACATAAATGAAGTGACTGATGTTGCTATCTGAGGATGAAGTGTTCTATTAGAGCAAACCAAGTAACCAGGGGTAAAGAAAGGAGACTGGTATAACTGGGCAGGGTGGTGGTGGTGGTGAGAAAGGGGCTGGATGGAAGAGGATAAAGTTAGAGGTAGCCAGGGAATGGGTTGCCAGGGAGCATTTACATTGTACTTCAAATGAAATGAGAAGTCCTTAAGAGGTTTTAAGAAGAGAGGTGACTGACAGTGTGGCAATATTTTAGAGAGACCACCCTGATTACCAGCAACTGAATCAAGAGAACCCTTTAGGAGACAATCTGCAATAAACCTAATGAGATTTGATGTTGTCATGAATATGTCATGAGTGGTTGGGGTGGTTTTTCTTTTCGTGCTGAATGTGGAGAATAAGAGAAAGGAAGGAGTCTAACAGCAACTCAAAAAATTTTAGGCCCAAAGAAACTAAAATTGAATTGCCTTTCACTGAGACAGGGAAATAGCAAACACCCTCTTCCAACAACACAAGAGAAGACTCTATACATGAGCATCACCAGATGGTCAATACTGAAATCAGATTGATTATATTCTTTGCAGCCAAAGATGGAGAAACTCTATACAGTCAGCAAAAACAAGACTGGGAGCTGACTGTGGCTCAGATCATGAACTTCTTATTGCCAATTTGAGGCTTAAATTGAAGAAAGTAGGGAAAACCACTAGACCATTCCGGTATGACCTAAATCAAATCCCTTATCATTATACAGTAGAAGTGACAAATAGATTCAAGAGATTAGATTTGGTAGACAGAGTGCCTGAAGAACTATGGACAGAGATTTGTGACATTGCACAGCAGGCAGTGATCAAGACCATCCCCAAGAAAAATAAATGCAAAAAGGCAAAATGGTTGTCTGCAGAGGCCTTACAAATAGCTGAGAAAAGAAGAGAAGCAAAAGGCAAAGGAGAAAAGGAAAGATACACCGTTTGAATGCAGAGTTCCAAAGAATAGCAAGGAGAAATAAGAAAGCCTTCCTCAGTGATCAGTGCAAGGAAATAGAGGAAAACAATAGAATGGGAAAGATTAGAGATCTCTTCAAGAAAATTAGAGATACCAAGGGACCTTTTCATGCAGAGATGGGCACAATAAAGGACAGAAACACTATGGACCTAACAGAAGCAAAAGATATTAAAAAGAGGTGGCAAGAATACACAGAAGAACTATACAAAAAAGATCTCATGACTCAGATAACCACTATGGTGTGATCACTCACCTAGAGCCAGACATCCCAGAATGTGAAGTCAAGTAGGCCGTAGGAAACATCACTAAGAACAAAGCTAGTAGAAGTGATAGAATTCCAGTTGAGCTATTTAAAATCCTAAAAGATGATGCTGTGAAAGTGCTTCACTCAATATGCCAGCAAGTTTGGAAAACTGAGCAGTGGCCACAGGACTGGAAAAGATTGGTTTTCATTCCAATCTCAAAGAAAGGCAATGCCAAAAAATGTTCAAACTACTGCACAATTGCACTCATCTCACACCCTAGCAAAGTAATGCTCAAAATTCTCCAAGCAAGGCTTCAACCGTACGTTAACTGTGAACTTCCAGACGTTCAAGCTGGTTTTAGAAAAGGCAGAGGAACCAGAGATCAAATTGCCAACATCCATTTTGATCATCAAAAAAGCAAGACAGTTCCAGAAAAACTTCTATTTCTGCTTTATTGACTATGCCAAAGCCTTTGACTGTGCAGATGACAACAAACTGTGGAAAATTCTTCACGAGATGGGAATACCAGACCACCTTACCTGCCTCCTAAGAAATCTGTATGCAAGTCAAGAATCAACAGTTAGAACTGGACATGGAACAACAGACTGGTTCCAAGTCAGGAAAGGAATACATCAAGGCTGTATATTGTCACCCTGCTTATTTAACTTCTATGCAGAGTACATCATGAGAAATGATGGACTGGATGAAGCACAAGCTGGAATCAACATTGCTGGGAGAAATTCAATAAACTCAGATATGCAGAAGATACCACCCTTATGGCAGAAAGTGAAGAACAACTAAAGAGCCTCTTGATAAAAGTGAAAGAGGAGAGTGAAAAAGCTGGCTTAAAACTCAACATTCAGAAAACTAAAATCTTGGCATCTGGTCTCATCACTTCATGGCAAATAGATGGAGAAACAATGGAAACAGTGACAGACTTTTATTTTGGGGGGCTCCAGAATCACTGCACATGGTGACTGCAGCCATGAAATTAAAAGACACTTGCTCCTTAGAAGAAAAGCTGGGAGCAACCTAGACAGCATATTAAAAAGCAGAGATATTACTTTGCCGACAAAGATCCATCTAGTCAAAGCTATGGTTTTTCCAGTAGTCATGTATGGATGTGAGAGTTGGATGATAAAGAAAGCTGAGCACCAGAGAATTGATGCTTTTGAACTGTGGTGTTGGAGAAGACTCTTGAGAGTCCCTTGGACTGCAAGGAGATCCAACCAGTACATCCTAAAGCAAATCAGTCCTGAATATTCATTGGAAGGATTGATGTTGAAGCTGAAACTCCAATACTTCGGCCCCCTGATGCGAAGAGCTGACTCTCTGGAAAAGGCCCTGATACTGGGAAAGATTGAAGGCAGGAGGAGAAGGGGACAACAAAGGATGAGTTGGTTGGATGGCATTACTGACTCGATGGACATGAGTTTAAGCATGCTCTGGGAGTTTGGATGGACAGGGAAGCCTGGCGTGCTGTAGCCCATGGGATAGCAAAGTGTCAGACACGACTGAGCAACTGAACTGAACTGAGATAGGGAAAACCATTTTGTAGGGAGAGAGGCCAAAGTTGGGGAAAATGAGTTTAGCCTTGGATATGTTATTTGAGATAGCAACTGTCAATCAAGTAAAAGGTCATAAATTGTTGGTGCCATCAATTCAGGTGGGAAGTTTAAAAACATATTCCTCAGGTCACTCTTGTTGTGTAGTGTTCTCTGATATTTTTGTCCATATTACAAATCAAGCCTGCTCATTCCTCATAATAAAATATACAGACGTATAAAAGAAAACCAAAAATCACTGTCATCTAATCTTTCCAAAGGTGATAACTATTATCAACTTCTCAATGTATAAATTTCCAAATTGTGTGTTTGTCTACATGTATTTAGATATATATTAGTGTATACCATGTGAAACTATTGTATTCACTTTGATCTACAAAAAGAATAATTTAACATATTAGCTTAATATATATATATATATATGAACACTATAAAAATAGAAGCATGCAAGATCTATTTGTCTATGAAGTGAAAGTCACTCTTTGCAACCCCATGGTTGCATGAAATTCTCCAGGCCAGAATACTGGAGTGGGTAGCCTTTCCCTTCTCCAGGAGATCTTCCCAACTCAGGGATCAAACCCAGGTCTCCTGCATTGTGGGCAGATTCTTTACCAGCTGAGCCACAAAGGAAGCCCAAGAATACTGGAGTGGGTAGCCTATCCCTTCTCCAGCAGATCTTCCAGACCCAGGAATTGAACAAGGATCTCCTGCATTGCAGGCGGATTCTTTACCAACTGAGCTATCAGGGAAGCCCAGTACAAATAGAAGCATGTAAAATATATTTGTCTATGCTTTTGTTAAATACTTTATTTGGCTGAGCCTCTTACATTGCACATGACAGGAAAAACTAGAATAACTGACAATGTATTTTAAAGAAAGGAAACAGGTAGTGTATTAAACCTGAGAAATCTTACAAAATGCAATATAACTATACAACATTAAGGGTTCCAAAATGGTCCCAGGCAGCACCAAAATTACCAGTAGACAAATATCATGTTTTGGGGTATTTCTTTATTTTTCTGTTGAGGATTATAGCATAAATATGGCAAAACTCTTTGATTTACTTTAAAGCATTTTAATTAGAGTAACTGAATTCTGTGAGATTTTGGTTGTTAAATTAGGCATTCAGCTCAATGGTGTTTTTATAACATTTTTGGAAGGACAATATTGAACAAATTAGTAGTCAACAATGGCTTTAATGATATTAAATTGAATTTGTGGTTTAATACCTCTCTGGGTCAATTTTGGGACATAGTGAATAATCTTAGCTGTATTTATCATTGGTCTTGAAGAGAGATGGAAAAAATATGTGTAAGCTAGCACATCTCTGTTTCAGTAAAAATTACCCACAGTAGATATCCCAGAGTTATTTGAGGATCAAATGTACAATTACACATTGTGAAAGTACTTAACAAACCACAAAGCACTAAATAAATTCAATAGATTGTTATAGTGACAAGATAGAGCTAACAAATACATAACGGAAGAATAGATTGTTCTTTCAACTTCAATCTTTTGTTTGCTTCTGAAGATATTGTAGGTTTTATTTTGTTGTTCCTTTAGAAATAAAAAGAAAAAATTCTTAAAAAGAACATACTGTAAGGCAAAGAGAAAACTAATAATTTCCCCAAAAGACATTTTAGTCTTTTCTTGAAATGTTACTTATCATCTGTAGAGCAAGAGGAAGCTAGACAATGATGGGTTTTTTTCCTTTTCATTGGGTCAATTAAGAAAGATACTGAAAATTCCTTCCAACTTCAGTTTAAATTAGGAACAATAGCTTTTTTGTTATTTTGTAAAAAGTCATTAAAATGTGATGAGTTTTCATTAAAAAAAAACATATCTTACAAGATTGGACTTTAAGATGCAATTCTCTTGGTTACAGATTTAAAAATACAGCTTTTTGATGAGTTAGGTATAAATGAATAAAGAATTTAAATGATTTTCCCTGGTAATTCATATAAGGCAAATATCAAGTAGTAAATTATATTATGGGATATAAGCGCCTTTTAAAAACTAAATATTAATCAATTTGATAATATACTTACCTTTAACTTAAATTTTAACATACTTTTTTTCAGCGTTCATTGAGGAAAATAAATGTGTTGGGCATGTCAATTTATTCTAAAGAACTAATATTGCTGTTAACTTCCATAATCCAAGAGGCTTTAAACATGACACTGGCTAGAAAAACATTGGCACAGAAATACAGTGAAGTGGAAGGAGCTAGAAACTGGGTAGAATGAGGCTAAGAGACCATCCAAGGTGGAGAAAAGGGCCAGAGATTGAATAGGACTGGAAATCCACTTTCAGGAGTTGGGTGAGGATTAGTTTCAGAACCAGGTACTGAGTCCTTCACTGATACTGTGACAGTAATCTTCCTGATGAAATTAAAGACAGGAGGGTACCTGTTGTCATTCTAATGGTAAAATGGTGGACCACTAGGCTCAGAAACTTGAAAAATGAAGTTTTGAGTCATCCCACCAGGAGAAGTACTGTGACCAGTTGAGGTTTTATCTGAAAGTAAAGGGAATATAAAATGTGTAACAGAAGCAGGAATTTATAAATACTGTATGCAAGCACATGACTAGTTGTAGAAAGAAAAACTATAGTTATTATGTATTCTATTTATTAATATAAATTCTTTTATCCCCTTCTACAGTTTTATATATAAAGTATGTATTTGGCGACTTACCTTATTAATTGAAATGTTAGAGGATATCATTAAAGGATTGTGACTGAGATAATAGAAGAGCATTGATCACTCACAGATGGAGATGTTTACGGGCAGGGTGGCCATATGATTTATTGTCCAAACTAGGAAGATGATAAAATCAAAGGGCATACTAAAATAGTAAAACATATACATTTAAAAATATTTGATTAAGGTTCATGAACTTAAAAATAGTTTTATTCAAAAGTTATTTTCCAAAATAATTTCTGAAAAATCATGTATGTTACACCCCTTTAAACAAACAATTTCTGTATTCATATTCTGAATATAAAACTTAATGGCGATAAGTATTCTGGTTACATGTCCATATACTTCTGTCAGGTTTTAACTATATATGTTTCTAATACTGTATCACTTGTATTTCTCTAAAGAATGCATTTTTCCAATGTAACTTCTTTTCTATTAAAAAATAATTCGTGGGGCTTCCCTCATGGTCCAGCGATTAAGATTTCACACTTGCATTGCAGGGGCTGTGGGTTCAATTTCTAGTCGGGAAACTAAGATCCCACATGCTGCAGGGTGCAGTCAAAACAAACAAACCAAAAAAAAAAAAAAAAAACCCTCCAAACAAATTATAAACAGTGCTGCGATGAACATTGAGGTATATGTGTCTCTTTCAATTCTGGTTTCCTCGGTGTGTATGCCCAGCAGTGGGATTGCTGGGTCATAAGGCAGTTCTATTTCCAGTTTTTTAAAGAATCTCCACACTGTTCTCCATAGTGGCTGTATCTTTTTAAAAGGAGAGAGAGAGAAGTTTCTGCACTGCAATGAGGACCCAGAGCCGCAAAAAAAAAAAAAAAAAAAAAAAAAAAAAAAAAAAAACCCTCCAAACAAAAAATACTTGCAACTTCCTCAAAATTGCATTCGATGACTGACAAACTAAGTTGTTGACATCTTCTAATGCCTCTTCACTTTAGACTTTAATCATTTTAATTGAGAAAAGTGTATCTGTACAGGTGCCAAGGTGCCTGGTAAACTCTGGACAATCCTGCTAAATGGTGGACATTCTTAGGCCTATTTTTCATATTGAAAGGTATTAATATATAATTCCAAATATTTTATTTTTTCTCCCATACTGAGTAACTTTTGTGAAAAAATACTGTCCCAAGGCAAAACTTAACAAAGAAGTTGCTTTTTTTTGCACATTCATTAAAAATAATTTATTTGACTCTGCCAGGTCTTTGTTGCAGCACATAGAATCTTCATTGTTCAGTTGCAGCATGTGGTACAGATGGTGTTTTAAAAATATTTCATTGGATTGAGATGCTACACAATCATGTTCTTTCAACTTCTCTCCTTTTCAGGACAATATAAGTTTATTCAATTAGAAATATGAGCACCATCAAAACACACTTCCAACACACTTAGATTTCTAGGCACAACTATAAAATTTCAAAATGAGATGTAATTTTTTTTAATTTTATTTTTTAACTTTTATTTACTTTTTAAATATAAATTTATTTATTTTAATTGGAGGCTAATTACTTTACAATATTGTATTGGTTTTGCCATACATTGACATGAATCTGCCACAGGTGTACATGAGTTCCCCATCCTGAACCCCCCTCCCACGTCCCTCCCCATCCCATCCCTCTGGGTCATCCCAGTGTACCAGCCCATTGCACCCTGTATCATGCATTGAACTTAGACTGGCTATTCATTTCACATATGATAAAATACATGTTTCAATGCCATTCTCCCAAACCATCCCACCCTCACCTTCTCCCACAGAGTCCAAAAGACTGTTCTATACATCTGTGTCTACTTTGCTGTCTCGCATACAGGGTTATCAGTACCATCTTTCTAAATTCCATATATATACGTTAGTATACTGTATTGGTGTTTTTCTTTCTGGCTTATTTCACTCTGTATAATAGGCTCCAGTTTCATCCACCTCATTAAAATTGATTCAAATATATTCTTTTTAATGGGTGAGTAATATTCCATTGTGTATATGTACCACAGCTTTCTTATCCATTTGTCTGCTGATGAACATCTAGGTTGCTTCCACGTCCTAGCTATTATAAACAGTGCTGCAATGAACATTGAGGTACATGTGTCTCTTTCAATTCTGGTTTTCTCAGTGTGTATGCCCAGCAGTGGGATTGCTGGGTCATAAGGCAGTTCTATTTCCAGTTTTTAAAGGAATCTCCACACTGTTCTCTGTAATGGTTGTACTAGTCTGTATTCCCACCAATGGTGTAAGAGGGTTCTCTTTTCTCCACACCCTCTCCAGCATTTATTCCTTGTAGACTTTTTGATAGCAGCCATTCTGAGAGGCGTGAAATGGTACCTCATTGTGGTTTTGATCTGCATTTCTCTCATAATGAGTGATGTTGAGCATCTTTTCATGTGTTTGTTAGCCATCTGTATGTCTTCTTTGGAGAAATGTCTGTTTAGTTCTTTGGCCCATTTTTTTGCTTGGATGGTTTATTTTTCTGGAATTGAGCTACAGGAGTTGCTTGTGTATTTTTGAGAGTAATTCTTTGTCAGTTGCTTCATTTGCTATTATTTTCTCCCATTCTGAAGGCTGTCTTTTCACCTTGCTTATAGTTTCCTTTGTTGTGCACAAGGTTTTAATTTTAATTAGGTCCCATTTGTTTATTTTTCCTTTTATTTCCAATATTCTGGGAAGTGGGTCATAGAGGATCCTGCTGTGATTTGTGTCGGAGAGTGTTTTGCCTATGTTTTCCTCTAGGAGTTTGATAGTTTCTGGTCTTAAATTTAGCTCTTTAATCCATTTTGAGTTTATTTTTGTGTATGGTGTTAGAAAGTGTTCTAGTTTCATTCTTTTACAAGTGGTTGACCTGTTTTCCAAGCACCACTTGTCAAAGAGATTGTCTTTTCTCCATTGTATATTCTTGCCTCCTTTGTCAAAGATAATGTGTCCATAGGTGCATGGATTTATCTCTGGGCTTTTTATTTCATCCCATTGATCTATATTTCTGTCTTTGTGCCAGTACCATACTGTCTTGATGACTGTGACTTTGTAGTAGAGCCTGAAGTCAGATAGGGTGATTCCTCCAGTTCCATTCTTTTTTCTCAAGATTGCTTTGGCTATTCTAGGTTTTTTTGTATTTCCACACAAATTGTGAAATTATTTGTTCTAGTTCTGTGAAAAATACCATTGGTAGCATGATAAGGATTGTATTGAATCTGTTAAATTGCTTTGGGTAGTATACCCATTTTCACTATATTGATTCTTCTGATCCATGAACATGGTATATTTCTCCATCTATTTGTGTCCTCTTTGATTTCTTTCACCAGTGTTTTATAGTTTTTTATATATAGGTGTTTTGTTTCTTTAGGTAGATATATTCCTAAGTATTTTGTTCTTTTCGTTGCAATGGTGAATGGAATTGTTTCCTTAATTTCTCTGTTTTCTCATTGTTAATGTATAGGAATGCAAGGGATTTCTGTGTGTTGATTTAATATCCTGAAACTTTATTATAGTCATTGATTAGCTCTAGTAATTTTCTGGTTGAGTCTTTAGGGTTTTCTATGTAGAGGATCATGTCATCTGCAAACAGTGAGAGTTTTACTTCTTTTCCAATCTGGATTCCTTTTATTTCTTTTTCTGTTCTGACTGCTATGGCTAAAACTTCCAAAACTATGTTGAATAGTAGTGGTGAGAGTGGGCACCCTTGTCTTGTTCCTGACTTTAGGGGAAATGCTTTCAATTTTTCACCATTGAGAATAATGTTTGCTGTGGGTTTGTCATATATAGCTTTTATTATGTTGAAGTATGTTTCTTCTATTCCTGCTTTTCGGAGGATTTTTATCATAAATGGATGTTGAATTTTGTCAAAGGCTTTCTCTTTATCTATTGAGATAATCATATGGTTTTTATGTTTCAATTTGTTAATGTGGTGTATTATGTTGATTGATTTGTGGATATTGAAGAATCCTTGCATTCCTGGGATAAAGCCAACGTGGTCATGATGTATGATCTTTTTAATATGTTGTTGGATTCTGTTTGCTAGAATTTTATTAAGGATTTTTGCATCTATGTTCATCAGTGATATTGGGCTGTAGTTTTCTTTTTTTGTGGGATCTCTGTCTGGTTTTGGTATTAGAGTAATGGTGGCCTCATAGAATGAGTTTGGAAGTTTACTTCCTCTGCCCTTTTCTGGAAGAGGTTGAGTAGGATAGGTGTTAGGTCTTCTCTACATTTTTGGTAGAATTCAGCTGTGAAGCCGTCTGGTCCTAGGCTTTTGTTTGCTGGAAGATTTCTGATTACAGTTTCAATTTCCATGCTTGTGATGGGTCTGTGAAGATTTTCTATTTCTTCTTGGTTCGGTTTTGGAAAGTTGTACTTTTCTAAGACTTTGTCCATTTCTTCCAAGTTGTCCATTTTATTGGCATATAGTTGCTGATAGTAGTCTTTTATGATCCTTTGTATCTCTGTGTTGTCTGTTGTGATCTCTCCATTTTCATTTCTAATTTTGTTGATTTGATTTTTCTCCCTTTGTTTCTCGATGAGTCTGGCTAATGGTTTGTCAATTTTATTTATCTTCTCAAAGAATCAGCTTTTGGCTTTGTTGATTTTTGCTATGGTCTCCTTTGTTTCTTTTGCATTTATTTCTGCCCTAATTTTTAAGATTTCTTTCCTTCTACTAACCCTGGGGTGCTTCATTTCTTCCTTTTCTAGTTGCTTTAGGTGTAGAGTTAAGTTATTTATTTGACTTTTTTCNGAGGGAGGAGGTGGGGGTCGGGATTGGGAATTCATGTACACTCGTGGCTGATTTATGTCAATGTATAGCAAAACGAATACACTATTGTAAAGCAAAACAAACTAAAAAATAAAAATTAATTAAAAGAAAAAAAGAAAAAATAAAGTAGTACAATATTGGCATAAAAATAGACATATAGATCATGGAACAGAATAAAAGGCCCAGAAATAATAAATAAATAATATGTAAATGTATGTATAAATAAATTTACTTTATTAATAAATAATAAATAAAGGCCCATACATATATGGTCAACAAATACTTGACAAGTAAGCCAAGGACACTCAGTGGGGAAAAGATGTTCTCTCCAACAAGTGGTGTTGGGAAAACTGGTTAACCACATGCATAAAAATGAAATTGGACCTCTGTCTTGTATCGTTCACAAAAATCAACTTGAAGTTGACTAAAAACTTAAGACCTGATACTGCAAAACTTCTAGAAGAAAATCTAAAGAAGTTCGTTGATATTGGTCCTGGCAATAATTTTTTAGATATGGCACCCAAAACACAAGAAACAAAAGCAGAAATCAATGTTAGGCTACATCAAACTGAAAAGCTACAGCAAAAGAAATAAGAAAATTAAAAGGTAATCAGTAGAATGGGAGGGAATATTTGCAAACCATATACCCAATGAGTTTAGTCGCTCAGTCGTGTCCGACTCTTTGCTACCCCATGGACTGCAGACGCTAGGCTTCCCTGTCTATCACCAACTCCTGAAGCATTGTTCAAACTCATGTCCATCAAGCTGGTGATGCCATCCAGTCATCTCATCCTCTGTCATCCCCTTCTTCTCCTGCTTTCAATCTTTCCCAGTATCAAGGTCTTTTCCAAGGAGTCAGTTCTTCCCATCAGGTAGCCAAAAGTACTGCAGTTTCAGCTTTAGCATCAGTCCTCCCAGTGAATATTCAGGACTGAATTCCTTTAAGATTGACTTGTTTGATCTCCTTGCAGTCCAAGGGACTCCCAAGAGTCTTCTCCAACACCAAGTTCAAAAGCATCAATTCTTTGGCACTCAGCTTTCTTTATAGTCCAACTCTCACATCCATACATGACTACTGGAAAAACCATAGCTTTGACTAGACAGACCTCTGTCGGCAAAGTAATGTCTCTGCTTTTTATTAAGTGATTAATATTTAAAATATATAAAGAACTCATACAACTCAATAACAAAAACAAACAACCAAACAAACATTTCAAAAACTGGAGAGGGGAACTGTACACATCTTTCCAAAGAAAAAGGACTGCACGTCTATATGGCCAACAAATACATGAAAAAGATGGTCAGTATCACTAATCATTGGGAAAATGCAAATAAAAACCACAATGAGATATCACTATTAATTGTTTTTTATCATTTTAAACATGATTTCTCATCAGGAAAAACAAAAAATCAAGAACATATATAACATATATATTTATAATTCATACATATAACTATAATTTTTATATATGTATATATATTTTTTGATCAAGGGCAAAAAGGTAAACAAATAGCCCTCTTTGCATGTATGAAAGCAGTGATTCTTGAAGTATGTCCCCCACGGCAGCAGTGTTAATACCATCTGGGCCTCATTAGAGATGCAAATTCTCTTGTCCCACCTCAGACTTACTGAGTCAAATGCTCTGGGGTGTGGGTTCAGCACTAGGTGGTTTAACAAACTCTTTGGGTGACTCTGATACACATTAGCATTTGAAAACCCCTGAGAGCTAGCGTTTTGCTCTAACTTGTAAGCAGTCTCTAGAGGTACCCAGAGAGAGAATCCTGCCTCTTCACTGCAAAAGCTTATGTAACCCAGCATAATTGGAGTAGGCAGAACTTAATGATTTGAGAACCATATGAGAATCCATCTTTTGTCCCAGTGAGGGGGGACCTTGGTTGCAAGGGAGGACCTTGCAACCTGGGGATTATGTCAAGTATTTCTACATATCACCTTCCCTGGGAGATAGGGCAATTTTTTTTCAAATGTGAATATAATTTTGATCATGTATGTTCTTTTTAAGCTCTCATTAAGTTCTTTTTAAGCGTTCAGCTAAGTTCTTTTTAAGTTCTCAGCTAAGTTACTTAGCGTGCTAAAGGGAGCTTGAGATTTGTGCTGGGGATGAGAAAATGTTAATGAAAAATAAATCCATAATGAAGATAAACAAAAAGAAATATTAAATGACCTTGATAGGGAAAAAACTCTAAAAGTCAGCAAAATAAACCAACTTAAAAAATTTCTCCAGCTTTTTACATCTTAAGACACATGTGGAATGTATTAGCTAGAAAATACGGGAGCAAATAGTCTTGTAAGAGTGAAAAAATGGTAATACAGTTATATAACTAAGAATAGAAATAGCAGTTACAAGGACTGTAGCTAAAGTTACAAGGACTGTAAATCTTTATCCTTTAGGGTACACTCCTCGGATTAGGAAGAAAATCTACTTATGATTTACACTTTTTAATAGTCCTAGATTTCTAAGGGTCTTTTCTTTTTACTCCTTGTATCTAGTTTGCCCAACCTTCCTACAGAATTTGGAGGATAAATTCTATGGTGGAAATACACCATATAAGCATGATACATGGTCTATGTCTCGGTAACAACTAAATCCTATTAAATGCCTATTGTCAAGATACAGCTCTAAGTATTTTAGGGCAAATAGCATCAGGAGGTACAAGAAAATGAGGAAAGCTATGATTCTGGCCTGGAGGGTTTCATCAGCCTGGTGAGACTTGGTGGGTTCATGAAGTGTTCCTAAACACGATAGCCAAGCATGATCTGGCAGCAGGTTATATATATAGGCAGCATAGCAGTACTTCAAGAATACAGTGAGAAAGAGGGACACTTTCTCTGAAGAAAGTGAAAGCCTCTCAGTCATCTCTGACTCTTTGCAATACCATGGACTATACAGTCCATGGGATTCTCCAGGCCAGAATACTGGAGTGGGTCAGTCAGTTCAGTTCAGTCACTCAGTCGTGTCTGACTCTTTGTGAGCCCATGAATTGCAGTATGCCAGGCCTCCCTGTCTATCGTCAACTCCCGCGGTTCACTAAACTCATGTCCATCGAGTTGGTGATGCCATCCAGCCATCTCAGCTTCTGTTGTGCCTTTCTCTTCCTGCCCCCAATCCCTCCCAGCAACAGAGTCTTTTCCAATGAGTCAACTCTTTGCATCAGGTGGCCAAAGTACTGGAGTTTCAGCTTTCGCATCATTCCCTCCAAAGAAATCCCAGGGCTGATCTCCTTCAGAATGGACTGGTTGGATCTCCTTGCAGTCGAAGGAACTCTCAAGAATCTTCTCCAACACCACAGTTCAAAAGCATCAATTCTTTGACAGCTTTCTTCACAGTCCAGCTCTAACATCCCATACATGACCACAGGAAAAACCATAGCCTTGACTAGACGGACTTTTGTTGGCAAAGTAATGTCTCTGCTTTGGAATATACAATCTAGGTTGGTCATAACTTTCCTTCCAAGGAGTAAGCATCTTTTAATTTCATGGCTGCAATCAACATCTGCAGTGATTTTGAAGCCCCCCAAAATGAAGTCTATCACTATTTCCACTGTTTCCCTATCTATTTCCCATGAAGTAATAAGACCAGATGTCATGATCTTCGTTTTCTGAATGTTGAGCTTTAAGCCAACTTTTCACTCTCCTCTTTCACTTTCATCAAGAGGCATTTTAGTTCCTCTTCACTTTCTGCCATAAGGGTGGTGTCATCTGCATATCTGAGGTTATTGATGTTTCTCCCGGCAATCTTGATTCCAGCTTGTGTTTCTTCCAGCCCAACGTTTCTCATGATGTACTCTGCATAGCAGTTAAATAAGCAAGGTGACAATATACAGCCTGGACGTACTCCTTTTCCTATTTGGAACCAGTCTGTTGTTCCATGTTCAGTTCTAACTGTTGCTTCCTGACCTGCATACAGGTTTCTCAAGAGTCAGGTCAGGTGGTCTGGTATGCCTGTCTCTTTCAGAATTTTCCACAGTTTATTGTGATCTACACAGTCAAAAGCTTGGACATAGTCAATAAAGCAGAATTAGATGTTTTTCTGGAACTCTGTTGCTTTTTTGTGATCCAGCGGATGTTGGCAATTTGATCTCTGGTTCCTCTGCCTTTTCTAAAACCAGCTTGAACATCAGGGAGTTCTCGGTTCACATATTGCTGAAGCCTGGCTTGGAAAATTTTGAGCATTACTTTACTAGTGTGTGAGAAGAGTGCAATTGTGCGGTAGTCTGGGCATTCTTTGGCATTGCCTTTCTTTGGGATTGAAATGAAAACTGACCTTTTCCAGTCTTGTGGCCACTGCCGAGTTTTCCAAATTTGCTGGCATATTGAGTGCAGCACTTTCACAACATCATCTTTCAGGATTTGAAATAGCTCAACTGGAATTCCATCACTTCCACTAGCTTTGTTCATAGTGATGCTTCCTAAGGCCCACTTGACTTCACATTCCAGGATGTCTGGCTCTAGAGAAGTGATCACACCATCATGATTATCTGGTCGTGAAGATCTGTTTTGTACAATTCTGTGTATTCTTGCCACCTCTTCTTACTATCTTCTGCTTCTGTTAGGTCCATACCGTTTCTGTTCTTTATCGAGCACATCTTTGCATGAAATGTTCTCTTGGTATCTCTAATTTTCTTGAAGAGGTCTCTAGTCTTTTCCATTCTGTTGTTTTCTTCTATTTCTTTGCATTGATCACTGAGGAAAGCTTTCTGATCTCTCCTTGCTATTCTTTGGAACTCTGCATTCAGATGCTTATATCTTTCCTTTTCTCCTTTGCTTTTCACTTCTCCTCTTTTCACAGCTATTTGTAAGGCCTCCCCAGACAGCCATTTCACTTTTTGGCATTTCTGTTCCATGGGGATGGTCTTGATCCCTGTCTCCTGTACAATGTCATGAACCTCCATCCACAGTTCATCAGGCACTCTATCTATGAAATCTAGGCCCTTAAATCTATTTCTCACTTCCACTGTATAATCATAAGGAATTTGATTTAGGTCATACCTGAATGGTCTAGTGGTTTCCCCTACTTTCTTCAATTTAAGTCTGAATTTGGCAATAAGGAGTTCATGATCTGAGCCACAGTCAGTCCTGGTCTTGTTTTTGCTCTCTTTTCCAGGGGAACTTCCCAACCCAGGGATGGAACCCAGGTCTCCTGCATTGCACGCTGATTCTTTACCAGCTGAGCCTCCAGGGAAGCCCACTTCCTTTGAGGTCATTTATTAAGAGCCATGAAGCTCCATCAGTAGAGAACCACAGAGCTGAAGAGACAAGGATCTGGAAAGACTGAGCAATAACATTTTAATTTTTAAAAATTACTTCAGCCTTTCTTATCTCCTGTGGTTGTTTATATTGAACAGATTCCCTGGGTAATCACCCAGTTACCCAGGCAGCTTTGAGTTATAAATGCACAGAAGCTGTTCACCCAGGGCAAAGAAAAGTGAGTTTTCCACTGGGAGACCCACCTGGGAACCAAGATTGGAGTTAGTCAGAATTAAATATCTTAAAAAACTTGATGTAAAAGTACTGTCAAAAGTCGCTGTGACACCCAAGTGGAGATGATGCCAAAAACATTTAACAAAAAGAGAAAGATGAATCTCTTGGGAAAATTTTATGGAATCTGAACGGAAAATTTTTTTTAAGTTTCACCATAAGCCTCTTGAATTTCCAAGCAGGCCATTTATAAAGCCAGTCTTGATAAGAAGGTGATAATTCAAAAACAAAGCCAGGGGCAGAATAAACTGATAATAATATGAAGTATTAATGGAAGTCTTTTCCAATGAGTCAACTCTTCACATCAGGTGGACAGAGTACTGGAGTTTCAGCTTTAGCATCATTCCCTCCAAAGAAATCCCAGGGTTGATCTCCCTCAGAATGGACTGGTTGGATCTCCTTGCAGTCCAAGGGACTCTCAAGAGTCTTCTCCAACACCACAGTTCAAAAGCCTCAATTCTTCAGTTCTCAGCTTTCTTCACAGTCCAACTCTCACATCCATACATGACCACAGGAAAAACCATAGCCTTGACTAGATGGACATTTGTAGGCAATGTAATGTCTCTGCTTTTGAATATGCTATCTAGGTGGGTCATAACTTTACTTCCAAGGAGTAAGGTATTTTAATTTCATGGCTGCAATCAACATCTGCAGTGTTTTGGAGCCCTCCAAAATGAAGTCTGTCACTGTTTTGCCTGTTTCCCCATCTATTTCCCAAGAAGTGATGGGACCAGATGCCATGATCTTCGTTTTCTGAATGTTGAGCTTTAAGCCAACTTTTTCACTCTCCTCTTTCACTTTCATCAAGAGGCTTTTTAGTTCCTCTTCACTTTCTGCCATAAGGGTGGTGTCATCTGCATATCTGAGGTTATTGATGTTTCTCCCGGCAATCTTGATTCCAGCTTGTGCTTCTTCCAGCCCAGCGTTTCTCATGATGCACTCTGCATATGAGTTAAATGAGCAGGGTGACAATATACAGCCTTGACATACTCCTTTCCCTATTTGGAACCAGTCTGTTGTTTCATGTCCAGTTCTAACTTTCTTCCTGACCTGCATACAGGTTTCTCAAAAGGCAGGTCAGGTGGTCTTGTATTCCCATCTCTTTCAGAATTTTCCACAGTTTATTGTGATCCACACAGTCAAAAGCTTTGGCATAGTCAATAAAGCAGAAATAGATGTTTTTTTCTGGAACTTTCTTGGTTCCTCATGTGTTATTGGGAGGTTAAAAAAATAAAATAAAATCTCACAGAAGGATGGTTGCTCTACAGAATTTTGATTGAAAAAAAAAATCTCATGGAAGTGTCCTGAAGTTTTGGGAGGGGGGGATAAAATGTGTCATCTGTAAGAATAAAAACTGACCGGGATAGTTGAAGAGTTTTGGTGTCAGAAAGCAAATGTCTGCACGTGATGCTGACCGACCTAGACAGCCCGCTCTCCCACTGTGACTCTGGGAGTACAGTCCAGATGGGCCCAGTAATGCATGAATGTAAAACCGATCCAAATCCATCAGGTTAACAGAGCTGCACCTTCCACAGACAATCAAAATATTAAACATTTCACTTTTTACACAATAACCATAGCTTATCATTTTAGTATGAGCATCATTCCCACTTGTGTGATAAGACGATGATCAAATGTTGGAAAAGCTAGTGGAATACTACAAAATGTCAACTGTAAAATTAATTTTAGTGTGTCAAATTTAACAAGTAAGAAAGGGAAATTGGTTAGAAGTAAGTTTGTCCTGATAATTAACCATGAGAAAGGTCTCATTGGGCATAACAGAGGTGATATAGAGGTTAGCTGCTAAACTTCTGAGTAATCAGAAAGTGAAGAGTATTCATAAATCACTGCAGAAAGTAAAGACTTTCAACTATGCAACATAAACAATAAAAGTCTACTCTTAGATGATAAACACTTTCTTCAAGTCTCCAAATACATGGCAATCATGACATGCCATGCAGACATGGCTGATAGGTTGAGGAAAGAAGGAAAACACAGCTTGACATCTGCAAAGGGGCAATTTAAAGGGACCCTTAAAATTGCCCTTTTCCAAATATGGGTTTCTTCTAAGCCAGGCATGAAGTGAAATCTTATCCCAAGTCCAGTGGCATTTCTCCCACCTGGAAAGTGACTTCCCCAGGACTGTATTCAGAGAAATGCATCCATGGTTGGATGTGTGGTACCTGTCCAAGGATCCTATCCTACAGTCTTCATTGTCAAGGACTCTGACTCCCTGCAGTACCTATCTTGGATGTAGCCATCAGTAAATAAATGTGTAATGAATAAATATATATACTTTACCCAGTAATTTAAAGAAAATATAGGAAGAATTCATGTCTTCTATTTCTTTATACCTTTTATAGTGCATAACCAGTCAGTCCTGAAGGAAATCAACACCGAATATTCATTGGAAGGACTGATGCTAAAGCTGAAGCTCCAATCTTTGGCCACCTGAAGCGAAGAACTGACTTATGTGAAAAGACCCTGATGCTGGGAAAGATCAAAGGTGAGAGGAGAAGGGGATGACAAAAGATGACGTGGTTGGATGGCATCATCAACTCAATGGACGTGAGCTTGAGCAAACTCTGGGAGATAGTGAAGGACAGGGATGCCTGGTGTGCTACAGTCCATGGGATCACAAAGAGTGGAACAAAACTGAGTGCTGAACAATAATAGTGTATATGGCATAATAAACATAATTATAAAAAATTGTTAAAATTTGATTGAAGATCAACAAGGACCTACTGTATAGCATAGGGAACTATACTCATTACTGATGACATATATAATATATTACTGATAAGATATATCAGTAATATATAATACTTTTGTAATAACTTATAAGGAAAAGGAATCTGAATGAGAATATATGTATGTGTGTATGTGTGTAACTGACTCACTGTGCTATACACTTGAAATTAATACAACATTGTAAATAAATTCCAATACTTCGGCCACCTGATGTGAAGAACTGACTGATTTGGAAATACCCTGATTCTGGGAAAGATTGATGGCAGGAGAAGGGGATGACAGAGGATGAGGTGGTTGGATGGCATCACTGACTCAATGGACATGAGTTTGAGTAAACCCTGGGAGTTAGTGATGGACAAGGAGGCCTGGCATGCTGCAGTCCATGGAGCTGCAAAGAGTCAGACACGACTGAGTGACTGAACTGAACTGAAGTGAAATCAACTATACTTCAATAAAAAAAGAAAAAGATTAATGAAGAGTTCTATTTGTGTGCCTAAGAAATTATTTTATGGTCATAAAAGATTACTGATTACTCATTGGTAAAACTGTGAAACAAGATAGTTTATGAAGCAATTATAGTAAATAAGGCAAAGATATGAGTTGACCATTTTCATGTGCTTTATCTTAAAACAGAAATTAATTTTTAAGGGACTTGTATTCTTACCTGGCATTACCACTGACTGACAATCTGAGCTTCAACATTTCACTGTCTATTCATAGCCCAATAGACTTGACTATTGTATTGAATTACCTAATAGTTAGGATTGTACAATATGCAATATTGACCTGGAATTATGGCATACTGACTATAGACAGACTCTAGGAAAGAGACAATGGTCAGTCTTCTTGATGCCTTATTTACAGTGGTAGAAAATCCCATTGATAATCCTTGGCAAGCTATTTATTGACCTTGGGGAGTTGTTCACCCGAGTGCAGATTTCTAAGAGATCACTCATCCGTATCTCCTTTGATTACTTCAAAAAACAAGTAAGGAAACACACATCAAGTGCTCAGCTTTTGCCTGGCACACAGAAAACGCTTCTCTGCGAGCTATTGCTAATCCTTTCCTCCTGCTCTTCCTCTGCTCCTTCTGCAACAGATCCTCAGGGTGGAGGACAGGAGACCCTGATGTTATTCAGAGAAAGGAGCCAAAACCACCATGATGATGCAGGAACAGCAACAACGGGTCTCATCTGGGCTTGTCTAACTTCTTCCCATAAATGAATTCAGTACTTGCCAGGGAAATGGCTAGTCTTGAGAGGACAAAGACAAGAATGTTAATTCTAGCCAAGAGTTTGGCTAGCTGTTCAATGTGAATTTTCCCCTGAAATATTACTGCAGGGCTTAATTGCTTTATTAATACTAATATCTCTCATAATTTTACAGGTGTTAAGACTCAGAAGTGGGGGAAAGAATAACTAAGGCAATAACTGGGGTAAAGTATGCCTCTTGTTCCCTAAGTAAGACTGAGTACAGAGGGAACTATGCTCAATGTTTTGTACAACCAATAAAAGGAAAGAATCTGAAAACAAAGATATATACGGAATCATTTTATTGAACACCCAAAACTAACACATCATAAATCAGCAACACTTCAATTAAAAACATTAAAGTTTGAAAAATCCGAGAAGGAAAGGAGAGAGTCAAATCTGAAACTCATCCTGAAACTCTTGATTCCAATGACAGTAAACCTCTGGAGATTGATCTGAAGCACTGATAATTGTAGAGCACCATCTAGTACTGGCTACTAGAACTGCAATGGAATTTTCAGGTTCCCTAAGGAGAAGGAAATGGCAACCCACTCCAGTATTCTTGCTTGGAGAGTCTCATGGACTGAGGAGCCTGGTGGGCTGCAGTCTATGGGGTCACAAAGAGTCGGACACGACCGAGTGACTTTACTTACTTACTTACTTAAGGCTGTGTGAAATAAATTCTCTGGTGGGTTGCTGCTGTGCGTGGCTCATTCATGCCTGACTGCGACCCCATGAACTGCAGAATGGCAGGCTTGCTTGTCCTTCACTACACCTGGGTTTGCTCAACCTCATGTCCATTGAGCCCCCTTCTCCTCCTGCCCTCAATCTTTCCCAACATCAGGGTCTTTTCCAGTAACTAGGCTCTTCACATCAGGTGGCCAAAGTATTGGAGTTTCAGCTTCAGCATCAGTCCTTCCAATGAATATTCAGGGTTGATTTTATTTAGGATTAACTAATTTGATCTCCTTGCTGTCCAAGGGACTCTCAACAGTCTTCTCTCG
>SJXQ01003899.1:0-20349 GCA_006408695.1 Aepyceros melampus | reverse complement strand
TGTCTCAGAAGAATAAACATGTCTCGCAGTAGCTCTACATTGATGTACTAAAAACTAAACGATTTCTAACAAAACACTAAATGATCCATAGGTAAATATGCGATACAAAACAGATCATAATATCAAAGATTGACATATGTTTTAGACAATGCCAGCGCTTCCAGTATGAACTGCTTTTTTTTCCAGAGCTAATGGATCAGTTTCTTTAATTTACAGTGAGTGTAGTTTAAAATGAACTCAACCATATTTTAGAAAAAAATCATTTTTAATAAAATCAACATTTTATTAAAAGAAAAAGATTTCACTGAACAGTTTTGATTTCAAAAGTTTGTTTTAATCTTGAATGGAAAATTAAGTTGAGCCTCTCTGAAAATATTTTAAAACAGAGAATGCTGTGTCTTCATTTTTCTGTGGCTTATAAATTACATTATTCATTTCAGCTAATAATATATACTACCCTTTAAGGTCAACTTAAATACTCCTCCAGTTAGGTTTATTGTGCATATGTAAATAGTTGGAAATAATTTAAAGAAATGCAATGACATGTTTATAAAGAAAGACTTTTTTTTTAAAGAAGGAGAATGCAGATTGATTTGGTGAAGATGAATTCCATTAATAAAAACATGCCCTTCATGTTGACAACTCACCATAATATCCATGCTATACTTCTACATAAGCTTTAAAACTATTCATTAGCTACAATGAGAATAATCATTTGCAGTCTGACAAAAATCTTTCAAAAACAAAGATTGACATAAGAAAAATGTAGTAATCAGTGCTTCAAAATCCTGATATTTTGAATTCATATAGCATTGTGGTATCTTAAAGCAATGTTTAATAAATCACTCATCAAAGAAAAAGGATTTTCTGGCAAAACAATTTATTTTACATGAGAGACCACTTTAAACTTTATCTTTTCTATTCTTGTTATTCTATCTATAATTAATAAAACTCTAAACATAAGTTTTTGTTATTGTAGTTAAAAGCGTGTTTGTTTTGCCAGGAGAGTATATAGCTATCTGACACTAGTATTCAGTGGATATCAGGAGAAATGGAGCCCAGTATTCAAGCTATGCAATTTTGAAGCTTAAGTAGCTTCTCCAGCATCAATGAATTGGATTCACGCCTCCTGAGCCAACTGTGCTTTGCTCTAAAGAGGATACAGCACTCGGTCAGTTTTTCTTAAATAATCACCTTTAATTAAGTGTCAACCCTTCGAGATCATATCATATTTTTAGTTTCCATGGAAAAAAAGATTTCCAATTTTCTCCCAAATATTGTTTAGAATTCCAAAGCAAGTATTACTGAGACAGTTTGGGGTAAAAAAAAAATTATACTTATCAGATGAGCAGGAAGTAAATTCACAGGGAAAAGTAAGAAGAAAATGGCCAAATCACTGGCTTTCTTAATAAGACAAAAAATTGTTTATTAAGGGACAAAATGTGGAGTCATCAAGTTGGTCAAAATAAAACCAGAATGTTTTGGACCTCTGAATGAAGTTTGCAGACAGTTATATTTTTATTTTCAAATTTGCTTTTGATACTCAGCACAAATATTTGAAATGTCAAGGACTAAAAGTATTTTTAACCACTTATTAATGCTACCACAGACATATAGCTTACTTTGGAAAGAATTAACCAATTTTTGAAAATAACCTTTAATTTGCAAATATTTTTTTCTCCAAAATAGAATTGCTCTCATCTTATGTTTTTCTGCAGTTCAGGAACTGTCATTGAACATCTAGCTGCCTAAAAATTATTAATTAACAATTTTATCCATACAGATAGAAATTTCAAAAATAATACATGGACTGCACTATAGTATATCTGTGTAATGAGTGCTCCAAAGGGGTATGTTTCTCAGAATCTGCAGAAATATGATTTTTTTTAAAAGTCTTATATAAGAAATTTGGAAAAAAATTCTCACCTTTATGGAAGGACTACAGCAGTTGGTAATAAGACAGTAATGATCCATCAGTCGAACCAAACAAACCACAGATTTTGGTTAGTTTCCTAAGACTGTTTCTCTTGAACCATGATGCATATTATATCATCTGACCAGAAAGAATCCTGAACCAATGTTATGTTTTGGGAACTTCTTCTTTTTGCTTTGTATTTTGTAAGTTGGATCATGTCCCTGGTTATTGCTGTAAGGAGTCTTTCTCTAATTCAAAATTTCTCCTGGGATAGCAATAATCTGTTAGTGAAAGTGAAAAGTGAAAGTGAAGTCACTCGGTCACGTCCAACTCTTTGCGACCCTGTGGACTGTAGCCCACCAGGCTCTTCCGTCCATGGGATTCTCCAGGCAAGAATACTGGAGTGGGTTGCCATTTCCTTCTCCAGGGGATCTTCCTGACCCAGGGATTGAACCCAGGTCTCCCGCATTGTAGGCAGACACTTTAACCTCAATTAATTGCTAATAATACCATGAAACTAAGGGAGTTCCATAATAAATGTGTGAATTTTATAATGATATCACCAATCAAGTCTTTAATTATATGGAATCTTGTCATTTAGTGTTGATTTGATATCAAAAGGTGACCAGACAGTGAGAAGAGGAAGAGGTAAAATTGGGAAGAAAGAAATAGCTAGCATAGAGTTGAATGTGATACAGTGGCCAACCTGAGCAACAGGACAGAGCTGACAGAATGGATCAAGTGTTGGCTTGGCAGGATGAGCTCACCTCTCACGTCTCCTGAGAAGTACAACAACCCTGTAGTTGTAGTCTTAGTTTCCTATTGGCTTTGTTTTTTTCTCTTTACCTAGAATTGTTGCTTCATCACTCAGTTGTGTGTGTCTCTTTTGCAACACTGGCTCCTCTGTTCATGGGGTTTTCCAGGCAAAAATATTGCAGCAGGTTGCCATTTTCTTCTCAGGGGATCTTCCCAACCCAGGGATTGAACCTGCATTTCCTGCACTGCAGGTGGATTCTTTACTGCTGAGACACTGGGAAAGAATAGAGCTGTAGTATTTGGTCAAACATTTTCCCTATGATATTTGTCATGAAACTCAGTTCAATCAAGCATAAAAAATAATCAAAAAACACTGAGGTTAATGGAGAAAGTCAAATCTATGATGTGGAATATAATCCTTCATTGGTTTATATCCTCTTGCAAGTACTGGAATGCTCAGTGGTTCCACAATTTAGGCTGAGCACCGAAGAATTGATGCTTTTGAACTGTGGTGTTGGAGAAGACTCTTGAGAGTCCCTTGGACTGCAAGGAGATCCAACCAGTCCATTCTGAAGGAGATCAACCCTGGGATTTCTTTGGAAGGAATGATGCTAAAACTGAAGCTCCAGTACTTTGGCCACCTNTAGTCAAGGCTATGGTTTTTCCTGTGGTCATGTATGGATGTGAGAGTTGGACTGTGAAGAAGGCTGAGCGCCGAAGAATTGATGCTTTTGAACTGTGGTGTTGGAGAAGACTCTTGAGAGTCCCTTGGACTGCAAGGAGATCCAACCAGTCCATTCTGAAGGAGATCAACCCTGGGATTTCTTTGGAAGGAATGATGCTAAAACTGAAGCTCCAGTACTTTGGGCACTTTATGCGAAGAGTTGACTCATTGGAAAAGACCCTGATGCTGGGAGGGATTGGGGGCAGGAGGAGAAAGGGACGACCGAGGATGAGATGGCTGGATGGCATCACAGACTCAATGGACGTGAGTCTGAGTGAACTCCGGGAGTTGGTGATGGACAGGGAGGCCTGGCGTGCTGCGATTCATGGGGTCGCAAAGAGTCGGACACGACTGCGCGACTGAACTGAACTGAACAATGGCAATGGCACCCCACTCCAGTACTCTTGCCTGGAAAATCCCATGGACAGAGGAGCCTGGTGGGCTGCAATCCATGGGGTCGCTAAGAGTTGGACACGACTGAGCGACTTCACTTTCACTTTTCACTTTCGTGCATTGGAGAAGGAAATGACAACCCACTCCAATGCTCTTGCCTGGAGAATCCCAGGGATGGCAGAGCCTGGTGGGCTGCTGTCTATGGGGTCACACAGAGTTGGACACGACTGAAGCGACTTAGCAGCAGCAGCAGCAACAATGGAAAAGAGATCAAGCTAATTCCCACATTATCTCTATGGTATTTTTGATCCATTCTTGTATCATTTAAAACTAGAGACCACTGTTTCTCATTTTGTTCTGTTATAAATGTATACAACAGATAGAGCTTCCCGTTAATTACTGAATCGGATATGTCATTCAAAATTAATATGTGCATGAACGTATACTTTTGAAGAATGTAGCCCAGTTACAGTTTCTTTTATCTGCCACAGTACAAGCTGAAGATAGTGTACTGGACATTTTTATTCTCTTTGGCCATCCAACACATGAATTCCTTTTCCATGTTTGGGGAATTCCCACGATAGGAGGCTAAAGCCTCTTCCCACTGTGAAAGCTGAAAATATGAGCTAGTCTCTCCCAGCTAAGTGCACAATGAGGGTATTTTTACCAGACTATTTTTGTGGTGTGATTTAGTCATTAGTCCTTGTTGTAAAGCCTTGAGGAAGCTGAGTGAGTTACTCAGTATCTATTTAACAAGGGAATTTTCTGCTTCCATCAAGCCGTTAGTTTCCTTTGCTGAATGATTGATTGAGTGTATGAGGAGGCATGTTTGCAGAACATAATCTAGGAGGAGGGAGTTGAGAGTAGAGAAAATCTAGCTTAGATTAATTGATGGAATTTCAGGAACTCAGAGCATCAAATTATTTACTAGGTTATTGTGATAAAATACCCACCAAAGACAAGGCTTTGGGAAATTAAGTGGTCAGCTCCTGGAGTGGAATGAAGGGCTTAAAGAATTAAAGGGCTGTGGGAAGGGACAGTTATTTCTAATGGCACCATAAAGTTTTTACATAAAGAGAATGACAAAGTCAAAGCAGATAGCCAAGGATAACTCTGCTCCACATTTATGGAGCAAGTTTATGCATCTGTCTGACTTAGTCCCCTGGACATGTATTTCTCTCAAGGAAATTCTCAGTGGGATGTGGGATAAAGCATTAACATTCATCTAAGTCAACTCTTTCACAAAACCTTTAACTTGAATTTTTGCATTATTTTCTCCTTATATTGAAAAGTTAAACGATACCTTGAAATGATAATTCAATCAAGCGTAGGTGAAGAAGTAAGAGTTCATGTAACCTTTATGGTGTTTATATATCCAGGCCCAGACAACTGAGTTAAGTCATTTGTTTGGCAGGTTTCAGTCCCTGAAAATGCAGGGAGGGGCAGAGAAGTTAGGAGCAAGCAGTGAGTAGGAAGCTGAATTTGAGTATTCAGAATTTGAACACTGGAGGAAGCCAAGCTAACAACCAAGATAAGCACCAGTGAGAGGAATAAGTGTTCAGAATCGGCATCAGCGAGACTCCAGCCAGCAAGACACCAGACAATTTAACTTCAGATGCAGGGTTAAGTAGCAAGGAGTCTGAATATTCATATTTGTCCAATTCAGAAGTGAGCAGAATCCCCACCCCTTGACGTTCCTTAGGGTAGGAGGACTTAACAGTAATTAGCTGTGTTCAAGTTGATGTTTCAAGAGACTGTATTATTTAAGAAAACAAGAGAACTAAAATAATCAAGGGCTAATCTAGAGCCAGAAATCTTGGAATGTGAAGTCAAGTGGGCCTTAGAAAACATCACTATGAACAAAGCTAGTGGAGGTGATTGAATTCCAGTTGAGCTGTTTCAAATCCTGAAAGATGATGCTGTGAAAGTGCTGCACTCAATTTGCCAGCAAATTTGGAAAACTCAGCAGTGGTCACAGGACTGGAAAAGGTCAGTTTTCATCCCAGTTCAAAGAAAGGCAATGCCAAAGAATGCTCAAACTACCGCACAATTGTACTCATCTCACATGCTAGTAAAGTAATGCTCAAAATTCTCCAAGCCAGACTTCACCAATACGTGAACTGTGAACTCCCTGATGTTCAAGTTGGTTTTAGAAAAGGCAGAGGAACCAGAGATCAAATGGCCAACATCCGCTGGATCATGGAAAAAGCAAGAGAGTTCCAGAAAAACATCTATTTCTGCTGTATTGACTATGCCAAAGCCTTTGACTGTGTGGATCACAGTAAACTGTGGAAAATTCTGAAAGAGATGGGAATACCAGACCACCTGACCTGCCTCTTGAGAAATCTGTATGCAGGTCAGGAAGCAACAGTTAGAACTGGACATGGAACAACAGACTGGTTCCAAATAGGAAAAGGAGTACGTCAAGGCTGTATATTGTCACCCTGCTTATTTAACTTATATGCAGAGTACATCATGAGAAATGCTGGACTGGAAGAAACACAAGCTGGAATCAAGATTGCTGGGAGAAATATCAATAATCTCAGATATGCAGATGACACCACCCTTATGGCAGAAAGTGAGGAGGAGCTAAAAAGCCTCTTGTTGAAAGTGAAAGAGGAGAGTGGAAAAGTTGGCTTAAAGCTCAACATTCAGAAAACGAAGATCATGGCATCTGGCCCCATCACTTCATGGGAAATAGATGGGGAAACAGTAGAAACAGTGTCAGACTTTGTTTTTTTGGGCTCCAAAATCACTGCAGATGGTGACTGCAGCCATGAAATTAAAAGGCGCTTACTCCTTGGAAGAAAAGTTATGACCAACCTAGATAGTATATTCAAAAGCAGAGACATTACTTTGCCGACTAAGGTCCGTCTAGTCAAGGCTATGGTTTTTCCTGTGGTCATGTATGGATGTGAGAGTTGGACTGTGAAGAAGGCTGAGTGCAGAAGAATTGATGCTTTTGAACTGTGGTGTTGGAGAAGACTCTTGAGAGTCCCTTGGACTGCAAGGAGATCCAACCAGTCCATTTGAAGGCGATCAACCCTGGGATTTCTTTGGAAGGAATGATGCTAAAGGTGAAGCTCCAGTACTTTGGCCACCTCATGCGAAGAGTTGACTCATTGGAAAAGACCCTGATGCTGGGAGGGATTGGGGGCAGGAGGAGAAAGGGACGACCGAGGATGAGATGGCTGGATGGCATCACGGATTCAATGGACGTGAGTCTGAGTGAACTCCGGGAGTTGGTGATGGACAGGGAGGCCTAACGTGCTGCGATTCATTGGGTCGCAAAGAGTCGCACACGACTGCGCGACTGAACTGAACTGAATATACAAGAAAAGAAGACCGGGACCCAGCCTGGTAATCTAGACCTGTACAGAAGCTGAGCGGGGAGTATAAAGATTTAATATTGCCACAGGTAACTGATGGCACAGTCCCAGAATAGCATGGGAGTTATGGCAGTGCACGCAGACACTTGATAAAGAAAACAAGGCTGGAAAACAGTCCTGAATGACAAAATTCACTGCCTCAGAGGTAAAAACTGATTCTTCAGGATATAGATCGATGCTGATTTTTAAAATTGGGTAGTATTGACATGACTGCAGAAAAGAAAACAAAACATGCTTTGAAAAAACTACCTCAGAGGTAAAGCTTGGAGAGTTCATCATCATATTTTAGAGAACAGAAGAAACCGAGATGAGTAAATAAAAAAATAGATAAGTCACTTAAATTTTTTAAAGTAGATTTAAGAACAGAAGTATCAGGAGAATGGAAAGACAGGCCACATACTGAGAAAATATTTGTAAAAGACATATCTCATAAAGAATTGATATTCAAAATATAGAAAGAGCTCTTAAAGCTCAACAGGAAAAAAGAAAAAGAAAGAAAAAACAACTTGATTTTAAATGGCCAAAGTCCTCAACAGATATCTCACCAAAGAAGATATACAGAAGACAAATAAGCATATAGAAATATGCTTTCACATCATATGTCATCAAAGAAATAAAAATTCTAACAACCATGCATACCACTATACGTAGATTAGAATAAGTCAGTTCAGTCACTCAGTCATGTCCAACTCTCTGCGACCCCATGGACTGCAGCACACCAGGCCTCCCTGTCCATCACCAACTCCCGGAGTTTACTCAGACTCATGTCCATTGAGTCAGTGATGCCATCCAACCAACTCATCCTCTGTCATCCTTCTCCTCCTGCATCCAATCTTTAGAATATACTAAATCTCAGAATATTAACAACACCAAATGCTGACAAGGACGTTGGGCAACAGAAACTCTTATTCATTGCTGGTAGGAATGCAAATGGTACAATCACTTAGGAAGACATTTTGGCAATGTCTTACAAAACTTACAAATATATTCTTACCATACACTATCAAGCAATTATGTCTCCTTGTATTTGCCGAAAGTAGTTCAAAACTTTTTCCACACAAAAACCTGCTTTATCAAACAAGATGTCCCTCAGAAAGTGAATGGATAAACTGTGGTACATCAAGATAATGGAATAGTATCAGCTCAAAGGAAATGAGCATCAAGTCATGAACAGACATGGAGGAACCTTAAATACATATGACTAAGTGACAGAAACCAATCTCAGAAAGCTAAAAGCTGTATGATTCCAATTATCTGATATTTTGGAAAAGATAAAACTATAGAGATAGCAAAAAGATCATGAATTGGGGAGTTAGGGGAGAGAAGAATAGACAAACACAGAGGACTTTTAGGGCAGTGGAAATTCTCTACATGATCCCATAGTAATGTGTACATGTCATTGCAGCTTTGTCCAAATCTGTAGGATATAAAACACCAAGCGTGAACTCAAATGTGAACTGTGGACTTTGAGTGCTAATAATGCATCAGTATAGGTTCTTCACTCTAAAACTGTAAAAATGAATCACCTGATGGTAGACGTTGATAATGGGAGAGGCTATCCATGTTGGGAAAGACAGTTTATGAGAAATCTCTGTACTTTCCCCTCAATTTTGCTGTTGAACTGCTCAAAAAACAAGTTGCAATAAGAATATTTAAAGTAAATCTTGGAAGGAAATAGAGGTAGACTTGCTGCCAGAGGGAAAAATGTTCATTAGATAGAGGAATTATAAACTTTGGGTAAGTTGTGTAGTAAATACTAAATGAGTTAGTGAGTCAGTTAGATAAGACATGCCAAGATAATACATTTTCTTTAAAAAAAAAATAATGTATCTAGGCTGGTGGCAGATAGAGTTAAAACCAAATGTATAGTGAAAGTGGAATTGAGCCAAAGTGTTTGATTCAAGCCTTTCTTGATAGGCCCTTAAGAAAAAAATCATGAAATGATAATTGACATAGAAGTATAGATATTAACAGCATAACTTCTTTGGAAAGAGGTTACACATTGAATATGAAACTTTTTTCTGATTATAAAGTGTCCTTAAATATTAAGGATACTAATTTTTAAAAATTGTAATGGAAATATAACTTAGATCAGGTGGCTTAAGATGGAGTTAATGCTCTGAATTTTAAAGTATATGTGATCATCAGATAGCTTCATATTTTCCCATTTTATCATTTTTACTTCTTCATCACATTTAGTTCTGTCAATAGGCTTTGATGGGGGAGAATCAAATACAGTTGAGATTTTTATCTTGCCTTGGCCTGCATTTTATGGCACCCTGTGTTCTTCTTGTTAGATGTGACATAATGGATAACACCTTTTCCAACATCCTGGAATTCCTCTTCTGAAAACAGGACCACCTGGGGACATCTGCTTCCTCTTTTTACAGGTTCTGATAAGAATGAACTTTGAAGGCACCTTCTCTGTTTCTGCAGATGGTTTGTGACCCAGCTGCTCCTCTTGCTTTCATGTCTGGGCATTCATCTTAAGTACCTCTGGGATGCAGAATTTTGGTATGTGGGGCTTTCCTAAATTTCTGTTACTCTTGCTTTCCAATCTCCTAAAAGGTGGGCCTGCCCCAGGGAACTGCCCTTTTTTCTCATTTTTCCTACTGGCCAATCCTCTGCTTTCATGAGTTTGTCTAATCTCATGTCTCCCACCATCCCCTCTGTGAGAGTGAATCTCATTTCCCTTTTCTAGCCCTGACTCTTCTAATCTCCAAATTTACAGTTTGAATTGCCTGCTCAGCTTTACAGAACATCCAACTTAACGTTTCCAAAAATTATTCTTTACTCCCATGCTCTCACTTCTCAGAAATAAAAAGAAAGAAAACTTGCTTTCAGAGGTAAAACAAGAAATGTTAGAAGTACCATCACTAATACTATATTTCCATTCATTAATTATGAAAGCTCAGCTCTTTTTTCTTTACTTCCTTATTCCTATGTTGCCTACAATAATACATTTTACTTTAAAAATTATGTGTATGTATATATATGTGTGTGTGTGTGTGTGTGTATACACACACATATTCTTCATGTTCATTCTAAAGCTACTTTGTAGTTCAGGCCCATTTTGCTTAGACTGTTACAATAGTTTTCCACTGGGTTCCCACCTAGAAGGCACGGTACATATTGTTACAACACAGATTCTTAAATCATAGGGGAAATCAAGTCGCTTTCTTATCGATAACTCTGAATGTCTTCTCAGTTTACAAATTCAGTATAAAATCTTGTCTGATATCTTGACGGCCCCTTTTGGCCTACTGTTTAAAATTAAAAAAAAATTTTTTATACAAGTTTTAAAAGTTCTTTCCATTTACAGTTTTAATAAATTATTTGCTATATTCCCCATGTACAATATATCCTTGTAGCACTGACTAGTTTGTACCTCTTATTCCCCTGTCCCTATTTTACCCCTAACCCATCCCCACTGGTAAACACTAGTTTGTTCTCTATATCTGTAAGTCTGTTTCTTTTTTATTACATTCACTTGTTTTTGTAGTTTTCTTCGATTTCACATATAAGTGAGATCATACAATATGTGTATTTCTCTGTCTGACTTATCTCACTTAGCATAATATCCTCCAAGTCTATCCATGTTGCTGCAAATAGCAAAAGTTTATGATTTTTTATGGCTGCAGAATATTTCATTGTGTATACACCACGCTTCCTTTCAGTGGACACTTAGGTTGCTTCCATGTCTTGGCTATTGTAAATAGTGCTACTGTGACACTGGGGTGCATGTATCTTTTCAAATTAATGCTTTGTTTTTTTGGGGGACCCCCTCCTCTTGCCTCTTGAGCTCATCCTCCCACCATTCAGTCCAAAGATTAATGAGGGTGTCCCTGCAGTACTTGTGCCCAACCAAATCTCTGGATGTTTTGTCAAAATTTGTATTTCTGGGGCCCAGTCTATTTACTAAACCTAAATCTCAAGGAGTACAGGCTTGGAGTCTTCAGGTTTAAAAATCTTATTATATATTCTAAAGTTTTAGAACTGTTGTCCAAAATTCAGACTAAATGGACTGTTTGCACTGACAGTGCATGTGTGCCTGTTCCCCTCTGTCCATGCTCCTCGCCCTCTCTGAATGCCTCTTCCTTCCAGACTCTTCCTGCTAAACCCTACTCATTCTTTGAGAAGCGCACATACCACATGCCAGGTTTGGGATAGGGGAGTAGGTCAACGGCTCAAATACCTGACTTCTTTCTTGGCAAGTTCCTCAACTTCTCTAAGTCACAATTTCTTCAAAGGCAAGAAGAAAATGTTGAAGAAAATGACCCTGAAAGTAATGCTAACCATCTAAATGATGATTCTTATTTTTATACTGCTACTGATGCTTGTCACAATCTGTCTAATATTATTTGTATACTTGTCTTTTCACCTTTATACTCTAAGGGTCTTAAGAATAAAATCTACATCTGTTCCTATCTATGCCCTGAGCTGCTTTGCACTATCCTTCCACACAGCTGACATTCAAAATGTAACAAATTCATTGCATTGCATTTCAAGAAGGTAAATAAATATTTAAACTTTTGCTTTGCCTTTGTATACTAGACTTTGCTGCCTTGACTATAATAATTTAGGCATATATATTTGAGTTATATAAAAAAAGAATCTGAAATTATTTAGTATTTATTAAACGTTACGGTGTTAATGGCCTTCATTGTTGTATTAACATAAAAGACTGTGAAGTGTGAGACATGGAAATCAATATTCCATTAGAAGAAATGACATTTTTAAGTTCTCTTCACAGTGTTTTGATAGTTCAGTGTGTTTATGATTCTAGTGGTTCCTTAGTATGCATAAAGATCAACAGTAATGCAATGTTAGAAAAGAAAAAGCTTTATTTGAAAGAAATTTACACATATAAGTTAATTACATAGAGTTCTGAAGTGCAAAGATGCCAAAAGAAATTCATATTTTATATTAAAGTATTTTGGGAAATGTGTCTGAAATTTAGCCTGCGGATAGAAAGCTATCAAGGGATTTGACTATTTCTGGAAAGATGCAGATGTATTCTCTGATAATGAGTAAAGATTTCCACTGGAGTAATTCAGGAAACAATTAAATAAACTGCAGCAGAAAGAACGATGGGCAGATGTGAGGAGCAACTTGAGAGCATTCTGAAGTCTAATTTATAAAGTCTGAGCACCAAAATTGGAATAAGAAAGCATATAGGTTCTTCACAGAAGAAGGAAAAATTGCTGTCTTTTTAATATGGTTTATGAAAAGGGATCACAAACATACACCACCCAAACCATGCACGCAGACATAAAACTGGGCTTGTTAGCAGGAAATGTGGTGATAAAGAAATAGTGGAGGGCCCAGACCACTGAGCTCCTTATCCCAGGACATGTGTCAGTGCAGCCTGCAGGCACCAGGCCTACCAGTCCAGAGGAGACTCTCCTCTCTGCTGTTGTACAGAGCCGTAGGGCAGGGGGGAGGGGACCTTTCCACGAGAACGTAAGAGCAGAGGCCCCTGTCTGAATGGGTGGCCTTGGCAGAACAAGGTCACCTTGAAACCCAGGCTTTGGCATCAGCTGCGCTAACTCTCCTTGCTGGCTGATGAGCCACTTAAGGGGGAGGTGATCAGCTTCCAGGGCCAGTCAAGGTGGCTCCTCCTCAGCCACTGCCCTGGCTCTTGGGTGTCATTATATCTGCTACCCCCTCTCCACTCCCAAAGGCGCTCGATGTGCTGTTTGCACAGTGGCCTTGGGAGTGTGGCTTCTTCAGCACAGTCTGTAGAACAGGTGTCATTTCAGAGTCTGTGGCAGCGCCTGCCACCCAGATGGAGCCACAATGCTTACTCTCGTGGATGAGAGCCAGACGTTGGACAAAATTAATTACAGAAGCTACCTGATTACTGAACAGCAAGCAGCTTGAGAAGACAGATAAAACAGAAGAGTGGTTGGAGCAGTGGGCAAGTTTTCTGTTTTCTTTTTCTTCTCTTCCTTCCTTTCTTTCCTTCTTCTTTTCCTTCCTTCCTTCTTTCTTTTGCCCTTTCTTTCTTTCCTCTTTTATCTCCTGGTTTTTGATCTAGGAATGGGCAGAATCAAGTGGAAGCCAAACCAAAAACTTTAAGAGAAACTGTCCTTCTGCCCACAGGGCCAGCAAACTGGTGAGCCCAGAGGATGGTGGAAATCTCTATTTATTTCCCCCTCTCTTCTTTACCTCCCACCCTTCTGAGACCACCCTTGTTGCAGAACTGAACTGCCACTACTAGGAACCTGTGACCATGAAGAGCTTCCTGTCACCATGCAGCTCACACTTGTGGTAACAGTGGAAACCCACATCCTGAGAATCTGGATAAAGGGTCTGGGAGAAGGGCAGGAAGGCTGCCTGTTGTACAAAGAATAGAGGCTGAACATCTTCGTTGTTTTTTTGTCTCTGTTCTCTTGAAACCTCACACCAAGGCTACACACAGATTGCACAACAGCATGGGGGACTAAAACTCTGAGAGAATCCAAATTTTTTGGCCAGGAAAACCTTGTGAGCCAGAGAACAAGGGACAAATTCCAAAGAGTAGAGAGCTGATGTCATTTGCAGGCTCCCTCCCAAACTGAGTGTGACGGAACACAGCCAGAGCAGCAAGAGCTTGGAGAGCTCAGTTAGAAGCTAAGCCACCACTCAAGTCCCAGACTAGCCTCTGAGTGACTCAGACATGAGGCAGAGCTTTGCAAATGGACCAACATTGCGTTCATGTTGGTTCACAAACTTGGGAGCTTCCTGGTGACATCTGAAACTGACCTCTGTACACAGAGGGCAAAGAGAGGCCAAAGGAAACAGGTAGAGCAACCAGATGGGTAGGTAGTAGGTTTACTGAGCAAAGAAACTTACTTCCAAGGCTTCTCCTGGACACTGCAAGACCAGTGGACCTCTGTACCTGCCTGCCAGCATCATAGAAGTTTATATAGAGACCTTAATTTATACCACACAGGGAGTCTCAACACTGCATTTCTATCCCAAGCCTGCATCCTTGAACTGACTTCTAACATGGAATGGTGAGTGGAACACACAGTCTAAGGACCCGGGAAAGGTGAGGAGCCTCTGATCACCTGGGTCCAACTCAAGAGTCAACCATGGATCATACCCTCTCAGTGCCCTCCAGAAACAACACAGATGAGCCAAAACTGACCACCTGTGAAAACAACCAACAAAATCAGCATTCTTCAGAGATTTGTAACAGGATCCAGAGTTTCATACATAATGTTCAAAACGTTCAGGATAAAGTGCAAAATAACTTGACATATCAAAAATATGATGCCTTTTCAAGGGAAAGTCCTGGTGCCCCAAGTGGTATTCACTTAGGCATATCTGGCTCTTTGTGCCCCATGGACTGTAGCCCATCAGGCTCCTCTGTCCATGGAATTCTTCAGGCAAGAAATACTGGAGTGAGTTGCCATTTCATTCTCCAGGGACTCTTCCTGACCTGAGGATCAAACCCAGGTCTTTCACATTGCAGGCAGATTCTTTACCCTCTGAGCCACAAAGGAAAAGACAGTTGACAGATGGAAACTCCAAGATGCTCTAAATGTTGAAATTATCATGCAAAACTTTATGGTAGCATTTATAACCCGCTTAGTGAGGTAAAACTGAACACATCTTGAAATGAATGGAAAGCTAGAAGTTCCAGAAGACACAGTTTTGTGAGTGTGTTTCCTATGTGTTTAGAAAGACACGTATTTTGTGTTTGTTGTTCATCAGGTTCTGTTTGTGTCTATTTGGTCAACTGTGTTTGCTGTATTCTTGAAAATTCTGTATCCTTGTTAATTTTTTTGTTTGTATTTTATAACAATTGCTTAGAGAGATCTGATGATTTACAGTTTATAGCTTCTTGTGAATCTACCAATTCTTATAAATTTTAAATTCTATTAAGTAGATACCCATTTAATTGGATCAGATGGTAAAGAATTTGTCTGCAATGCAGGAGACACAGGTTCAATCCCTGTCAGGAAGATCCACTAGAGAAGGGAATGGCAACCCACTCTAGTAGTCTTGCCTGGAGAATCCCATGGACAGAGGAGCCTGACAAACTGCAGTCCATAGGGTTGCAAAGAATTGGACATAATTGAGCAACTAAGCACACACATACACTCACACATTTAATATTTGATGTCATGTTTATAAAGTAAACATTTATCACTATGAAGTTAGTCTCCTTTCCTTAGTAAATAATTTAGAATTAGTCTTTTATATTAATATACAATATCAATTATACTAAATATATTATATATAAATATATATTTTGCATGTTAAATATATAACCTAACTATCTTTCCTTTAAAATATGTCTGTTAATGGATTTTTTCCTTCATTTTTCACTTTAAACCTATCTGTAACTTTAGTTTTTATGTATATCTGTTGTAAAGAGAATTTAACTGGAATTTTTAAAATTCAATCTGGGAATTCCCTGGTGGTTAGGACGCAGCACCTTCATTTCTGTGGTCCTAGGATCAATCCATGGTCAGAAAACTAAAAACCTGCAAATCACACAGCATGCCAAAAAAAAAAAAAAAAATCCAACCCAACAATATTTATTTTTCACTGAAGCATTTGGCCGGTGTACCAAAAAGAATAGCTGGGCTTTAGTCTTCCATCTTATTTTCTGCCTTTTTTTTTTTTTTTTCTGCTTTCTGTTCCATGTTTCTTTTCTCATGTTATTTTCAATTATTTTTAGCATTTTCTTTTTTTTCTTACTGCTAGTTTGAAAATTGTATATTGTTTTTGCCTTTTCAAGATTCTACTAGGTATTACAATTATATATTACTTCTCTAAGTGTTACAAGAATATTTCTAATTCTCTTCACAAATAATGCCAAGATTTATGACACTTTAATTACTTTATCTGACAAATGACATTTCTTCTAACATAACTGGTAATGTCACTTACAGTTCAGGTTGTTGTTTGCATTACTTTAATAGACACTGTATTTTCTAAACTATCTTATAATTATGAAATATATCAGACATAGGTGAGTATGCATAATGCCTGAGTGCATTTTAAAGAGTGATAACAAAATGAGCACTCAAACATCACTGAGACTATGAAACAGAGCTTTAAAAATCTGTTGAAGCTTCCTGTGTGCTATCCACTCACAACACTTTTTTTTTTCCACAACAGGGGAAACCATTATTTCTGTATTTACCAATCTTCAACTTTCTTGGTAGCTTGACTATGTGTGTAACCTTGAAAAGTATATATTGCATAATTTTAATCATTTTAAACTAGTATATGAAGAGAATTAGTCTGTATGTATTTTCTGATGATAACTTGCTTTTTTGCTCAACATTAATTTCTGAGATCTTATCAAAGTAATGTGTAACAGTTTATTTTCATCACCACATGTATTATTTCATTGTGCTGCTAAGTCACTTCAGTCGTGTCTGACTCTGTGCGACCCCATAGATAGCAGCCCACCAGGCTCCCCCGTCCCTGGGATTCTCCAGGTAAGAACACTGGAGTGGGTTGCCATTGCCTTCTCCAATGCATGAAAATTAAAAGTGAACGTGAAGTCGCTCAGTCGCGTCAGACTCTGTGCGACCCCCCCATGGACTGCAGCCTACCAGGCTCCTCCATCCATGGGATTATGATGATAACTTGCTTTTTTGCTCAACATTAATTTCTGAGATCTTATCAAAGTAATGTGTAACAGTTTATTTTCATCACCACATGTATTATTTCATTGTGCTGCTAAGTCACTTCAGTCGTGTCTGACTCTGTGCGACCCCATAGATAGCAGCCCACCAGGCTCCCCCATCCCTGGGATTCTCCAGGTAAGAACACTGGAGTGGGTTGCCATTGCCTTCTCCAATGCATGAAAATTAAAAGTGAACGTGAAGTCGCTCAGTCGCGTCAGACTCTGTGCGACCCCCCCATGGACTGCAGCCTACCAGGCTCCTCCATCCATGGGATTTTCCAGGCAAGAGTACTGGAGTGGGTTACCATTGCCTTCTCCAATTATTTCATTGTAAATGCTCTACTATTTATCTATTAGAGGGAAGAAACATATGGGTTGTTTCCATCATTTTTGTTATTATTAAATAGTGCTGCTACAACATTCTGATATGTGCCTTCTGGTGAACACATGCAGGGATTTCTCTTAAGTATAAACTAAAAGTTAAAATATCAGTTGTATGATATGTGTGGGTTTAACTTTACCTGAGCTTCCCAGGTGGTGCTAGTGGTAAAGAACTTGCCTGCCAATGCAGGAGACATAAGAGACACAGGGTCAATCCCTGGGTTGGGAAGATCCCTTGGAGGAGGGCATGGCAACTCACTCCAACATTCTTGCCTGGAAAATCCCATGGACAGAGGAGCCTGGCAGTCTATGGTCCATAGGGTCCCAAAGAGTGGGCCATGACTGAAGTGTCTTTGTAGGCATGCAACTTTACATAATAATAGCATTATTTTCCAAAATGGTCATGTTTCCCAAGATACCTCTAGAACAGTTGCCTCACATTCTTGTTGCACTGAATTTTTCAGCCTTTAAAATGTCTTCCCAGTGGGTGGTGTGAGTCATTTCTCAATCACGGTTAATTCGTATTTGCCTCATTACTAAAGATTCAGATCATCCTTTCATATGTTATTAGCCATATGTACTATGTGAGTCTTTAAATATTAAGGTCAAAAATATCTGTGGTGACAGAGGCCAGATTAATAATTACCATAGTGATGTGGAAATGAATGGTTGTTGATTTGCAGAGGCTGTAGGAAGCTTTTTGAGGTAACATATATGTTCTATAGCCTAATCTGGGTGATGGTTACAAGAAGTAGTCATGTGAAAAATCATCAGCGTAAGAACTTAAAATTTGAGCACTGAATTATAGATGATAGATAGCAATAAAAATAAAAAACTCTCCAATGAAAAGTGAAATGTACATATAATTACAGAATTTCTAAAACAACAATACAAAATACTATATAAAATAATTTTTAAGGTATAATTGAAATAGCAATTTGAGGCAAAAATTATAATCTTCATACATATTATAGAAAAATCAAAATATAAAAGCTGAAATTAATAAAATGGAAAAACAAAACAAATAAATCAAAATATTGGTTCAAAACTCAACAAAATAAACAAATATCAAGAACACAAAATAAAAATAACCAGGAGACATTAACCACTGAAAGAAAGGCTATTTTTAAAAATTAGACTACTTTATACTAAACTTTGGCAAAATTTTTTTCACAGAAGTAAAAGATGTATATCAGTTTTCATAATTAATAGCCAGACAAAAAACAAAAGATAATTACAATTGCAAGCCATAGTGGTAACATGATTAATTTAGCAATATAAATAATTAAATACAATTTGATGTGGTAGAATGATGTGGTAAATAGAAGAGCATATAAACACATGTAAAAGACAGACTATGTCTTTTGGTTGTTCATTTAATCCATTTACATTTAAGGTAATATGTACGATCCTATTACCATTTTCTTGATTGTTTGGGGTTTATTTTTCATAGGTCTTTTCCTTCACTTGCGTTTCCTGCCTAGAGAAATTCCTTTAGCATTTGTTGTAAAGCTGGTTTGTTGCTGCTGAATTCCTCAATTTTTGCTTGTCTGGAAAGCTTTTGATTTCTCCATCAAATCTGAAGGGGAGTCTTGCTGGGTAAAGTATTCTTGGTTGCAGGTTCTTTCCTTTCATCACTTTGAATATATAGTGCCATTCCTTTCTGGCTTGTAGAGTTTCTGTTGAGAAATAGCTGAGATAGTCTGATGGGAGCTTCCTTGTATGTTATTTGTCATTTCCCCCTTGTTTTTAATATTTTACCTTTGCCTTTAATTTTTGTCAGTTTGATTATGTGTCAGCTTGATTTTGTGTCTCTGTGTGTTCCTCCTTGGGTTTATCCTGCCTGGAACGCTCTGTGCTTCCCACACTTGGTTGACTATTTCCTTTCCCATGTTCAGGAAGTTTTCAGCTATTATCTCTTCAAATAACATTTCAGGTCCTTTCTCTCTCTCTTCTCCTTCTGGGACCCCGATAATGCAAATGTTGGTGCATTTAATGTTGTCACAGAGGTCTCTTAGGCTGTCTTCATTTCTTTCATTCTTTATTCTACATCCTGTTCTGTGGCAGTGATTTCCACTGTTCTGTCCTCTGGGTCATTTACCCTTTCTTCTGCTTCAGTTTTTTTGCTACTGATTCCTTCCAGTGTATTAGTCATCTCTGTTTGTTTGTTCTTCAGTTCTCCTAGGTCTTTGGCAAACATTTCTTGCATCTTCTTCATTGTTTTCTGGAGATCATGGAGTGTCTTCATTATCATTATTCTGAATTCTTTTTCTGAAAGGTTGCCTGTGTCCACTTCATTAGGTTGTTTTGGTTCAGTCTCCTATGGAGTCACCACTGATTTCCCCTGGGTCTTGGTGCATGCAAAATTTTGTTTGTGCCATCTAAGATTGGAGTCACTGTTTCCCCCAGTCCTGTGGAAGTCCTATAATCAAATCCTGCTGGCCTTCAAGGCCAGATTCCCTGGGGATCCCCAGTCCCTTTGTCATGTCCCCAGGCTGGGAGGCCTGATGGGGGTTCAGAACCTTCACACAGTGGGAGAACTTCTTTGGTATTATTTTTTCCAGTTTGTGGGTCATCCACTTAGTGGGTGTGGGATTTGATTTTATCATGATTGTACCCTTCCTACCATCTCACTTTGCCTTTTGAAGTGGGGCATCACTTCTTGCTGTATTCCAGCATCCTCCTATCGATAGTTGTTCAACAGCTAGTTGCAATTTTCATGCTATCACAGGAGATGAGCACATGTCCTTCTATTCTGCCATCTTCAACCAGAAACCAAATAATTTTTGAAGTATGAATTACTTAATTTTATTTAATTTTATAGGAAATGAAAATGACCAGCATTGAAAGTACTTTATACAGAAAACTTTAACATGCTATTTTCCATGGCTTAGAAAAGTTGTTTTAGAAGTCTCTACTAGCTAGACATGCATGTACCTTGAAATCAAGTTTTTGTAAAAAAAAAAAAAATCTACCACAAAAAAATATAGTTTTTTTTCAATAAGAGAATTTTATAAAATCTTTGAAATTAATAATCGAGGGCTACTTACTTTAGAACTTAGAAAATATAGAGAAAACTTTCAAATTACTTAAATGAAACAGGTATAATATTAACAAGTAGCCTTAAAATGCACACATAGTAATCAGAATATAC
>SJXQ01003898.1:0-60323 GCA_006408695.1 Aepyceros melampus | reverse complement strand
AAAAAAAAAAAAAAAAAAAGCTATGGAAAATTCTTAAAGAGAAGGAAATACCAGACCACATTACCTGTCTCCTGAGAAACCTGTACACAATTCAAGAAGCAACAGTCAGAACCAGACTTGAAACAACAGACTGGTTCCAAATTGGGAAAGGAGTACGTCAAGGCTATATGTTGTCACCCTGCTTATTTAAATTATGCAGAGTACATCAGCCAAAATGCCAAGCTGGATGAAGCACAAGCTGGAATCAAGATTACTGGGAGAAATATCAATAACCTCAGCTATGCAGATGACACCACACTTATGCCAGAAAGCGAAGAGGAATTAAAGAGCCTCTTGATGAAGGTGAAAGTGGAGAGTGAAAAAGTTAGTTGAAAATTCAACAGTCAAAAAACAAAGATCATGGTATCCAGTCCCATCACTTCATGGCAAATAGATGGGGAAACAATGGAAACAGTGACATTTTATTGGTCTCGAAAATCATTATGGATGGTGACTGAGCCATGAAATTAAAAGATACTTGCTCCTTGGAAGAAAAGCTATGACAAACCTAGACAGCCTATTAAAAAGCAGAGACATAACTTTGTCTACAAAGGTACACATCGTCAAAGCTATGGTTTTTCCAGTAGTCATGTAAGGATGTGAGAGCTGGACAATAAAAAAGGCTGAATGCTAAAGAATTGATGCCTTTGAATTGTGAATCTATTGAAGACTCTAAGAGTCCCTTGGACAGCAAGATCAAACCAGTCAACCCTAAAGGAAATCAACCCTGAATATTCATTGGAAGGACAGGCAGAAGCTGAAGCTCCAGTACTTTGGCCACACGATGTAAAGAGCTAACTCATTGGAAAAGACTCTGATGCTGGGACAGATTGAAGGCAGGAGGATAAGGGGATGACAGAGGATGAGATAGTTTGATGGCATCACCAACTCAATGGACATGAGTTTGAGCAAGCTCCTGGAGATGGTGAAGGACAAGGAAGTCTGGAATGCTGCAGTTCATGGGGTCGCAGACAGTCGAACACGACTAAGCAACTCAACAACAACAATTGACTTTCATAATAAGCATTCATCTTTCCAATTTGACAAAACCAGCAGAAGACCAGCTTCAGGTTCAATGCCCACAGAAAAATGCTGCCATCTATACATGAGAGAGTGATTCTAAAGCTGAAAAACTTTAAATCTTTAGTGATTTATAGGTTTTAAGGATGTCTCAAAACACACTATGTAGGCACATACCTCTTCTATTTAGATGTCAGGCTTTTTGTGTCTTTCAGTTCAATTCAATCACTTGGTCATGTCTGACTCTTTGCAACCCCATGAACAACAGCACGCCAGGCCTCTCTGTCCATCACCAACTCCCGGAGTCTACCCAAACCCATGTCCATTGAGTTGGTAATGCCATCCAGCCATCTCATCCTCTGTTGTCCCCTTCTTCTTTTGCCCTCAATCTTTCCCAGCATCAGGATCTTTTCAAATGAGTCAGCTCTTTGCATCAGATGGCCAAATTATTGGAGTTTCAGCTTCCACATCAGTCCTTCCAATGAACACCCAGGACTGATCTCCTTTAGAATGGACTGGTTGGATCTCCTTGCAGTCCAAGGGACTCTCAATAGTCTTCTCCAACACCACAGCTCAAAAGCATCAATTCTTTAGCACTCAGCTTTCTTCACAGTCCAACTCTCACATCCATACATGACCACTGAAAAAGCCATAGCCTTGACTAGACGGACCTCTGTTGACAAAGTAATGTCTCTGCTTTTGAATATGTTATCTAGGTTGGCCATAACTTTCCCTCCAAGGAGTAAGTGTCTTATAATTTCATGGCTGCAGTCACCATCTGCAGTGATTTTGGAGCCCCCCAAAATAGTCAGCCACTGTTTCTACTATTTCCCCATCTATTTGCCATGAAGTGAAAGGACCAGATGCCATGATCTTAGTTTTCTGAATGTTGAGCTTTAAGCCAACTTTTTCACTCTCCTCTTGTCTTTCAAGTGAAATGGAAAAGTGAGGAAAAATATTTTGCTTGAAACATTTATATCATTGAGATGAGCAGTGTTGAATGACCAGAATTATCTAAAGCAAAGAATCAGTTCACTTCTTTGTATATACATTGCTTTATAGAATGAAAGAACTATTGAAGTGAAAGAGACACCTTAGATGCCGTCTGGCTAAGCCTCTCATTTTATAGATGAGGCAACTGGGGTTCACAGAGGTTAAGTGCTTTGCTGACAGTCACTTATTCTTGCAGAAACCAAGTCTTGACTTCCTGCCTTGTGTCCCGTACATTATGCTACACAGCTTCTTAATGAATGTGAAGAAAGATGTACATAGTTTAATCATCTCTCCATTGACAGAGTGGCATCACGTAAGGAGAGAAGGCTGCACTACACATTATTGGGGGGAGAGTTTGGCTCATGAATACTTTTAAAACGTGTTACCATCAAGGAAAATATTGGTCGCTTTGAAATTATAATAGGAGATCTCATCTTACTCTACCTCTTCTTCCATTATTGTAAATGAATGAGAACTTCAGATTAGTTTAATTCAGGTTTACTTTAATTGAGTAAGAACAGGATTAAAGCTTACCCTTGCAAAGGAAAAAAATAAAAATAAAAAAAAAAGATTCTTTGTCAATTGCCCTGTGTTTTTCCCAGAGAATTCTGTTTCTTGCAGTTAATAAGAGGAAGGGAACTGTTTTCCAGGACTAGTAACAAGAACAGATGTGCTTTTCAAGGTTAGTGCTTTCCTAAACTCTTCAAATAAAAGCTGAAAATTCATATGAATCTCATTAAGTGTAAATATGCTTGTTTTAAACAAACTTTCAGCTGTTACCTTGAAGTCAGAATAGACCTCTTAGTGCAACTTAGTTAATAAGGGCTTGATTGAGATAACTTAGATTTTAAGGTTATAAAAATGTGAAGAAGTATCAGCTTCATATTTATTTGGATCCTTCAAGACACCCATGCTGACTTGTTTGCTATTTGATTCATTTTCTTTGAAATCCATTGTCTTTGGAGATGGATGTTTGGTTTTGTTGTTTGCAGTGTGTCTTTCCTGTGTGTGTGTGTGTGTTTTAACTACCTTGCTTGTTTTATGCTAGTAACATGGTACAATATCATTTCTATTAGTATTTGCAAGTTGAAGCACACATGTCATAAATTCTGACAGTAAATAATTAAAGTATTTAATAAACTTGTGTATATGTTATAGTTCTCTAGTTGAACAAATTTGTAGAGCAAGATTTTATTTTGATCTATAATTATAGCTGCCAGTGACTGCATGATCCTTACTGAGTCAGATTAATTTACACATTAAGCAGCCATCTGTAGGAATTTTCATAGAACTTTGTCTTCAGTGGTATATATCACATGGGAATTCTGAAAATACCCTGGCCATTAGGGAACTTTTAATACTATGGCTGTAGACTTACAGCTACGAACAAATTGTTTCAGACATTTAAATTTAAATCTTCCTATTACAAGGTTGCCTAATGTTCCAAGAAAAGTGTACAACACTTTGGACTCCAAATGACAGAACAATTGGTCAACTGAGAACATTCATTTTATTTTCTTAAGGAAATGTCCTTGATCCTATGTTGAATAACTTAACAAGGATTATAGAGCAGAACAGAGTCGCTATCATTTCCTTTGAGAAGGATAAATACCCTTGGTATTTGGACCATAGTTGCAAACTATACTGTAAATCTATCAGCATGATTTCTTGAAGAGAAATAAAATGATACTCTGTTATTGCTATATAAGACTGATCTAATAAAGGTAAATTTATCTTTATGACTGCAACAGAGATGCTATAAAGAGGGTGAAAGGTTGTTTAGGGCACAGATTGTTAGTTTATAAAATGTTATTTAAATTAAAAGCAACATCCATGCAAAAATTATTTGAAAATTAGAAGTGAGCATTGCATTATTTTTACTAATAGTTTTTGAGATATTAAATAATTTCAAATTCTAGCTCAAATTAATCAGTACCACTCAAATATCACTGATTTAAAGTGCTCTTTAAATACAAAAACTTCAGCCTCTGTAGTGAACACTGGTTTCCTGTAAAGTTCATGGCTGAAGAATATATTTCAAATTTGTGATTTATTCATTCTTCCTTCAGTTAGAGACACTGTAACATATTTATAACTAAAGAGAGGAGGAAAGGACATACTGGGCAGAAAGTTCATCAATAGCACCACAAGGAAATAGTAATAATATTAACTGTTTAGTTGAGAGATATAAAATATAGAATAGAGGGAATTAAAAATTTAACTTTTAAAATTTTACAGAGATTTCTCTTTGCATAATGCTCTTTTCTACAAATTTCTTTCACTAAATGATCAACTCCAAGTACTTCCATAAAGAAATGATCAATCTAACACAGAAAATCTAACACAAGGGTTCCCAAAGAAAAACACCGGGTGAAAGAAAGAACTCTCACAGCATGTCTCCACTACCTAATTTTACCAGAAGAGAATATGAGTAATAACATTTATCAAGTTGACTCATTGGAAAAGACTTTGATGCTGGGAGGGATTGGGGGCAGGAGGAGAAGGGGACGACAGAGGATGAGATGGCTGGATGGCATCACTGAGTCAATGAGTCTGAGTGAACTCCTGGAGCTGGTGATGGACAGGGAGGCCTGGCGTGCTGCGATTCATGGGGTCGCAAAGAGTCGGACATGACTGAGCGACTGAACTGAACTGAACTGAACTGTGTTTAGTTATGAATTGCTTTTACAATATATACCTTAATGATACCATAGCAGGTAGAAGTCAACACTTCTGATGGTACAGATGATTCTTATTTCTTCTGGAGCACAGGTCATACAGATTCCGGAAGAGTCTGCTCCATCACCACACTGGTTTTCTATACAGCCTCTCATGCCTCACAGGAGAAACAGACACAGAGAGCTGGTTTTTTTGTAGTATCCATTTAATATTGGCAACAGATGTTGAACCTCAAGTAAATTGGCCTGTTGACTAGTTATACCCCAGAAAACAAAACGTATGATTTTTTTTATATTTCATATACTGAGGGTCTTACCCAAGACTTGAAAGTCATCTGGTTCAGCTTATAAATTACTGATACAGAAGAAGCATAAAATAGAAATAAGATCCCTGGTCCATCAACACTATATATCATTCAAGTGAAATAAATTTTACTTTTCACTCTGTTTCAAGGTAGAATTAAGTGAATTAATGTATTAATTAAACTTTGTAGGCATAAACAAAGTTTGTGCTCAGAAAGTATTATTTTCCAAAGTTTATTACTTGAAAAGTATCAGAATCTTGGTGAAATTAACAATTTTAAATAAGTATAGTTTACAAGCAACAAATGTGAAATGTTGAGTTATTAAAGCATGTTGACTTAAAGTCATTGTATTATTTTTCATTATATTCCCTATCCTCCAAGAAAATCGTTTCACTCTATGACATAGTTAAATTTAAGTAGTATGGAGGGTGTCTCTATTCTTATTTAAACAAAATAGATTTCCAATCTTAAAGCTGAAGAAGTAAGTTTAAGTAATCCACCAGTATAATATGCTAATCAAATGAAGACATATATGTGGTCAATTTGGCCTGTTGAGTTCAAATAATTCTCTGGAACAGAGAAGAGCAAACCCAGTAGGGCATTTGGCTGCCTTCCCAAATTAGAAAATGAAAATAGTTCCTCACCATCATGGACAAGAGGAAAATCCCCCCCTAAAGGACACAGATTTTCATCTCTCCTAGCTCTGATAAAGTTCTTAACAAAGTATAAAATATTCACAGAAACAATAGTATTGTGTTTGTATTATTTTATTTGTAATAATGTGTGTTATATCTATGTGTTGTTCTTTTGGTCAGAGAGTAAATTGTGGTAAAGCTCCTGGGCATATTGATATATTCCTCTAGATTTTAAAGTTGACCTAGAAAAAAATGACAAGAAAAAGATGTGTAGTATCTAATATGATCTCTTCCTAAAACAGATATTTGAGCTCAACAACTTAGAAATATCACCAATAGCAGACCAGAATACTGTTTTAGAAAACAACGTATATTCATATTTCTTATTTACTACCACTATAAAAGCTTTTGGTACAACAGAAGTCCCACATTTGCTAGTTATAAGATTTAGCTTAAATCTTTTAGATTTAACTTCAATGTTGGGTTAAATCTCAATATTAAGAAAACTAAGATCGTGGCATCTGATCCCAACACTTCATGGCAAATAGATGGGGAAAACAATGGAAACAGTGACAGACTTAATTTGGGGGGCTCCAAAATCACTGCAGATGGTGAATGCAGCCATGAAACTAAAAGACTCTTGTTCCTTGGAAAAAAAGCTATGATCAACCTAATTGCATATTAAAAAGCAGAGACATTACTTTGCCAACAAAGGTTCATCTAGTCAAAGCTATGGTTTTTCCAGTAATCATGTATGGATGTGAAAGTTGGACTGTGAAGAAAGCTGAGCACCAAAGAATTGATGCTTCTGAACTGTGGTGTTGGAGAAGACTCTTGAGAGTCCCTTGGACTGCAAAGGGATTCAGCCAGTCCATCCCAAAGGAAATCAGTCCTGAATGCTCATTGGAAGGAATGATGCTGAAGCTGAAACTCCAATACTTTGGCCACCTGATGCGAAGAACAGACTCCTTGGAAAAGACCCTGATGCTGGGAAAGATTGAAGATGGGAGAAGGGAATGACAGAGGATGACATGGTTGGATGGCACCACTGATGCAATGGACATGAGTTTGAGTAGGCTCCAGGAGGTGATGATGGACAGGGAAGCCTGGTGTACTGCAGTCCATGGGGTTGCAGAGTCAGACACAACTGAGTGACTGAACTGAACTGAAGATTTAGTGCCCAGAAAAGAACTAGGAAATGTGTTAAAATTTTAGTGTGTAGCAGGTGTATTTACAATTTGCAATATTGTGTCTACTTTCCTATACTTTCATATCCTTAGTCTGGCAGTCTACAGTCCATGGCGCTATAAAGAGTCAGACAGGATGGAGTGACTTTCACTTCCTTTCCTATACAAGGTTGCTACATTATAAATAATTAATCCTGGGCTTTATTTTACCAACTTGAAGTAATAATTGTATGAAAATTCAACAGATATTACATTTGATCAAAAGTTAGAAGTGATTGCACAGTTTCATGCCCAAGAATTCATGGAGGATGGATAGAATCATGGGAGAATAAGAGCATTGCAGTAACTATCCTAGTGAGTGAGAAAGGAGTAATGGCTATCTCCAGAATTTATACTCTCAGGATGGTAAAGATATCATCTCTCTTCTCCAAACCATTAATAAATTCTCAAAAAAAAAAATACACACACACAAAACACAAAATTCTAGTTATATTTGTTTGATTTTGTTAAAATTGAGGTTAAAAATCACAATGGGCAAAGGAGCCCCTACGATGGAGAAAACAAACATCACCAATAATAACCTGATGTTACATGACTCTTCATGAGATATGCCAAGAAGGATCCAGCACCAGCTATATAAGCTTCTTAACGTGAATGTTTAATTTGAATTAAATTACAAGACAACAATTAGACAAATATAAATATAACACAAAAGCACCTAACTTGGATTCTTCAAAAATTTCATCATTATAAAAGTTTTGTTTTTGTTTTAATGACAGGGCACTATTTTACTTGAAATAAGACTAAAGAGTTATGGCATTTAACTATAATGTGTGATCTTTGAATCTTGGTTCAACACAACAAAATGGTTACAAAGGACATTATTGGGACAATTAAGGCCATTTGATAATGGATTTTATATAAGGTAAGATTTTTATTTGTTAAAAATCTTTGAGAGTTATAGATATGTAATTCTTGTGATTATATGAGAAAAATCCTCATTTTTAAAAAAATTCTAACTTTGAGAGCTATGTACAGAAGTAGTTAGAGTCATGGCTTATGCAACTTATTTAAAAAGGGCTCAACAAAAATATATGTGTGGGTGGGTGTGTAAAGAGAGTTAAAGTGGTAAAATATTAATCATTAGTAGATACAGCTGGAGAAATATGAGTGTTTATGTTTATATATATAAACATTATATATATATATATATATATATATGTTTTTCAAATTTGAGTGTTGGTTTGAAATTTCTCAAAATAGAAATTTGGATAAAAAGAGAGTTTTTTCCATGCAGCTATAAATTGTGAGGTCACCTCTAAGTTCTAAATCTTTTTTCCAGAAAAGTATTATTGAGCATGTACATTCTTGAGCAATGTCTTCAGTGCCAACTATGAGTTTTAATTAATATCATATGCAAGATGGAGTAATTTACAATCAATTTTTGGAGTGAGACAGTTGACCAGTTTTGAGGCTGTGCTCACTGCATCTCGAAGGTAAAGCTCTAGAGAATACAGAAAAAACACGGGGGCGAAATATAAAGAGAGCTTATGTGGTAGTAACAAAGAAGGTGGAATAAATAAATGTTTTAAGAATTTGAGAAGAGCAATAAAGGTGACATTATATGGAGTGACCATTGAGAAAAAAGCAATAGATAGCACATGCTAAAGTGAAGATGCCAGAGAATAGTATTTCTGTTCAGTTAAAAATACTGAACAGACAGGTTTAATGGGTGAACTGACCCAAGCTAGAGTGCTGTTCCTGGTACATAGCAAGTTGTCAATTGGTGTTTTCTGAATAAATTAGTGACCCTCTAAAAGAAAATACAACAGTCACACACCATCACTCTGAGTTACTGAGAACTATTAGTGTGGGGACTGTTGATTTCCCAGAGAAAAATAAGCATAAGGACACTTTATCTGAGTTGCTGCTGCTGCTACTGCTGCTGCTAAGTCGCTTCAGTCGTGTTCGACTCTGTGCGACCCCATCGACGGCAGCCCACAAGGCTCCCCCGTCCCTGGGATTCTCCAGGCAAGAACACTGGAGTGGGTTGCCATTTCCTTCTCCAATGCATGAAAGTGAAAAGTGAAAGTGAAGTCGCTCAGTCATGTCTGACTCTAGCGACCCCATGGACTGCAGCCCACCAGGCTCCTCCATCCATGGGATTTTCCAGGCAAAAGTACTGGAGTGGGGTGCCATTGCCTTCTCCGTTATCTGAGTTAGTGACTGTTAAGTCACTTCAGTCATGTCTGATTCTGTGCGACCCTATGGACAGAGATACACCACCCTACCCATATGGTAGCCCACCAGATTTCTCTGTCCGTGGGATTCTCCAGGCAAGAATACAGGAGTAAGTTGCCATGCCCTCCTCCAAAATTTTGTAATACCTACTATCAACTCAATCTGAACTGTACCAGGATGCTTTAGTATGCATTCTTGGGTGAGGGAGAATTCCTTGAAAGAACAACATTGGGAGAATGTTGTTCAAACATTCAAAATGGAATTGCTGTTACTTTCTTCATTAATCTCTAACATATTGCTTTTATGCCCATTATTCAAAACTTTCTGATGCTCAGATAAATAATTAATACAATATTCATTGTTAACTTTATAGCTGTCAGATTTTTTCTTTGGTTTGGAATAAACAGAAAATATCTTGAGGAATAGATATTGAAAATTTTGCAAAACTTTTACTGTAGTTTTATCAAGAGTTGTTCAGGATACTGAAATGGACAAAGTAATTAGAAGCAAAATATATAAATAAGCCAATATTATCTGACAGACCCATCAAAAGTGATTTCACAGGGAATTCAGTGAAAATGCCTGCTGTTGGATACTGCTGGCAACTGTGTTTTATACTATTGTGAAAGAAAATTCTGTAAACATAATTGAATTGCCTCTAAGTTGATAGTTTGAGATCTGTTACAATCAGGTGTCTATTCCACTGACTGCAAATTATCAGGATGATATCTCTGTGTTTGGCTAACTTTTGATGAGCTGCTTAAGAAAAAAAAAAAATCTGTTTCCACCAATTGGCATCTAATTCCAGGAAGGCATCAGAAAATATCCATAGAATTTCCAGGGAAATATCCATTCTACAGGCATACATACTGTGACTTATACATATCAACATCTAGTAGTTAGTAGCATTAGTAATCTTTCTAAATTCTGTGTGGTCAGAAACTAAGTAATTTGTGAATGATAGAAGAAAGCAGTCAGTCAGAGGAAAGCAGGCCCCTAGTTAGTGCATTAAACTGTCTTGCATTAACACCTTTGCTTTCTGGAGGTCAAAATAACCCTTTTTTGTTAAAAAATGTTTTATTCCTTCAATTATTAAGTTTTTCAAGTACAAAAAAAAAAGAGAGAGAGAGCATAAAATGTTACCATTGACTTTGATTAAGCAACGTGAGAGGAACTTTAGCAATGATGATTGCTACAAAAAAAAAAGGGGGGGGATTACCAATTATGGAAATTTCCAAGCATGCAATCAAGATGGAAAACTCAAATCTTAGTTTTAATAAGAAAAAGCATGAAGCAATATTAGCAGGTACACACTATCAGATTCTGGCAATACCTGAAGGTGAAATGAGAGTCACTGATTAATTTTTAAAACACTTAACTCCCTCAGAGATGCTAATTTGGAAGCATTTCTAGTCAGAAAAAATCCTGGTATGAGTTAACAGAAAGTTTAGAGGGGTCCCTGAGTAGTCATACTCCAAGGCAAGTTGTGGAACAAAAATATAAAATGGGATATATAGTCTGTGACTACTTATTAGGCTAAAAAGAAAAAAAGAAAACCTCTAGAACCTAGCAATAAGTTTAGTGAACACCAAAAAAATTGTTGAACTAGTCTTTCTTTTACCAACTAGTTTCTGAAGACTATCATGAATTTCTCTTCCTGATTCCTTGTAGATCCCACCATGTTCTTCACAATGGTGTGTGTTTATTTTACATTTTTTTTTTGCACTTCACAATTTTCAAAAACATTGCATTTCATCTCACAACAAAACTGTATGCCAGTATCATTTGACAAGTAAAGAAGTTGATTCTTGATGAGCTTAAATAATTTGTTTTAGGAGACATTGCTCATAAGTTAACAAAGCTGGAATTTAAAAACAACTCTATTGAATCCAAGCCTGAGGGAATTCCTAGGTGATCCAGAGGTTAGGACTTCATGCTTTCACTGCCAAGAGCCTGGGTTCAATTCCTGATCAAGGAACTATTGAGTTTGACAAAATTCTCCTTGAAAGTCAGTGAAAAGTCAAGTCGCTCAGTCGTGTCCGATTCTTTGCGACCCCATGGACTGTAGCCCTCCAGGCTCCTCCATCCATGGGATTCTCCAGGCAAGAATACTGGAGTGGGTTGCCATTTCCTTCTCCAGGGCATCTTCCCAACCCAGGGATTGAACCCAGGTCTCCTGCATTGCAGGCAGATGTTTTAACCTCTGAGCCACTACCATTTGAGTGTTTTTAAAATTAAAATTAAATTTAAATTTAAAATTCTCCTTGGGGACCTACATATGATGTTGAGGAAAACCCCAAACGAAATTTTTGACCAAGTCAGTAAGATCCCACAAGCTGTGTGGTATGGCTAGTAATAAATAAATAATAAAAAGAGTATCCAAGCCTAAGTAAAATTTTTTCTTCTTATTCTCCTCATGAGGACACACTGTTCCAAACACAACACAACAGTCAAAATCCTTGTCCTTATAGAACACCACTCTACCTCCAGAGCAATTAATTGTGTTCATAGTAAGAGCTGAGATTCAAAGTAACCAGAATCAAGTGGACAATAGTATCATAGTAAAGAAAGCAAGAGCAATAATTTGAACTAGACATAAATTAGAAAATGATCTATTTTTTCCCTTTACTTAAAATAATTCAAGAAGGCAGATGAAAATTTGAAATCCTCTCTCTTTCTCTTTCTTCCAAGGTAGAACTATAAAATATTTATCAGACATTAAAGAAATGACAATGCATATTTGTATAACCAGCAGTTATAAGAGAATTTTTAAAATTTTAACTTGTGCATAATTTATTTTATACAGTTTCTATGTGGTTTTAAAATCAATATTAGAAATAAGAGGAGAATATCAGCTAATAGCACTCTTATCCAGTAATTCAAACAAGCTAGAGAAATGAGTCAGACCCTACTTCTCTCTTTATGACCAGATTAAACCAGTCCCACCCACAACTCCACTGAAATTCACTGTAGAAGTCTTCACTCCAACAATTCACCTGTCCAAAACTTACTGTCAAGGATCTCATCATTTCATTCATCAAAAAAACTAATTTCAAGACCCTTCTATGCAGCAACGTTCTAGGCACTACTGAACAAAATAGACGATCCTTACCTTAAATTCTAGCAAAGGAGGAGGGCAATAAGCATAATTTTAAAAGTAAATTATATAATACATTAGAGTGTAACGAATGCTTTCGAGGATAAAAGGAGAAAAAGATGGAAGATATTGTGAATGCTAGGTGGAAATAGATGTTTCCAATTTTAAACAGGGAAGAAGGTCCTCCATAAGAAGGCGACAGTTGAGCCAAAATTTAAAAGCAGTGAGGGAATCAATCCTGCTTTTATGTAGCAAAAGTCCCGGGATGGAAGAATATCTGAATGTATGACGGTCAGCAAGGCCAGTGGGTTTGGAATGTGACAGAAACATGTGTGCTACTGATTACAAGGATTTTACTCTGAATGATCTGGAGAATCAGTTACAAGGGCTGAGCAGAAAAGTGACCCGATTGGTTTTTTTTTTTTTTTTTTTTTAAGAATAGCTTTGGCTGCTGTGGTGTTGTGATTATGAGAGTCAACGATGAAGAGGAAGACCAGTTAAGAATTTATTACAGAAATCTAAAATCTCATTTTTTGTTTTATCTATTAAAATACACATTAGTAAGATTTAGTCTGTATGCCTTTCAGTTTATCCAGCCTGACATCAGTTACTTTCTAAACTACAGGCTTGACCATGTGACTGGCCTATTTCAAAATTTCAATGATTACTCCTTGCCTTCAAAATTATGTGCAACCTCTTCATACAAATCCCTTCAAAATCTGACCCCAATCTATTTTTCCAGATTAATCTTCAACTCCTTTCCCGACTCCTGATGTTTTTGCTTCAGTTATAAAAGGTCAGTTGCTATTTCCTGAACATGCCATGCTCCACCATGCCTCTGTGCCTGTGTGCTTGTCATTCCCATTGGTAAGAAAATGCATTTCTCTTTCCTGCCTAGTGAACTTTAAATTTTCTTATTGAGATTCAACTCAAACATGATCACTTTTGTTAAGACTTCCCTGACTCTCCATCACAAGGCTAACCTTCCTTCACTACATTTCATTGTCCTTCACATTGTCTCTCCTATAGCTCTATTACATCAGTTATTTCTTCATTCACTGAGCCTCCTGAATAGACCATGAGCTTTGCGAGGGTGGAGAATGACTTGGCTGTGTTTATACTCCGTGTCTTGAGTTACAACTCCTTATAGATTAGAATCAAATAATTGTTTCCCATTAAGTAAGTAAACAAATAAATATTTTTAACATGAGGTATACAATATTACAGATCACATGCTTCATAGTTATTCAAATATAAAACTGCAGAATTCAGCTCTAAAGAAATTTAGAGTGGCATTGTGGAAATAGAATAGTCTATACTCTTTATATTTACTTTCATACATATTTGCTAAACCAAATTAAGTGAAAATCTATGCTCTTGGTAAATTATAAATTTTCTATCAAGTTCTGGTTCAAATGACATCTCTTTTTATAAATATTCTCTGTTAGCTGGCCCATGCAATTACTATGGAAACAAAGATAAATAAATAATATTGTCTGCCCATAAAAACTCCATAAACAAAAGGGTCAATCACACATAAAACAGCAACCTGGGTAAATGAGGGGTAGTATTGCAGATCACTTGGAGAGGGGTCCTGCAACAACTTGAATCTTGTTACAAAGACAAAATTTCCACATGAGGAAGCATATTGTGCGTGTATTACAATTTTCAGACTCTTAGTGCAAGTAATTTCTATATACTACAGTATTTCTTTGTTGTAAAAACTATTATTGTCCCCTCTGAAGCAGAAAAATCTTACGTAAAAGATTTAACATATTAATATGAATTGCGTTTTTTTGCATATGCAAGTATTATATTAAATATATTACATATTGTATTACATTACATAAACTCAGTGGACAGAGTTTGAGCAGATTACAGGAGATAGTGAAGCCTGCTGTGCTGCAGTTCAGTTCAGTTCAGTCGCTCAGTCATGTCCGACTCTTTGCGACCCCATGAATCGCAGTACGCCAGGCCTCCCTGTCCATCACCAACTCCCGGAGTTCACTCAAACTCACCTCCATCAAGTCAGTAATGCCATCCAGGCATCTCATCTTCTGTCATCCCCTTCTCCTCCTGCCCCTAATCCATCACAGCATCAGAGTCTTTTCCAATGAGTCAACTCTTCGCATGAGGTGGCCAAAGTATTGGAGGTTCAGCTTTAGTATCAGTTCTTCCAATGAACACCCAGGACTGATTTCCTTTAGAATGCATTAGTTGGCTCTCCTTGCAGTCCCAGGGACTCTCAAAAGTCTTCTCCAACACCACAGTTCAAAAGCATCACTTCTTCGGTGCTCAGCTTTCTTCACAGTGCAACTCTCACACCATACATGACCACAGGAAAAACCATAGCCTTGACTAGATGGATCTTTGCTGGCAAAATAATGTCGCTGCTTTTGAATTTGCTATGTAGGTTAGTCATAATTTTCCTTCCAAGGAGTAAGTGTCTTTTAATTTCATGGCTGCAATCACCACCTGCAGTGATTCTGGAGCACTAAAATGTAAAGTCTGAAACTTTCCACTGTCTCCCTATCTATTTGCCATGAAGTGAAGGGACCAGACACCATGATCTTCATTTTCTGAATGTTCAGCTTCGAGCCAATTTTTTAACTCTCCTCTTTCACTTCATCAAGAGGCTTCTTAGCTCCTCTTCACTTTCTGCCATAAGGATGGTATCATCTGCATATCTGAGGTTATTGATATTTCTCCCAGCAATCTTGATTCCAGCTTGTGTTTCTTCCAGCCCAGCATTTCTCGTGATGTACTCTGCATAGAAATTAAATAAGCAGGGTAACAATATACAGTCTTGACATACTCCTTTTCCTATTTGGAACCAGGCTGATGTTCCATGCCCAGTTCTAACTGTTGCTTCCTGACTTGCATATAGGTTTCTCAAGAGGCAGGTCAGTTGGTCTGGTATTCCCATCTCTTTTAGAATTTTCCACAATTTATTGTGATCCACACAGTCAAAGGCTTTGCCATAGTCAATAAAGCAGAAATAGATGTTTTTCTGAAACTCTCTTGATTTTTCCATGATCCAGAGGATGTTGACAATTTGATCTCTGGTTCCTCTGCCTTTTCTAAAACCAGCTTGAACATCTGGAAGTTCATGGTTCACATACTGCTGAAGCCTGGCTTGGAGAATTTGAAGCATTGCTTTACTAGTGTGTGAGATGCGTGCAATTGTGCGGTAGTTTGAACATTCTTTGGCATTGCCTTTCTTTGAGATTGGAATGAAAACTGACCTTTTCCAGTCCTGTGGCCACTGCTGAGTTTTCCCAATTTGCAGCACTTTCACAGCATCATCTTTCAGCAGTTGAAATAGCTCAACTGGAATTCCATCACCCCACTAGCTTTGTTCGTAGTGATGCCTTCTAAGGTCCACTTGACTTCACATTCCAGGATGTCTGGCTCTAGGTGAGTGATCACACCATCATGATTATCTTGGTCTGTGAAGATCATTTTTGTACAATTCTTCTGTGTATTCTTGCCATGTCTTCTTAATATCTTCTGTTTCTCTTAGGTCCATACCATTTCTGTCCTTTATCAAGCCCATCTTTGCACAAAATGTTCCCTTTGTATCCCTTCCTCTAATTTTCTTGAAGAGATTTCTAGTCTTTCCCATTCTGTTGTTTTCCTCTATTTCTTTACATTGATCGCTGAGGAAGGCTTTCTTATCTCTCTTTGCTATTCTTTGCAACTCTGCATTCAGATGCTTATATCTTTCATTTTCTCCTTTGCTTTTCGCTTTTCTTCTTTTCACAGCTATTTGTAAGGCTTCCCCAGACAGCCATTTTGCTTTTTTGCATTTGTTTTCCATGAGGATGGTCTTGATCCCTGTCTCTTGTACAATGTCATGAACCTCCGTCCATAGTTCATCAGGCACTCTATCAGATCTAGTCCCTTAAATCTATTACTCACTTCCACTGTATAGTCATAAGGGATTTGATTTAGGTCATACCTGAATGGTCTAGTGGTTTTCCCCACTTTCTTCAATTTAAGTGAATTTGGCAACAAGGAGTTCAATATCTGAGCCATAGTCAGCTCCCGGTCTTGTTTTTGTTGACTGTATAGAGCTTCTCCATCTTTGGCTGCAAAGAATATATCAATCTGATTTTGGTGTTGACCATCTGGTGATGTCCATGTATAGAGTCTTCTCTTGTGTTGTTGGAAGAGAGTGTTTACTATGACCAGTTCTGAAGTTCAGGGGGTCTCAAAGAGTTGGATACTTCTGAGCAACCGAACAACTACAAGTATTTTATATAAGACTATACACAAACACATCTATATACTGTTTCAGGATGTAGAAATATTAAAACAAAAATGGAGATGAGAAATGTATCAACACATCATGATTGTGACTGCCTCAGAAAAAGGAAGGGACTAGAGCTGGGGCATGAAGGTTAGTGTTAAAATCTAAGAGCATATCACTCCATTTCATTAAGAGTAAAGTGAAAGACTTAAAGACTCTGAAATCTTACAAGACCTGAGTCCCTAATAATCTCTCTGTCCTTGTCCTCTGTGTCTCTCTCGTGACCAGCTCTACTCTAGACACACTACCTTCCTCCCTGGTCTTAGAATACACCCACCTCTGGGCATCTCGCTGGCTCTTTGTTCTTCCGAATGATTTAGATGGCCAGTTCTCTTACTTCATGGGCCTACCATCAATCCCTCCCCTCATTTAAAACATCAGGCCAACTCCCACCCTGCATTCTCAATCCTTCTGTTTCTATCTGATAAGACTTACACGCTTCTAGGATACCAGGTCTGTGGTTACTACCCTACTGCTTATTTTTTGTCTCTCCTCACTAGACATAGGTTCCAAGAAGGAAAAGACTTTTTTTCTATGCCATTCACATATGTAGCCTCAAAACCCAGCACAGTGCCCTGCACTTGCATGCATGCTCAATCACTCAGTCCTGTGCAACTCTTTTCCACCCCATAGACTGCAGCCCACCAGGCTCCTCTGTCCACAGGATTATCTAGGCAAGAATAATGGAGTGGGTTTCCATTTCCTATTCCAGGGGATCTTCCTGACTGAGAGAGTGAACCCACATCTCTGGCATCTTCTGCTTTGGCAGGCAGATTCTTTACCACTGAGCCAGCTGTGAAGACCTGGTGCTTAACAAATACCTCTTGAAGTAATATATCTATATATACATTTGTACATATTTATATTTTATATATATATATATATATATATATATATATAATGCTTTGCTACTGCTAAGTCACTTCAGTCATGTCTGACTCTGTGCAACCCCATAGACAGCAGCCCACCAGGCTCCCCCATCCCTGGGATTCTCCAGACAAGAACACTGGAGTGGGTTGTCATTTCCTTCTCCAATGCAGGAAAGTGAAAAGTGAAAGTGAAGTTGCCCAGTCATGTCGACTCTTAGCGACCCCGTGGACTGCAGCCCACCAGGCTCTTCCATCCATGGGATTTTCCAGGCAGGAGTAAAGCATAGAGAAAATATGACACAATTTATTGTTGTTAATTCTAGATAGTCTGTATGTGAGTGATTATTTTGCCTTTCATTTTCTAATATTTTTACTGTTGATAGAAGAATTAGCTAAAATATAAATATTTGAAGACTATAAATTATGTAAATGGATTGATTTTCTATTGTTGGTGCTTAAATTATAAAAACAAAAGCCTAAAATTATTTTAGCAGAATATTAAATTTCCAATCAGTTTTGTTTTGCTAACATGAAGGTCCAGCTAGTTTTCCCCTTTATTAAATTTATATATTATTTATACTACACATTATATTATGCAACTAAGGGTTTGAAAAATAGGAAAGTATATAAATTTTAGTAGAAAATAATTTTGTTTTTGAACTTAAATATGCTCCCTTAACTAGATAACCTAAGTGAAGTGAAATCACTCAGTTGTGTCCAACTCTTTGCAACCCCATGGACTGTAGCCTATCATGCTCCTCCATCCATGGGATTTTCCAGGCAAGAGCACTGGAGTGGATTGCCATTTCCTTCTTCAGGGGATCTTCCCAACCCAGGAATCAAACCTGGGTCTCCCGCATTGCAGGCAGACGCTTTACTGTCTGAGCCACCAGGGAAACCCTAAAGAATAACTGAAAGATAACCTAAAGAATCTTCTAAAATAAAAGCTCGAAAGAAATGTGTGTATTTTTTCTCTTTTCATCCACTTAGAATATTTTTGGATGAATAAATAGAAGGGAAATACCTATCTTCAATTTAAAGAATTAATGAAGAGCCTGTATAACATATATAGTAGAGAATTCTTACCAGACTATCAGTTCAGTTCAGTTCAGTTCTGTCCAGTCGCTCGGATGTGTCCAACTCTTTGTGACCCCATGGACTGTAGCACGCCAGGCCTCCTTGTCCATCACCAACACCCAGAGTTTACTCAAACTCATGTCCATTGAGTCAGGATGCCATCCAACCATCTCATCCTCTGTCATCCCCTTCTCCTCCTGCCTTCAATCTTTCCCAGCATCAAGGTCTTTTTTCCAGTGAGTAAGTTCTTTTCATCAGGTGGCCAAATTATTGGAGTTTCAGCTTCAGCATCAGTCCTTCCAATGAATATTCAGGACTGATTTCCTTTAGGATGGACTGGTTGGATCTTATTGCAGTCCAAGGGACTTTCAAGTGTCCTCTCCAACACCACAGTTCAAAAGCATCAATATCAGACAATAATTATACCCCCCCAGAAAAAAGAGGGATAAACCACAAAGTCAAACCAATTTCCAGCAAAGAAAGTAACTTTTCTGAAAATTGCATTATGTCCCAACTTATTTGTATGAACAAACTATAGATATGCACACTTCCTTTTGAGGTCTAGTATACAGATATAAAACTTGAAAAGTATGAACCACATTATAGCCACATCAGCAGGGAGGTTACTGGACTGGCTGCATGCAGGGCATTTATGAAAAACTGAGTGAGAAAATCTGGTCCCACTATGGGTAAATTAGAAGCACAGGTTGAAAAATCTAAATTCAAACAACCAATAAACCAGATGGCTCAGATGGGTATTTAAATGTTATACATAAAATTAAATATGGAACAGTCACTGTCGAGGTAATTTCCTCTTTAAAACCCAGGCAAATCTCAATGACTGGGAATCTCAGGGTATTCCTGCATTTCAGGAGGAAAAATCCCATTGTTGAATTGCCTGACTACTAAGGAAAAAAAACAAACAGAAAAAAGGCCACAAGAAAATATCAATACAAAATAAAGTGTAGAAAATAAAAAAAAGTTTATTTTATCCAGTTTTCACAACTGAATTTCCTATTGTTTTATATCCACTTGTGATTTCAATTCACTTTAATGATGGTTAGGGACTAAGTAAGAAATTTTATTAAAAGAGAAAATGAAGTGATATTCATTTGGATAATGGTAACCTTACTTTTTCTTTCCTAACTATAATATTGATTAATATGTGAAAATGAAAACTTAACAAAGCTATGAAATTTGACTTTCTGAATATTTCAGTCTCTTGAGGCAGTTGATACCAGTCACATTTAGCAATGCAATAGGAAAATGCATAAACTTACTTTTAAAGAAATGCATTGAGGGAACATGAGTAAAACTATGGCTGATTCATGTTGATGTTTGGTAGAAACCAACACAATACTGTAAAACACTTATCCTTCAATTAAAAATAAAGTAAAAAGAAATGCATTTACAGGTTTTATCATCACACAAATATTTGAAGAGGAACAACAAATGAGGTTCATTTACATTTTTAGCCACAAATCTCTATGTGGAAGCCCCAGTCCTTATGAATTGGGTGCAATATTGCATAAGCCACAAAAAATTCCTTTTGCTTAGACTGTTAAATGTCTATACAGCATCAAAAATAATATGTTCCCTGGGCCCACAAGTTCTGCTTCACATTTGTCTTTCCTAGATTTCTCTCCAAAGACAATGAATCATAAAACGAGGAAAATTAAGGTTTGGTCGCTGGAGAAGTATGTCCTTTGAAAATAAAACCTTCTGTCCTTCATGAACCCAAAACTCTGTATCTCTCTGTGTGTGTGCGTGTGTGTGTGTGTGTGTGTGCGCGTGCTTATGTGCATGCACCTTAAGGGGTGCAACCAAAATTTCTTTTTCTATTAAAGAAAGAATTACAGCTACTTACCATAAATAAATAACAAGAACAGAAGTTAACTTATGGGAGCCTCAAGATGATTTTTTCTCTTCTCTCAACTTTTTTAACAACTTCCCTCTAAAATATGCTCCCATCCAAAGACTTCCCAGGTCCATATCTTTGGATAAATGTAACACAAATTTTCAAGATGATGATCTGAACTATGTGCTGCTGTTTAAAGCTACAAGACAATTCAATTTTCCATATGTAAAGCTAATTGAACTGCATCTAACTTTGACCTCCAAATTTATTCAGACCTCACAAAAAAATATGCCTACCTTTTCCCCTTTTGTTTCCAGAAAGATTTCTTAACTGTTTACTAATGGTATACATTGTTCTCAACCTCTTTGAGCTTAGTAACCCACCTGCTTCCATTCATTTCCAAAGTATTTTAAAAAGATGCCATGAAATGCATAGACTCATGACCACAATTCTCAAAATCTGTATTAACTAAAAGCCATTTACCTATATTCTTTTTTTGTGTGTTCTCAATCTGCATGAGTTTATAGAGATTGTGAAAGTAAAAGTTAAAACTTTTTTTTTTAAAGCAATAGAGAGAAGTGTTTTATGCAAGCTGTTCAGTGCCCATTGACCAGGACATGTCCACCCAGAGCCACAGTCCCTGGGATATGCCCACCTCATCTTTGCAGGAGCTGCTGCTGCTGCTTCTAAGTCACTTCAGTCCTGTTAGACTCTGTGTGACCCCACAGACGGCAGCCCACCAGGCTCCTCCATCCCTGGGATTCTCCAGGCAAGAACATTGGAGTGGGTTGCCATTTCCTTCTCCAATGCATGAAAGTGAAAAGTGAAAGTGAAATCGCTCAGCTATGTTTGACTCATTCGTCCATGGGATTTTCCAGGCAAGAGTACTGGAGTGGGGTGTCATTGCCTTCTCCGGCAGGAGCTGCCTTATCTAATTATTAGATAACACTTATGGGAACACCTATAAGTGTTCCAGTAGCCACCCCAGCCTGCAATGAGACGTGTAGATAAAGCCGCCCCGTTCATTTTATTCATCAAGCTTTTTAAAGAATTAGGGACAGGTTTCTTTGAGGAAGAGGGCAAAGGAGCAGAATTCTTGGTCTATCTTAAAGAGTGAGTTTAATTTTCCTTAGAAAGAATGGAAAGATACAGAATATGTAATCCAATCCATACCCAATCCCCAACCAAGCCCACTCTTTTACACAATCACATATCATGTTAATGTAGGCTGCATTACAAGGTAAGGAAATGACAGCATAGAAACTTCATAATATATCAATATAGTAACTTCATAACTGTTACTATTGAGATTGCTTTTTCATACTGTTCTATATAAGTAGCATAAAGTCCATATTTCTAGATAGACTTTTTTTTTTTTTTTTGGTGAGCTGAAAGTGAAGAGAAATGTTAAACAGGGACTTGTAAGTGACTCCAATGTGTAATGTTATTCTCCATACTCCAAATAAAAAATTTACTTTCATCTGACCTTCCTCTCATATAATTATATGGAGGCAAATTACAGAAAAAGAAAACAGAGAACTTGGGATAGTTGAATAACAAGTGTCCAAGGGGTATATATTTGAAGAAGTAAAACATTCTTAAATTAATTGCAATAAAGAACAAAATAATTGGAACCATAAAACATGTTGAGAGGACTTGGTGAATACAACTGAAATGGGAGCCACTGAAGACTGATTTTTTTCCACCAGTTGGTGTTAATTGCCTTAATTTTAGAGTCATCTTAGAATGGACATGACTAAATGTAGGGTTGGGCACAACAGCAAAACATAAGACATAGGAGTTAAAGAAGAAATAGACTGATTTTTGACCAGAGACAATTTTGTTAACCCTATCTAAGCTCCCTAATTCCTGAAAGATCAGGTGGTGTAGTGATAAAGAATCTGCCTACCGGTGCAGGAGATGCTAAGACATGTGGGTTCAATCACTGGATTGGGAAGATCCCCAGCAGTAAGAAATGCAACTCACTCCAGTACTCTTGCCTGGAAAATTTCATGGACAGACGAGTTTGGTGTACGATAGTCTATGGGGTTGCAAAGAGTCAGACATGACTGAATACATGGTAAAGTCAATAGTTAACAAACCATTTTAAGGTGAGCAAGAAAATAACTACTTTATGTACTAAGTAGTTTCACTTGTGTCTGTGTCTTTGTGACCCTATGAACTGTAGCCTGCCAGGCTTCTCTGTCCATGGGATTTTCAAGGCTAGAATACTGGAATGGGTTGCCATTTCCTTCTCCAGGGGGTCTTCCTGACCCAGGGATCAAACCTGAGTCTCTTCTGTTTCTTGCATTGGCAAGCATGTTCTTTACCACTAGTCCCACCTGGGAAACATCAACTTTATCTCTACTGTACATAATTTAGTTTTAAGCACCTAACCTGCTGAATAGTGATAAACAAAGTAAAGACTTAAATTGTCAAATAAGATTAGGTCTGATTCTTCAGGTTCATTTAAGTCCCTTAGGGTAGATTCTATCTTTTATTGGTAAAAGTTTAGTCTTTCAGGTCATTCCCTGGCTTCCCTGGTGGCTCAGAGGTTAAAGAGTCTGCCTCCAGTGCAGGAGACCCGGGTTCGATCCCTGGGTTGGGAAGATCCCCTGGAGAAGGAAATGGCAATCCACTCCAGTATTCTTGCCTGGAGAATCCCATGGACAGAGAAGCCTAGTAGGTTACAGTCCACGGGGTCGCAAAGGGTTGGACATGACTGAGCGACTTCACCTTACCTCACCCTGGTGGCTCAGAGGGTAAAGCATCTGCCTGCAATGCAGGAGACCTGGGTTCGATCCCTGGGTCGGGAAAATCCCCTGGAGAAGGAAATGGCAACCCACTCCAGTATTCTTGCCTGCAGAATCCCATGGACAGAGGAGCCTGGTGGGCTACAGTCCACGGGGTCACAAAGAGTTGGGCACAACTTCACTTTCACTTTCACTTTAGTCTTTCAAGATGGTTTCTTATCCTACTCCAATCTATCTAAGATGCCAGAGAACAAAAAAAGTGATGTCATGCAGACTTTTGTTGTGGAACTTTAAATTCACGGCCATTTACCTTGTATGCATCATGAGTTTATTCATCTGGACCAAAAAAGATACAAGTTTTCTGAGCCTTCCACAACCCCTACATAGAAATTCTACACAAGTGGCTGATGAAAAAATAATAATGCCTCCTTTGATCAATTACCTGAAGGTACTTAATCTTTTGCAAATTCTTTGCAATGGGAAATATGTATTAATCAGTTCAATTTAGTTTAGTCACTCGGTCGTGTCTGACTCTTTGTGACCCTAAGGACTGCAATACGGCAGGCCTTTCTGTCCATCACCAAATCCCAGAGTTTACCCATATTCATGTCCATTGAGTCGCTGATGCCATTTAACTATCTCATCCTCTGTCACCCCTTCTCTTCCTGCCTTCAATCTTTCCCAGTATCAGGGTATTTTCAGATGAGTCAGCTCTTCACATCAGGTGGCCACAGTATTGGAGTTTCAGCTTCAGCATCAGTCCTTCCAAAGGACACTCAGGACTGATCTCTTTTAGGATGGACTGGTTGGATCTCCTTGCAGTCCAATGGACTCTCAAGAGTCTTCTCCAACACTACAGTTCAAAAGCATCAATTCTTTGGTGCTCAGCTTTCTTTATAGTCTAACTCTCACATCCATGCATGACTACTGGAAAAAAAACATAGCCTTGACTGAGGGACCTTTGTTGGCAAAGTAATGTCTCTGCTTTTTAATATGTTGTCTAGATTGGTCATAACTTTCCTTCCTAAGAGTAAGCATCTTTTAATATCATGGCTGCAGTCACCATCTACAGTGATTTTGGAGCCCCCAAAAATAAAGTCTGTCACTGTTTTCATTGCTTCCCCATCTATGTGCCATTAACTGTTGGGACCAGATGCCATGATCCTGGTTTTCTCAATGTTGAGCTGTAAGCCAACTTTTTCACTCTCCTCTTTCACTTTCATCAAGAGGCTTTTTACTATGACTTCACTTTCTGCCATAAAGGTGGTATCATGTGCATATCTGAGGTTATTGATTCATGGCAATCTTGATTCCAGCTTGTGCTTCATTCAGCAGAGCATTTCTCATGATGTACTCTGCATATAAGTAAAATAAGCAAAGTGACAATATACAGCCTTGACATACTCCTTTTCCTATTTGGAACCAGTCTGTTGTTCCATGTCCAGTTCTACTGTTGCTTCCTGACCTGCATACAGATTTCTCAGGAGGCAGGTCAGGTGGTCTGATATTCCCATCTCTTGAAGAATTTTTCAGTTTGTTGTGATCGACACTTCAAAGGCTTTGGCATAGTCAATAAAGCAGAAGTAGATGTTTTTCTGGAACTCTCTTGCTTTTTCAATGATCTAGTGGATGTAGGCAATTTGATCTCTGGTTCCTCTGCCTTTTCTAAAATCAGTTGAACATCTGGAAATTCATGGTTCATGTATTGCTGAAGCCTGGCTTGGAGAATTTTGAGCATTACTTTACTAGCGTGTAGATGAGTCCAATTGTGTGGTAGTTTGAGCATTATTTGGCATTGCCTTTCTTTAGGATTGAAATGAAAACTGACCTGTTCTGTGGCCACTGCTGTTTTTCCCAAATTTGTTGTCATATTGATTGCAGCACTTTCATAGCATCATCATTTAGGATTTGAAATAGCTCGACTGGAATTCCATCACTTCCACTAGCTTTGTTCATAGTGATGCTTCCTAAGGTCCACTTGACTTTATATTCCAGGATATCTGGCTCTAGGTGAATGATCACACCATCATGATTATCTGGGTCATGAAAACTTTTTTTTGCACGGTTCTTCTGTGTATTCTTGCTACCTCTTCTTGATATCTTCTGCTTCTATTTGGTTCATATCTTTTTCTGTCCTTTATTGAGCCCATCTTTGCATGAAATATTCCCTTGGTATCTCTAATTTTCTTGAAGAGATCTCTAGTCTTTCCCATTCTTGCTTTTCTCTCTTTCTTTGCACTGATTACTTGTTATCTCTCCTTACTATTCTTTGGAACTCCGCATTGAAATATGTATATCTTTCTTTTTCTCCTTTGCTTTTCACTTCTCTTTTTTTCCACAGCTATTTCTAAGGCCTCTTCAGACAGCCATTTTGCTTTTTTGCATTTCTTTTTCTTCTTGATCCCTGGTCTTGATCCCTGTCTCCTGTACAATGTCACAAACCTCTGTCCATAGTTCATTGGGCACTGTGTCTATCAGATTTAGTCCCTTAACTCTATTTCTCACTTCCACTATATAATCATAAGGGATTTGATTTAGGTCATATCTGAATGGCCTAGTGGTTTTCCCTAATTTCTTCAATATAAGTCTGAATTTGGCAATAAGGAGTCCATGATCTGAGCCACAGTTAGCTCCCAGTCTTGTTTTTGTTGACTGTATAGAGCTTCTCCATCTTTGGCTGCAAAGAATATAATCAATTGATTGCGGTGTTGACCATCTGGTGATGTCCATGTGTACAGTCTTCTCTTGTGTTGTTGGAAGAGGATATTTGCTATGAACAATGACTTCAGCAGAAATCTATTAGCCTTTGCCCTGCTTCATTCTTACTCCAAGGCGAAATTTGCCTGTTACTCCAGGTGTCTCTTGAATTCCTACTTTTGCATTCCAGTCCCCTATAATGAAAAGGACATCTTTTTTTTTTTTTTTTTGCTGTTAGTTGTAAAAGGTCTTGTAGGTCTTCATAGAACCATTCAACTTCAGCTTCTTTAGCATTACTGGTCAAGGCATAGACCTGGATACCATGATATTGAATGGTTTGCCTTGGGAACTATGGAGATCATTCTGTTGTTATTTCCGTATAACATATGAAATAATCACTCTTGCCATCTCCTGTTTGACCACTTCCAATTTGCCTTGATTCATAGAACTAACATTCCAGGTTCCTATGCAATATTGCTCTTTACAGCATTGGACCTTGCTTCTATCACAGGTCATATCCACAACTGGGTGTTGTTTTTGTTTTGATTCCATCTCTTCATTATTTCTGGAGTTATGTCTCCACTGATCTCCAGTAGCATACTGGACACCTACCGACCTGCAGAGTTCATCTTTCAGTGTCCTATTTTTTGCCTTTTCATACTGTTCATGGGGTTCTCAAGGCAAGAATTATTATTATTATTATTAGCTGAACCCTTTGCCTTTTTGTGTTTCTTTTCCATGGGGATGGTCTTGATCCCTGTCTCCTGTACAATGTCACAAACCTCTGTCCATAGTTCATCAGGCACTCTACCTATCAGATCTAGGCTCTTTGATCTATTTCTCACTTCCACTGTATAATCATAAGGGATTTGATATAGGTCATTTCTTAGGTCATCACAGGTACTTTCTTCAATTTAAATCTGGATTTGGAAAAAGGGAGTTCATGATCTGAGCCACAATCAGTTCCTGGTCTTGTTTTTGTTGACTGTATAGAGCTTCTACATCTTTGGCTGCAAAGAATAAATCAATCTGATTTCAGTGTTGACCATCTGGTGATGTCCATGTGTAGACTCTTCTCTTGTGTTGTTGGAAGTGGGTATTTGCTATGACCAGTGCATTTTCTTGGCAAAACTCTAGTCTTCACCCTGCTTCATTCTGCATTCCAAGGCCAGATTTGCTCGCTACTCCAGGTGTTTCTTGACTTCCTACTTTTGCATTCCAGTCCCCTATAATGAAAAGGACATATTTTTGGAGTGTTAGTTCTAAAAAGTCTTGTAGGTCTTCATAGAACCATTCAGCCTCAGCTTCTTCAGTGTTACTGGTTGGGGCATAGACTTGGATTACTGTGATATTGAATGGTTTGCCTTGGAAATGAACAGAGATCATTCTGTCATTTTTGAGATTGCATCCAAAGAATTTATGCTTTTGAACTGAGGTGTTGGAGAAGACTCTTGAGAGTCCCTTGGACTGCAAGGAGATCCAACCAGTCCATTCTGAAGGAGATCAACCCTGGGACTTCTTTGGAATGAATGATGCTAAAGCTGAAGCTCCAGTACTTTAGCCACCTCATGCGAAGAGTTGATTCACTGGAAAAGACCCTGATGCTGGGAGGGATTGTGGGCAGGAGGAGAAGGGGACAACCGAGGATGAGATGGCTGGATGGCATCACGGACTTAATGGACATGAGTCTGAGTGAACTCCGGGAGTTGGTGAGGGACAGGGAGGCCTGGCGTTCTGCGATTCATGGGGTCGCAAAGAGTCAGACACGACTGAGCGACTGAACTGAACTGAACTGCATTTCGGACTCTTTTGTTGACCACAATAGCTACTCCATTTCTTCTGAGGGATTCCTGTCCGCAGTAGTAGATATAATGGTCATCTGAGTTAAATTCACCCATTCCAGTCCATTTTAGTTTGCTGATTCCTAGAATGTCAATGTTCACTCTTGCCATCTCTTGTTTGACCACTTCCAATTTGCCTTGAATCATGGACCTGACATTCCAGGTTCCTATGCAATATTGCTCTTTATAGCATCGGACCTTGCTCTACCACGAGTCACATCCACAGCTGAGTATTGTTTTTGCTTTGGCTCCATCCCTTCATTCTTTCTGGAGTTATTTCTCCACTGATCTCCAGTAGCATGTTGGGCACCTACGACCAGGGGATTTCCTCTTTCAGTATCCTGTCATTTTGCCTTTTCATACTGTTCATGGGGTTCTCAAGGCAAGAATACTGAAGTGGCTTGCCATTCCCTTCTCCAGTGGACCACATTCTGTCAGACCTCTCCACCACGACCCACTCATCTTTGGTGGCCCCATTGGCATGGCTTAGTTTCATTGAATTAGACAAGGCTGTGGTCTTAGTGTGATTAGATTGACTAGTTTTCTGTGAGTATGGTTTCAGTGTGTCTGCCTTCTGATGGCCTCCTCCAACAGCTACCTTCTTACTTGGGTTTCTCTTACCTTGGGCATGGGGTATCTCTTCACAGCTGCTGCTCCTTACCTTGGACAAGGAGTATCTCCTCACCACCGCCCCTCCTGACCTTGAACATGGGATAGCTTATAATATCTGTAACTTTGGTAAATACATACATGCTTATGCTATTGAGTAAATTTATTAATAATTTCATTTCCTAAATTTAATACAGTGTCTTTTTTTTAAATTCTACTCCATTTCATTACTATTATAAATGAGAGGCTACAGAATGTTTACCATACATTTTCTTAAATATGCTTAAGCCATATAGAGCTACAGATTTCTATCTCCTTTTGAAAAATTCAGAAACTAAGTGTATTCAGCCTTGTGTTTCCTTGTGGAACAGTTAGTTGGAGCTGAGTAGTGGCTGGCAGCTTTCCCTGGCATTGTCCCCTTGGTTCATCTTAGTCCTCTCCTTTTGCTCCTTTCTGTCTGACACAAGAATCATTTTATTTATGATAATTGCATGGCTTCTACAGGCCAGTGAGTCTTCTAAACATATTTGGACTATATTCACAAACCTAATATGGCCCTATTCGGATTGGGTAGCCTCTGGATTGTGTTCGCAATCAACAATCCAGAGCCCAGAGCTTTAAAACCAATAAGCAACACCCTTTGCTGGATGCCACTTGCCAGGCTTATTTCTGTCCAGGTATGTTGCCGTGTACAAGCTATAGTGGCACTAACAGTGATCCATTACCTCAACTTGGAACTCTAGCACCTCTCACATTGCTTTCCTCAACCCAGAACCAAGTTGTTAAGAGTCTCTGATTTCCCTATGCCCGTTAGAAGGTCAGTAGGGGTGTTCCAAAGCAGTAAGTGTCATAAGGATCTCTGGTGTCAGATGAAAGTGGGAAAAATTTGTAGAGAACAAATAACAAATGGCATCCACCTGAGACAACAAGGACAAAGTTGCAAAACATCTCTCTATAAGGTTCTAGAAAGCAAGATATTTAAAAGAGCCAAGAAATCATCAGAAGTCAGGATAGAAGAGAGAGCATAAAGTAATAGGATCACCCGGGCTCTAGATGTGTGCTGTATGACTTTGACCTCTTGCAGATATCTGACAGATAGGCTGAATCTATGCTCAAGGCACCATGGTGAAATTGACTGAATTGGAAACTGAAATTTAGTTTGGCACTGGAATGAGTCAGATAAAATGCCCCTTCTGAATTTATTTCTCCGTTTGTGAGGCAATTGCAACAATACAGTAGAGTTTAGAAAATCTTTGTAATAGAGAAAAGCAGTAAGATTTCAACATTTGAAGTATATGAGGTTTATAATCTGCATAATCTGAGTGCATCAAATTATAGACACTTCTGCCAAAAACAACTGCATGATACGTGGTTGTGTATTTTCATGCAGCCCACTCCAGTGTTCTTGCCTGGAGAATCCCAGGAACGGCAGAGCCTGGTGGGCTGCCGTCTATGGGGTCGCACAGAGTCGGTCACGACTGAAGCGACTTAGCAGCAGCAGCAGCAGCAGCAGCAGTGTTTTCTAAGGATTTTAAATTGTGTCAGATACAAAGGACCAAAAGAAAGAGCATTTTTAAGGGCATAGGAAGCGTTTCCCTTTAAGAAATTTATAACCAACCTTTCATAAACAAGATATACTTCTGTTTAGGGTAATTTGAAGCCTAAAGTAACAATTTTTTATTATCACAGCCCTTCTTTTAAGCGCCAAGCACAGTGTTCGGTGCTAGAAGTGATATATCTTATTCAACCCTCAAGGTAACTAAAAGAGACATCATTATTTCCATATAACAAATAAGGGAGATAAAAATTTTTTGCTTGGATTATCTTGATAGCTTTTCCAAAGCTCAATTTCATATTACCTATAGCCTTTGTCCACTGCATTCTTCAAGCTATTTTCAAGTTCATATTTCAAAAAGTTAAACTTCTTATTCTACCATTCAAATTACTAAAAGATCTTTATCAATACAATATTTTAATAGTGGTCACCTGTATGTTTTTCCATTTAAGGACCCTATATTCCAATATATTACAGAACTTTCTTCTGCTCTAACAGGTTGGACTTCCAGTAATTGAACCTTTGTACCACTTTTATCCATCTAAGGAATGCCCTTTTTCTCTCTTCATAATAACAAAGATTACAGATTCTCCAAGTTGAAAACAAATTAAATAACAATTTTTAATAAAATCTTTCCTAGTTTATCCAGTCTTGAGTAATCTATCTCTGTCCTGAACAGCGATCTCTGCTGTGAGCTCTTCTAAACTTAATCCACTCTATTTTTGTAGTATTGGTTTTGTGACTGGAAGAGGTATATATATACCTCTGTGTATATATATACCTATGTGTGTATATATATATATATATATATATATATATATACAGAGAGATTGGAAAATGAAGCTGTTGGGAAGGGCACCTGAAAGAAGGCATTGGAATCACATGGAAATTCAGAAAAGAGTGATTAATATCACTTAATCTTCTCTGTATTCAAAGTTATAAAAACTTACTGAGATGATCCAGGATAACCCTGATTTAGGACTAAAAAATGTCAGAATAACATGGCACTTAAGATAAAACCGTTAAGGAGTACCTGAACTTTATCTAGAAGTTATACTGTTAAAAATGTCATGGTAGTTCTGAATCTGTGAGAAAGAAGGTTTTCTTCTGGCAAATGCAAATGTGTATGTAAACATAGAAAGATACTATGTTGGAAGTACATTTTAGGACATTTAGGTCTAAACATCCTTTTCCAAGGTAACATAGACTGTGGTTTCTCTTACCTTGCAACTTAAAGAAGTTTTTCAGTAAAGACAGGCAACAACCAGGACAAGCAGTTCAATCCCATCTACCTTGCAAAGACTTAATTCAGTTGTCAAGCCATGGAAATCAAAGAAACTCAGGGCGTCAAGAGACTGTTATTGAAGGAGTCCTCACACCTAGAAAAGAAGATAACGACCTTAAGGGCCCTTGCTGAACCACATGACTTTGAGGATGACAGAACTGAACTTTAAGTCCCACCCTAATACTCCGGGGAGATTGCATCAGCCCGGGACCCTCCACCCCTGGCCTGGGATTCCCCAGCCCTGTTCATCCACCTGACCAAATCTTCCCGTATCACTTCTGCAAAACCTCCCTTAAAATATGAAACCTCCCTGATCCCGCAAGCGCTCAGCCTGGTCGTTAAACGGACTGTCGCCCCTCCTTGCCTGGATAAAGGTAACCTATCTCCATTGAGGTCGTCTTCCTTTCTTCCTTGCCTCGTTTGGAACTGTACCTTACAGTTATAACTACAGGTGTTCAGTGTTACTGGAGGACAGCTCTTTTTGGAAGGGATTATAGAGACACCCTAACCTCAGCAAGGTACAACTCAGTTCTAAACCCAGCAAACGTGTTGAAAATAGCAGCGAGAAGGATTTTTGCACAATGACTAAACTTTTTGGAAAGTTCTCAGAATCTCAAGAGAAAGGGTATATCAAGAACAGGAACTAGACTTTACATTAATTTATGCAACTATGTTCTTGATGGGTAATGTTCTTAGGAATGACATCCAACATTCTAAGGAATGTCTATTTTTATTCCTCAGTCTTGGTAAACTGTAAAAATAGTTTGTAATTCCTTCCACACCTACTTTTATGCCCTAGTAATTGCAGTTCCTTCCACTAATAAATGAATCTGTTTGGCCATTAACTTGTGTTGACCAATAATAGCACATTAGCAAATGTGATACCAGGAGAAGCTTGTAAAGTGCTTAACACTGGAGTTTTCATGATTTTTTTCCCCTTGGAACACTTTAGCTCTCTATTTATGTGAAAAAGCCTGAGCTAGCCTAGCAGAAGATAAGACATCTTGTGGATAAAAACTGAGGTCTTTGGCTAAAGCAAACCACGAACCTAGCACACAATTGTCAATTCCTGAAATTTTAAGTTTTAGTATAAATGGACTTCCCTGGTGGCTCAGACGGTAAAGCATCTGTCTACGATGTGGGAGACCTGGGTTTGATCCCTGGGTTGGGAAGATTCCTTGGAGAAGGAAATTGCAGCCCACTCCAGTACTCTTGCCTAGAAAATCCCATGGATGGAGGAGCTTGGTGCAGGCTACTTGTCCATGGGGTCGCAAAGAGTCGGACATGACTGAGCGACTTCACTTCACTTCACTGTTTTAAGCCGGGGCTTCCTAGGTGGCCCTAGTAGTAAAGAACCAGCCTGCCAATGCAGGAGACATAAAAGGAAGTGGGTTGGATCAGTGGGAGAGCAGGGCAATCCTGCCTGAAGAATCCCATGGACAGAGGAGACTGGCAGGCTACAGTCCATAGGGTTGCAAAGAGTCGGACATGTCTGAAGCAACTTAGTAGGCATTCACACTGTTTTTAAGTCACTATGTTTGAGTGTGATTTATTACAGAGCAAAAGCTACCTGGTAATGGAAGTTTTTAAAATCAAACGTTTAATCACACAATTATTTATACATATATTTCATCTCCACTTCTAGATAGTAAGGCTTTTGTGGCCAAGGTTCATATCATACACTCTTTTATTTTTCCATAAGAATAAGCAACGTAAAAAAAAAAAAAAAAGAATAAGCAACGTGATTTGAAGCTTAGGGTAGAATCCCAGGAATCAAAGTGTATGGTTCACATAAGTGTAATATGGGACAGAAAAGACAGAAATTCTGCTAGGCAGAAGTTTAAACAAGAGTATTAGGTTCTATTTTGGCTCTGATGACACTCCAGAAGTATTTACACATCAATCTGAATCTCTGCAAATCTTCATCTACACAAATCTACACCCTTCTGATAAGAAATGTCTAGCAAACTCTTCAATGTCTCTTCTATAATCTACCTCCTACAACCTTAAGAATTTTAGGAAGAGGCATTTCTTCTTAAATGAAAGGATGTTTCTTCTATGTTGACATAGAAAATCCATGACTCCCCCTAGTGCTGGCTACTTTTTGGAATGTCTAAACATCGGGTGATGGTTAATTTTATGTGTTGGCTTGTCTGGCCTAAGGGATGCCTAAATAGGGAATAGTGAAATATTATTTACGGGTGTGTCTGTGAGGTATCTCTGGAAGCGATTAGTATTTGAATCTGGAGACGAAGTAAAGACTACCCTTACCACTGTAGGTGAGATCATTCAATCCTTTGAGGGCATGAATAGAACAAAAGGGAAGAGGAAGAAGGAATTTGCCCTTTGGCTTGAAGGCATCTTTTTTTGCCCTCTGACATCTGCTCTCCTGGTCCCTAGGCCTTTGGACCTGGCCCGAATGGCACACTGGCTTTTCTAGTTCTCCAGCTTGCAGAAGGCAGGTGGACCCATTGTGGGATTTCTTGGCCTCCAAAATATGTCAGCCAATTCCTATAATAAATCAGTTTCCCTTTCCCTCTCTCTCTTCCTCTCTCTCACTGTTTATTGATTGTGATTGATTGATTGATTCTGCTGAATCAATTGATTCTGTTTTTCTGGGAACCTGACTTCCCTGGTGGCTCAGAGGTTAAAGCACCCGCCTTCAATGCGGGAGACCCCAGTTCGATCCCTGGGTCGGGAAGATCCCCTGGAGAAGGAAATGGCAACCCACTCCAGTATTCTTGCTTGGAGAATCTCATGGACTGAGGAGCCTGGTGGCTGCAGTCCATGGGGTCACAAAGAGTCGGACACGACCAAATGACTTTACTTTGCTGGGAACCCTAATATAATAAGAGTTCTGCACAGGAATTGTTTCTTTACTTGACCATGAGCTGTCAGTACCCCCACGGTTTTACCTTCCTGTGTGGTGTCTTCATTGCCTGCCCTAACCAGTAAAGCCTTCTGAAGTTCTCTTCCTATTAGGCCTCTGAGGAAGAGACTTGACAAAAGGAACAAAGTTTGTCAAAATAAGCTGAGGATTGCTGACCTGTTTCCTTCATTAAGATAAGCTCCCTTCAGCCCTTCTCTCTCTTGGTCAGCACAGCACATACACCTGCATCCACACAGCTGATGTGTTTTGCTTTTTAGGTCGGTACGTCTTATTGGTTTTGCATTTTTTTTCCTTTTAACAGAATGTAAACCTACAATATATGTAGATCTGACTACTTCTAGAGATTAAAAATGAGATATTTTATAAATGTTGAAATCTATACTGTACTAACATGCTTGCTGTTTTTGGAAAACAGCTCACTAAGCTATAAAAATGACGTGATGTTGTTTTCTAAAATGTAATACTTAAATGACTATTAATAATAACATGACAAGATAATTAACACCTGCATAGCATTTTTCATTTTAAGAATACTTTAGAAATATTAATTGTATAACCTCTTCAAAACCCCACTTTACAACTAGAAAGACCAAAGCAGAGGTTAAGTGATTGCTCAAAAGTAAAAATATCCTGCACAAAATTTAGCAGCATGCCCCTGATGGCCCTGCCATAACCTTAGACCAACAAGTAACCTCTTGTTTGCCTTCATATCTAAGATCAGGAAACTGTTCATGGAATTAATATAATATGCTACTACCAACCATGATAATAGTCAGTCTACCAACTGGATTATATTCAGTCACTTTCTAAAAATAAGGAAAACCTAATGAGAAATAAGCCAGTGAGATAATAAGTTAAAATCTGAGTCTTCAGTCCATTTCCAATTTATAAGTACAGAAGAAATTCTGAATATTTTTGTTGGTAGCAGATGCTACTGCCTTTTAACTCAGTGCAAAGGGGAATAACAGTCAATAGTGTTAGGATGGGAAGGCAAGGATACGGACAAGGACAACCCAAATCTGCAGACCTCATAGATATGATTATAGGCCAATTGAGGAACAGAACTGATGCAAACTCTCAAGTGATGTCATTCTGCAGACAGACATTGAGTGAGCTATATTTATTTGCAATTCATTTACCTATTATCTCTTCCTTTGGATAATATTTGAGTACAGCTATTCTATTCAACAGAGTTAGCAATACTCAAGTTTGGCTAATACCTAGCTTGTAATGCAACATATAAGCTCTAGACCACAAATAATAAATGTAGGTGAGGCTGTGGAGCCAAAAGAACAGTGTGCACTTTTGGTGGGAATACAAATTCATTCAGCCACTCTGAAAAAGAGTATAAAGGTTCATGAAGAAACTAAAAATAGAACTACTATGTACTTAGTAGGTCAGTCATGTCCAACTCTTGGCGACCCCAAGGACCATGGGGATTCTCCAGGCAAGAATACTGGAGTGGGCTGCCATGCCATCCTCCAAGGTATCTTCCCAACCCAGGGATCAAACCCAGGTCTTCTGCATTGCAGGTGGATTCTTTACCATCTGAGCCACCAGGGAAGCCCAAGAACACTGAAGTGGGTAGCCTATCCCTTCTCCAGGGGATCATTCCAACCCAGGAATTGAACCAGGGTCTCCTGCATTGCAGGCAGATTCTTTACCTGGTGAGCTACCAGGGAAGCAATGATATGACTTAAAAATATGATCATTGCTATATGATCTAGCAATTCCACACCTGGGTATATATCTGAAGAAAATGAAAACTCTAATTCAGAAAGATTAGTGGATTCCAATGCTTATAGCAGGATTACTCAACAATAGCCAAGATACGGATTCAACCTAACTATCCATCAATAGACAATTGAATTAAGATTCAGTGTATATATATGTGTATATATATATGTAAAATGAAATATTATACAACAATAAAAAATGAAATATTGCCATTAACCATAACATGGGTAAACTTGGAAGGTATTATACTTAGTAAAATGTCAGAGAAAGACAAATACTCTTTAATATCACTTATATGTAAAGCTAACAACTAAAATAAACCAGTGCTTAAAACAAAAATGAAATAGACTCACAAGTACAGAAAAAATAAAACTAATGATTACCAGTAGGGCCAGGGAAGAGGGAGGAGCAAGATAGTGGTAGGCATATAAAAGGCATGACTACTATGAATAAAATGAATAGACTACAAGGATATACTGTAGACCACAGGGAATATAATCAATATGTTGTAATCACTATAAATGGAGTATAACCATTAAAGACTGTGAATCATTAGAGCATGCACCTAAAACTTATATAACATTGTTAATTAACTATATATATATAGTTGATATATATATACATACTCCAGATCTTGGGAATGACTATGCAGTTAGTCCTATTTAATACTAATAAAAGTAGCATAAGCCAGGACTTCCCTGGTGGTCCAGTGGTTAAGGCTCTGCACTCCCAATGCAGGGGGCTTGGGTTTGATCCCTAGTCAGGGAACTATATCCCACATATCACAACTAAAGATCCTGCATGCCACATATAAGACCTGACACAACCAAATAAATAGTCACTAAGTCACACCCAACTCTTTGCAAACCCGTGGACTGCAGCCCATCAAGCTCCTTTGTCCATGGGATTTTCCAAGCGAGGATACTGGAGTGATTTGCCATTTCCTTCTTCAGGGGTCTTCCCAACACAGGCATCAGACTTGGATCTCCTAAAGTGTGGGCAAGTTCTTTACCCACTGAGTTACCAGGGAAGCCCCAACCAAATAAATAAATAAGCACTTTTTAAAAAGTAGCATAGGGTGGTGATGTGGTTTTTGCCATATTGTATTAAAACTCAGCATTCAAAAATGAAGATCATGGCATCCAGTCCCATCACTTCATGGCAAATAGATGGGGAAAGAGTGGAAGCAGTGAAAGAGTGCATGAAAGCAGTGAAAGCAATTAGGCCACACGAGTGAGAACGGCCAAACATAACTGTAATTGACATGAAGATGACTAGAACTCCCTTGAAGAAAGGTTGTGCTGCCCACCTGCAAGATTGGAAGTGACAGCATCTGCAGGATTTATTTCAGTCTCAGAGAGTAGCCTTGTCCAAAGCCAAGTCCTTCCTAAGGCAGCTTGCCTCTGGTGAGGGTGTGAAGGCTCAACCATTTCTTCCCAGGATGACTCCCATGGACAGTATTTGCCCTCAGTCCCTCATGTGGGCTGGTGTTTCATGTGGAGTCTGTACTACAGTTTGATTGCTTCTCCCTGCTTTTCACAGGAAGTGACCCTTCATAAATATTTTACACCTCAAACTCAACCTCAGCCTCTGCCTTCAGAAAAACCAATGTGTAACAGAAGCAGAATCAAACTGTCAACGACTGAAGATATTGAAGTCATCAAATACAGAATACACAATAAATAGGTTTTAATAGGTTTTAAAAGATAAGTTAAGACATCAACAAGGAAAACAGACTAATCAAAAGAACCAAATAGAGTTTCTAGAAATGAGCAGCCACAGAGCTGAAACAAAAAACTCTGTAGATGGATGAAGTGGCAGGATAAACAGAGCTGAAGAGACAGTGAACTAGAAAATAAATTTGAATAAATTATCAGAAACACAGCCCTGAGATGGAAATTAGCAACAATAGGAAACAGAAGTTAGACAAGAAAGAGACTAAAACAGCGGAATTGTTGAAATAAACCAATCCTCAGATTCAGAAAGTCCTAAAATCTCAAGCCTGATGACTGAAAAGAATTCTCCTCTTATTTAACACAGAGCCACTCTATATCACAAACTAAAAGAGAAGAGTTTTGAAGGAAACAAACGAAAGTTAGAGCAGAAATTAGACTCAACATATAATGACGATGCTGGGATGTGGGATAATGAAAAATAAATGTCACCTGAAAATATTATGCCCAGTGCATTTAAAGACTGACGAAGAAATAAGGACATTTACAAATGGAAAAGAGAGCTTACCAACAGTCCCACACCAAAGACAATTACAGAACATATATTTTAGATACACAGAAAACGATTTCAGATGAAAGAGCTTACAAGAATTAGTGAGTGAAGATATTGTAAAATTTAAATCAAATTTAAGTAACTCTAAACTTCATCCTTAAATTTTGCACATTAAAATAGCTGGAATAAACCCCAAAAACCTAGAAATAGAATGAAAAACTAAATGCTAAAGAATAATGGATGCTAAAAAACAAAGCAAAATATTAAAAAAAAAAACCTAAAATTAAAAATTTAGAAAACCAAATTTAACAAAGTATCAAAACACTCATATACAGTGTAAGCAAAGTTGGATTTATTTCAGAATCAAAGATGTGTTTATAGTAAAAATGATAAATTTATAAATCTCATAAATTATGACCAAACTATCCCACTAGTTATATAAATAGTATCTCATTAACATTCACTTATGAAAAAGCTGTCAACGAATTAGAGATTAGAGATAGACACATTTGTTAAGCATGATAGAAAACTAAATGAAAAATTAAGATAAAAAACATAAAAAAAATGTTATTTGTTGAAGATGATGCCACTTTTTGTGTAGAAAGCCAAAAATGTCTACAGATAAATTATGAGCATCAAAGACAAAAGTTAGCAAGATCACAAAATACAATGGTCAAATTATGAGTCAATTGAATTTCTATATATTTGTAGTAATTGGAGTATGTTATTCACAGTATGTATATTTGTTTCTGTTTATATATAGATATAACATTTGAAGTAGCAATAGTAAGTATTTAGGACTATATCTCAAAAAAACATGAAGCTATTTTATGTGTGACTTCAGATTGTTCCTATTATTCCCTGATTCTCAATTTCCTCATCTTTAAAATAGAGGTAAAAATACTTAACTCGTTTGGTGAAATGAGGATTAAATAAAATCATGGACAGCAACTGGCTAGCACAGAGCTCGACACCCAATAAGGCATAATTCCATTTAAGGGTGTATTGCTATCATCAGGAAGTATTTTAGTAGTATATTGCAGAGATTTTGTAATATATCGCCTTGGTCAGGCTGAACTTCATTTGCCAAAAGGCCCTTTCCTGTTTCTGGCTAAGGCAGGATATAAGAAAGATTCTTGTGGGGATCTGGGACGTAGAAGCTATTTAGCAGCCAAATTATGGCACATGCCTATTTGTTCAACTCGGCATCACCCAAAAACTAAACCCCTATCTGCCTGCTCCACCTTTTTTATAGCTTCCCTAACTTCTGGGCCAGGTACATGTTTTTAGATCCATAATGAAGGGTCTCTACTTCTGCAGGACATCCATATTCTCAAGAAGCAATAAGACTGATAGTGTTTTAATTCATCCCAAGCCAGCCTATGCTTGTGGGCTTTAGCTTGTTCTTGCTGTCCCCCACTTTATGTTCATCTTCCCTTTCCTACTGCCTGCCTTGTGGACATTCAGCTTTAGAAAAGCTGTGATGAAAAGACTATGGAGCCTGCTTAGTCAGCTCACACAATGGTGCAAGGTAAAATCCTTGCAACAAGATCCACTGGGCACATGCGTATCCATATACCCATGGCCATACACACGGATACAAATAACATATGCACGTGTGCATGTGAGCTCAGTACTGTTCAACTCTTTGCAACCCTATGGGCTGTAGCCCGCCAGGCTCCTCTGTCTATGGAATTTTCCAGGCAAGATACTGGAGTGGGTTGCCATTTCTTACTTCAGGGAATCTTCCTGATCCAGGCATCAAAACTGTGTCTCTTGTATCTCCTGCATTGGCAGGCAGAGTCTTTACCACTGCTCCACCTGGGAAGCAGTTTACTAAAATAAACAACTAAGATATATAATGTGTATCTGTATATCAATCCTTCTCTTGTTCACTTCTGACTGATATATACATTATTTTCACAACTTATGAATAATTGTTTTTATTTGCACAGCAATTACTTTTATAAAACTCAGTCCATTCCATTAAAAAGTTATAGAGAAGAGCCATGGATATTTTGAGTGAAGAGTAAAGTTCTGGTGGGGTCTGACAAGCACCCATACTTCTACTTTTGTGATGAAGGGAGCACTTACAGATATGGTTGAGGATTTAAATTATGAAAGGTTCATACTGTTAATTAGTCTGCTTTCAGTCCCAAAGTAATTCATCTTCAAGTATCCTCTTCACACTGGAAATTATCTTTTAAGACATGTTCAGCGTTTTTACAAGATTTTCACTGTGGTTTCCATCAGCATCTTCTGTTTTCAGTTATGTCCCTTATGCTCACTTTCAGCCATTTTCCCTGGAGAGAACAGGGCATGAGAAGATGGAAGTTTTGGAGATCCAATCTGTTTTTCATTCAGAGAAGGGATCTGTGTCTCAAAGCTAGCTTCCTCTTCTATGCTCACCGCAAACGAAACCCGGAAATTCTGGTGACCTGGCATTGTTTTATATGAATTAAGACATTAATTCTATTGCTGTTGTGTGATATATTATGTAGCCTTATATCTGATCAGGGTCATAAAATAGTTTAATATCACCTGTTCATGATACAGATGAGGAAACTATGGCTTAAAAGGAGATTACTGTCAAACTTGCCAAAATTGCATAACTGTTTAGTGACAAGTCCCTAAGGAAAATGTACTTCTTTTGCAAACCAGTTATCCAATGAGTTTTTGTTAATCCCCTAGAGTCACAACGCAATTCTGGGAGGGCCAAGCTTTTCAGATTTCTTAACAGAATATGATCAACAAAGAAGACTATGAAGCTATACATAAGACTATGAGGTAATACATTTATTACCTTTTCATGAAATAAGGAACTTTGATCTTGAACTTTTTGGACATTCCAACAGCATTCAAGATGGAGAGGAAAAGCCTGGAAATTTTGAAATAACTGTGTATCTATTTTGAAAGTCCATATAGTTACACTGATTCTATTTGCCATGTTTGTGGTGATAAACCTGTGAAAACTGGCAGGAAATCAATGTTGCCTTTTGTCTGGCTCTCTGTGTTCAGAAAAATCTCCCTCTGGATGGTTGAGGATTTAATAATATCAATAAAGGCTTTTATAGTCTCTGAATATTTCATCATTTTTTATAGCTTGAGTCAAACTATGTTTGCTTGTTAGGAATATTTCTCAATCTTTACACTGTAAATTCAGTTGGGAAAATGCTAACGAGATTATATTTCAAGTATCATTCCCATCTGGGATGGTACTGTTTTCCACAACCAAAGACTGAACTCCAAACTTTCAAATCATAAAAATTAAAAATCTCTGAGGTACATTTAAGGATGAATCATAGCAGGTTGATTCTTTCTACTGGAGAAAAATATACACCCCCCATTTTCATGTCTCACCACAAATTGCCCACTGCCCTCCCCTCCCCTCATTGGCTGCACGTGACTCACAAAGGCCCACACAAGCTCACTTGTTATCCAACCCTATTGTCAGGAGAAAATAATTGAGAATATTGCCTCACAGCCTTGGTAGCAATGGTTAAGAACATAAATTATGAACCTGGTTAGAATGGAGTTCAAATTCTTGCTGATAAATTTACAAGCTCTGTGATCATAAGCAAGTTACTTAAACTAAGCATCAGTTTAGGTTTAGAATGGGAATAATAATAATACATCATGGAATTGCAGTGAGATTTAAATGAGGTAGTACACATTTAGAATAGGACATAATGCCTTCTGTGTGCCAGTCAATAAATTCTGTTTAACATATCTTGAGAAATAAGTAATATCTTGTCTAAGATTTAAAACTTCTATTTCCTTAGTGGTACTTCGATTATTTCTACTCCTTCAGTAAATTGACATAGATTAATTTATACGTTTGCCTCGGGGGTGCTTTTGAGATTTTTTACAAAGACTGGTTTAAAAAAATAAACACACTCTTTTGCTAGATTTCTTACTTACTTGATCCCTTTATCAATGATGTGGAAGCATGAGAATAAATTATTTTCCATTCCCTTAATGCTGTGAAATATCTTTTTTATAATAGTCTATGACTACTTCATGTACTGGAGAAGGAAATGGCAACCCACTCCAGTGTTCTTGCCTGGAGAATCCCAGGGACAGGGGAGCCTGGTGGGCTGCCGTCTATGGGGTCGCACAGAGTTGGACACGGCTGAAGTGACTTAGCAACAGCAGCAGCAATACCTCTAAAGGAAAGTCATTTTGTTGTACTAATGACTATACTAATGAATATACTCTTGTACATCTATTTCTGCTTTATTGACTATGCCAAAGCCTTTTACTGTGTGGATCACAACAAACTGTGGAAAATTCTTCAAGAAATGGCAATACCAGGCCACCTTACCTGCCACCTGATAAATCGGTATGCAGGTCAGGAAGCAACAGTTAGAACTGGACGTGGAACAACAGACTGGTTCCAAATTAGAAAGGAGTATATCAAGGCTGTCAGGAGAAGGAAATGGCAACCCACTCCTGTACTCTTGCCTGGAAAATCCCATGGACGGAGGAGCCTGGTAGGTTGCAGTCCTTGGGGTCGCTAAGAGTCAGACACGACTGAGCGACTTTATTTTCACTTTTCACTTTCATGCATTGGAGAAGGAAATGGCAACCTACTCCAGCATTCTTGCCTGGAGAATCCCAGGGACGGGGAAGCCTGGTGGGCTGCCGTCTCTGGGGTCGCACAGAGTCGGACACGACTGAAGCGACTTAGCAGCAGCAGCAGCAGCATATCAAGGCTGTATTTTGTCACCCGGCTAATTTAACTTATATGCAGAATGCATCATGCAAAATGTCAGGCTGGATGAAGCACAAGCTGGAATCAAGATTTCCAGGAGAAATATCAATAACCTCAGATATACAGATGACACCACCCTTATGGCAGAAAGCAAAGAACTAAAGAGCCTCCTGATGAAAGTGAAAGAGGAGAGTGAAAAAATTGACCTAAAGCTCAACATTCAAAAAACTAAGATCATGGCATCCAGTCCCATCACTTCATGGCAAATAGATGGAGTAACAGGGGAAACAGTGACAGACTTTATTTTGGGGGGCTCCAAAACCACTGCAAATGGAGACTGCAGCCATGACATTAAAAAGCACTTCCTCCTTGGAAGAAAAGCTATGACCAACCTAGAGAGCATATTAAGAAGCAGAGATGTTACTTTGCCAACAAAGGTCTGTCTAGTCAAAGCTATGGTTTTTCCAGTGGTCATGTATGGATAAGAGAGTTGGACTATACAGAAAGCTGACCACTGAGAATTGATGTGTTTGAACTGTGGTGTTGGAGAAAACTCTGAGAGTCTCTTGGACTGCAAGGAGATCCAACCAGTCCATCCTAAAGGAAATCAGTCCTGAATATTCATTGGAAGGACTGATGCTGAAGCTGAAACTCCAATACTTTGGTGACCTGATGGGAAGAATCGACTCATTGGAAAAGACCCTGATTCTGGGAAAGATTGAAGTTGGGAGGAGAAGGGGATGACAGAAGATGAGAGGGTTGGATGGCATCACTGACTGATGGACAGGAGTTTGAGCAATCCCCAGGATTTGGTGATGGACAAGGAAGCCTGGCATGCCACAGTTCATGGTATCACAAACAGTCAGACACAACTGAGCAACTGAACTGAACTGAACTGAATGACTGTACCTAGATAGCATTCCTAGGCTCCAAACACAGAAAGAAAACAATAGCACTTATTTTAATAAAAATATTTGAAAATAAAAATTCAATATTAAAAATGAAAATTCAAAAAAGGAAAACTAAGGTATCCCTTAGCTAACAATTTCAGGAACTTGACATTATTTATGGAGCTGGGATAACAAACAAAGGGATCAACATTGTTAAAACGGACAACGTGGAATAAAGATCCCACAGCACTGTAACATGGGCCTCTGGGAAGGGGTTTAGCTGGTACTGATATCTCTGAGCTTGGAATTAGGGGCTTAAGGGTCTAGAACCCAAATATCTGATGAGGGAGTAACACCAATTACTGCTGCTCTGATTCTTCACATGTTGGAAAAACTTGCAAGCTGAAATCAGCCGCTGATACTAGGGTGAAGAAGCGTTGCAGGAGTGACACTGACAAGAGCAGGAAATAGACACAGGCAAAGGCAGCCGACAGAAAGGACAGTGCTCTTCCTTGAGCTTTGCTGCCTCCCTTTCAGCACCCTTCTTGATAGAGTGATGCTGCTGCTGCTAAGTTGCTTCAGCCGTGTCCGACTCTGTGCGACCCCGTAGATGGCAGCCCACCAGGCTCCCCCATCTCTGGGATTCTCCGGCAAGAATACTGGAGTGGGTTGCCATTTCCTTCTCCAATGCATGAAAGTGAAAAGTGAAAGGGAAGTGATAGAGTGTTAAGGCACCTGAGTGTTAAGGGACCCTATTGGCAAACAAAAATATGAGTTTTCTGAATTTCGACATCATAAAGCAGAATAAGGAAGGGTGGGTTTTAAGCTGAAAAATAATAGCTTAATATCTGGCACAATGCAGGAAATAAGACTGTAAAATAATAAAAGATTATTAAATTTACCTTGAAGGAAAGTTTTCAGGCCCTCATATCTCCCAAACTTGTTTTCTACAGATGTTGTAGGCTTTCAAGCTGACTCTAGACTCTTTCAACCCTACTTTGACCAACCGCAGACCAGCACTCTTTCTCAGAGCTACACCTTACTGAGTGGCTTTTGGAGGAAGCCTATTCATATTACAGCTAACTGGAGCATTAGGTGGACATAGATCACAATCAGAGAAATAAATAATGTCAGGATCCAAAGAACAGAAGATATCACTAACCCTCGTTTTCACTCCTTAGGCAATTTAGGGACATAACTCCCTGTGTCTAAAATTAAATTATCAGCAAACATCTGGAAAATGATGGATAAGTTAATGCAAATAAGTTGACCCACTAGACTTCTTTTGAGTTTGTATTTCTTTACAACCTCACCACTGGGTATTAGAAAGTATTTTGTTTACTTTTGGATATATTTGGAAATGGTGCTGTGTGATTTGCATTATTTTAATATCTTATGATAGGGTCCTTGGCAATTTGGATGATCTAACTCTTGACCTGACCAATATCATAACTATTTACTTCTAGGTAACATCTCCTTCCCACTCCAGTACTCTTGCCTGGAAAATCCCATGGATGGAGGAGCCTGGTAGGCTGCAGTCCATGGTGTCTCTAAGAGTCAGACATGAATGAGTGACTTCACTTTCACTTTTCACTTTCATGCATTGGAGAAGGAAATGGCAACCCACTCCAGTGTTCTTGCTGGAGAATCCCAGGGACGGGGGAGCCTAGTGGCTGCCATCTATGGGGTTGCACAGAGTCGGACACGACTGAAGAGACTTAGCAGCAGCAGCAGCAGGAGCAAGGTCTCATTAGAATCTTGTCATGCTCAATGATAACTTGATAGATTGCTAAATTGTGTATCTGTTATTGCCAATTATGAGTGGTCTAAATACTACTGTTGGCAACAATTCTGCCAATTTCTTACTTGGAATTAACTTGCAAGTTAACTTTTAACTTGCAGTTAAAATATAACCTCAGTGTGGATTATTCCATAGGTTTATGGTGGTGGTGGTGTAGTTACTCAGTTGTGTCCAACTCTTGCGGTCCCATGGGCTGTAGCCTGCCAGGCTTCTCTGTTCATGGGATTTCCCAGGCAAGAGTACTGGAGTGGGTTACCACTTCCTTCTCCAAGATATCCTCCTGACTCAGGTATCAAAACTGGGTTTCCTACATTGCAAGAGGTCTCCTGCATTGCAGGCAGATTCTTTATAGACTGAGCCACTAAGAAAGCCCCCTGTAGGTCTACAGAGTTAATTAAAGAAAAATTACTCAAATCCATTTCAATTTCAATCTTGTTTTATTAAATGGCAGTCTTTTGCAAGTGGAAGGCTAGAAAATAAAGAATAAGCATTTATTGCTCTCTATTAAGAAACTAGCTTTATTTAATGACTAGTAATTATTGTCTTCTTACCTCTCAATTTAGGCAGAATAAAAAGTGACCATTTCCATATTAAATCCCTTAAAGTCCTTAACAGTGATATCTCCATTCACATATAAAAATGAAGTAAGGATTTCCAGGATTCCATAGATAACAATATAATTTTTTAAAAAAATACCACCACACTCTGACTGGATAATATTTTCTCTGTTTATTATATAGCCACAAAGTAGAAAATGGTAGTAGTCCAATAATATGTGGGCAGTAGATTGATCAGCCTATCTTTAGGCTCAAAAACTTTTCCCAGAAGTTCAATGACATTATGAAATTAACGAAACAAAATTTCAATTACAGTACAAAGGAAATCACATAGAGTTGATTAAATTCAAACTGCCGAATAAATTTACTTTTTAAAAGTGTTTTTTTTTTTTTATTTCAATGGGAAGTTTTGAGATTGTCAAGGCTAACAGTAATTACATATTTTGGCATGGGTATTCCTCACATAATTTTATGAGAGAAATTAGAAAAATCCCAGTTAACTGAGCTAAATCTGAAAATTATCATTTTTTATTTAATGTTCCCTTATCTAGTAGAATTCAGATTTATTTTCCACTTGGGTGTAGAAACTCTACCTACTATAAACATTTAGTCAGTTTAGGCTAAATAGCTATCATAAGAAGACTATCAATTCCAAATACACTAAAATTTTTCTTGCTCAGCAAATTCTAGCTTTTCTCAGACTATTTTTCCTAAATAATTCTTCTGTCCTCTTCCTTTAGGCTAGACAATAAACTCATAATGTAGCTTACCCCACCTTGAACATAGGAATCTTTTTTATTCTCAAATATAGACTCATGAGGTTTCTGGATTTTCTTAAAATGCTGCCTCTACTGGGCCATGTCTCTCAACCTCATGTCTTAGCTTCAGGACATTGTAGTAAGCACGTCCACATTACTGATTATCCTGCACTCTTCATCTCACTAAGTTTACAATAATATAATACCTCTTTGAGCATTCAATGTTCTTTGATTAGAATTTGACTCCATAGATATTTGACAAAGTCATTGACAATTTCTCTCTAATTATAATTACAGATGCTTTGAGTAATATCAGTGTGTATCATGTTTTATGGTTTCCAGAGATGGCTCAATGGGTAATAAATCCACCTGTAATGCAGGAGATGTGAGTTGGATCCCTGGGTTGGAAAGATCCCCTGGAGAAGGGCATGGCAACCCACTCTAGTATCCTTGCCTGGAGAATCCCATGGACAGAGGAGCCTGGTGGACTCCAGTCCATACGGTTGGTTGCAAAGAGTTGGACATGACTGAAGCAACTGAGCATGCACCATGTTTTCATCTTCCTATCATCTTCTTCTGCAACAGACAAGAAGCAAGCAGAATTTCTTTCAGGCCAAAGTATTCATCTCACTGTAGAACCTTGAACCTGTATGCTTGTCTGATTTCCTGTACTATAATGCAATATTATGTCAGAAGAAGGGTGAAAAGAATCTCTGAACTAATCAAATTCTAATTCTAAATGGTTTGGAAAATGACTTATGTTGTGGCCCCTTTTCTCTTTAACTTACATTTAAATAGCTTGATTCTGATTTTAGATGAGTTGGATGAAAGACCACTTGCCATACCAAAAGGAAGAAAATTATCCTCTTCTTAGTGTTGACATGTTTTTATATCAGGAGCTAAGAGCAACCTCAAGAAGCAATAAAATCTTTGGGCTAATTACTGTCAGACAAAACAACTTAATGTCAACTTCACTGAAGCTAAAGTTGTCTTTGGCAGGAGTTCTCAGCTGTTAAAATGGACACTATGAAATAACTCCATTCTGCAAGTCAGTTCATCTTAGAAGAGTGCTCTGCAGCCAACTCCCTGTCGGCCAATCAGTTTATAGCACCACTTAAAATTTGGAGCAATTCTGATCCAACACTGAATTTCTCTTATGGAGAAGACATGTATGCTTTCAAGATATCTCATGTCCAGATAAATTATTTTATACACAGAACTCCATGCTAATTGAATTGTGATTCAAGCTTCTGTATTAAAATCTCTTTCTGGAAAGCATCACAAATTACAATGCAGTGGTAATGTGGCCATCCTTTTATGAGTCCTAATGTGTACAAGGAAAGGGTAAGGTTGCTGTCAGATGTTTGAATATCTCATGGGGATGGGTCTTTCTGCAAACAATAGCACAAAATCTATAATTTGATCACCAGGCATGGGATTCAGTCTTATATCCTCTAAATAAGGTTACTAGACACCAACATCCTTGAAATCTCTTAGCTTGACTTCCTTTAATGACGCCTTTGTTGTGTTATGATTCAATGTTTTGCCTTGATTTTAGTCTAAAGGTAACATAAATAATAACTACACAAAAATATTTCTAATCTTTGGCCAAATCATTGTTGAAATATTGTCTATTAGCGTACTTATATATATTGAGCACTCTAATAGACAAAGTTGCCATTCCAGATTATATGTGCTACCCCCAGACTTGATATTCATACTGATCCAGATTTTTCCCAAAATCTCTTAACTCCTTGAATTCACTCTCCTTTCTCCTCCTCAAATATCATTAGCTCTGCCGTTCCCCATGTTTTCTCCTTTCCTTCTCTAACACACATCTTATAAAGGCTTCCTTTGGCATGTGCTGTTTGTTAGAAATATTCCATGCTTTCAGTTGTCTGATCGTTTTGCTAACCATTTTGCTTTGTTGTCAATATCCTCCCATACAATTCGTCTTGCCTCAGTCTGATGCTCAGAAGCACCAAAATGAACATCTTCTCTTCAGAAAGACTCATTTCATAATGCCTCTGCCGCCACTCATGTTATTGTCCCTTCTGGCACTGCTTTAGTGCCTCTATGGCTGGCCCAAACCTACCTATATTTGAAATTTCAATATAAATTCTGGCACCCCAGAGACCTTTGTTTACTACCCTAATCTCACTAACAGCCCTTGCTTTAAAGATTTATAGCATTTTTTACCTGCAACTTATAATACTGTGCTTAGTTAAGGTCATCAGTTTTTCTACAGTAGACTCTAGTATAAGCTAGTGAAAAAAGCATACAAAGTTAACTATTATTAATAGTTATAGTGAACTGCAATCATTCCTTTAGAGTCGTCATTTGCAGCAGCTTGCAAATATTATTCTTTCATGAGTGTGGTCTTTGACTACGCAATCAGCATAGATTTAGCACTTAGTAGGTGTTCAATATCTGTTGAATGAAAGAAAATCTTCACTGGCCCCATGTTCCTTAGATCCATTATTATCAATCTTCCATGGACATAGTAGTAAATTTCATATGCTTAAAAATTGAGAATCCAAATACCAACTTGGAGTGACCGGTAATTGGGATGTGCATTACAATTAGTAATCGGGATGTGCATTACAGGGACTAGGAATATGATTGTTAAAAAAAATAAATTCCAGAGATTCTGATAGACGAGATCCAAAACTGAAGAAAATGTGCTCTAGAAAATAAAGTTGAAGTTCCTTTCCTTTGTGGAATCTCCCTCTCAAATTTGCCTTTTAAAAGTTATTTTCCACTGTCCTCTTTGCATACAAAATACACTAAACAGAACTACATATTACTGTTTGTGAAGGATCATTTTAGCACTAAATCACTTTGAACCTCAAATCTTCCCTATTCACACCTTCTGAGGCCAAATAAAAGGCTACCTCTTCCTGAAAGCCTTCCCTTATTATCACCTTCCTCTCTGCCCTCCCTCCCAGCACATCCTTTTGCCACCAACTTGTTCCCTCATCAATGACTCTAGCTACTTAGTGCCAAGGTTATTAGTACATCTGATATTTTTTCTCCTATTTGAGACTGTCAGTTATTAAAGATAGTTTTATGTCTAAGTCATCTTTAATCCTCTGGTGTGCTTGTTACAGTGTATGTAAAATTTTTGCTCAGTAAACATTAAGGAACTTTAAGAAGCAAGTAGGTATTGATATTCCTGCATAGCTTCTTTTTACTTCAATACCCTTCTCTCCTCTCTTGCACCCCATCAGTGACTCTCCGCCCTAGGTGATTTGGGATATGAAGTGGTTACACACTCACATCCCAAGCCCCTTTCTTCAGATGCATTTTTAATGTTGTTACATAGAACATGACAAGGCAGCCCTCAACATGAGGGAGATCTGTTTTTTGTTGTCTCCAACAAGGAAGTGCTACTTCCACCCTGGAGATCAGCTCACTTCTTGCTTTCACTGCAGTGTGGGAGAAAGAACACAGACACAGAACAGACTGAAAAGAAAAATTGCAGGGCCAACGTAAAGATAAAAACCAGCTTCTCTCTCAGTTAACAAGCGAAGTAGGCAGCCAGCATTTTTTTCTGAGCATTTTGAAAAGGAACAAGACTTCCTTACTGGCTGAGTTTAAAGTTCCCATTGTGGATTTGCATTGCAAAGCCCCCCAAACCAAATGGCACATAGAGATGAGGTCAGAAAAGCAGAGAAAACAATTTGCAAAACAACCCAAAAGAAGTCAGTTCAGACACTTCAGCTACACTGATTAACAGTCTTCACTAGGGAGGAGAAAATGAAAGTTAACATCAGCACTTCACTGCCTTTTTTTGAGATTATTGCATATATTATGGTTAAATACAGAAAATTTTCTATTCTCATTAAAAATCTCTTTAGAGACTGTCTTAAATCCAGAGCTATCAGACCTTGAAATAGAAGGACAGAGAGGGTGTTGCAGAAGTATAGTATTTCAGCTTCTGATTGCCCAGGGGGAAAAAAAGAAAGAAAGAAAGAAAGAAACCTAAATGAGTAGCATTCTTAAAGAATGCTGTCTATAAAACACTGAATTAGGCCCAAGAATGCTACTCTTTGCCTTCAATTAGCTGATTTTTTTTTTAATTTTTCTGTCCCATTGAGAGTATCCACAATGAACATCAAACCTAGTAAAAAATAGTGAAAATGTACCCTATGACTCAATTTCTCCTTTTATTGGTAAAATAATATTAATTCTCTTTTATTCCATAAAGTGAAGTGAGAGCAGTAAAGCAAGAAAAACAGTAACTCTGGTCCATTTTCCATAGGTATTTCAGTTACTTTTCACTTACAAATGAATAGACACAATTTCTCTGACATCAACTTTCCCTCCTTTCTTCTTGGTTTAAGCACTACCTATATTTGGAATCTATTAGGTCTACAGAGCATAACCTTTTCTCTAGTAACATTAACCACGTATTGTTTCCTTTTCTTCCAAGTGCTAACTCACCGACTGGAAAACTAAATGAAACACTCACCCTGGCACAGCTACCTGCCTTTTGTCGCTTTGAGCTGATAGGTAATGTACCATAAATGTTTTGTTACCATTTCTGGATTCCCGGGCTTTAGCAGTCACTGCTGTGAACTTCCTATGAGTGAAAGTAGCTCTAAGCCTTGCTACATTCATGTTAGTTTTCAATAACTGGAACTGAGGAGAGCCTGGCATATTCCTCCAATGCAAATGCCAGGAATTTCTTTGATATTCACACATTCAGAGTTGCATTGATAAATAACACTAGGGCTCAGGCAAACATTATCCAAAATAGCCTACACCATGACCAAATGAAGGCTGCAGAGTCACTAAAATATTAAATATGAAAGACCTCTAGGATTTCTTTTCAGCATTCTATAAAATAGATTTATTAGTGAGTCCTATCTTTATGGTAAATGATGCAAAAACGATGGTAAAGGTGTATAAAAAGAACATATGAAAACTCACAGAGAGAGAGTGCATTGGGGGAGAGGCGGCTTTTCTAAAGGTGAATGGTTTTGCTGGCTTGTTTAGCGTATATCTTCCTGTGATGAATGCAAAACCAACGTTTTAGAATGTCATTTTCAGAAAATGAAAGAGAATGGTTCTCTAACAAACAGAGCTTCTGGTTTTTATATGTCAAAAGATATCATTTTTCAATTTCAAGGGAAGGGACACTCAGTTCAAAGCCCCCCTCTGGAGTTCTTGCTTTTGCCTACGAAGACCGAATTCACTTATGTCCAAAGGGAATAATCCCCTCACCAGTTTATACAGCCTTCGTCTGTTCTGTATAGAGGAATGATGATTCCAAGTAATCATAAAAATAATATTGTGGCCAGAACAAGTATATCAAGCAAGCATCCACCGGCCCCCTACTTCGTTCTGTATTATGCTTTTATGCTATTTCCAAAGGAGTTTGAATAGAATATTCAGGGAAAAAAATGTTTCTTCTTCAGAAGCAAAAAGGCCCTTTCTGATAAAGTCCCCTGTAGATCGTCTGTTCACCGGAGGTGATCTCTGCAGCTTGACAAGGAGATGTGTGTGACATTACAAAGCAGGGCAAAGAGCAATGTGCAGCCCGCCCAGTGTCAGCAGAGCTGGCACATGCTGAAAAGTCATTTGCCTGTTTGTCTTTTTTTTCTTTCAGTGTCTCTTTCCTTTGGGTTGTAATTACTTCCACAATACACAATTTTGTTTTCAGTTTGTAATTTTCTGCTGCAGTGATTTCAAAGTTTCAGAATATCAATTATTGCAAGGATGATAACATATATATGTGTGTGTGTGTGTGTGTGTGCGTATGAGTTGACTTATTTGAAAGTTAAGTTTCACATCACATTATTCAATCTCCTAAAACTCTTTCCACAGACCAGTGAAGCAAGATGCTCTGGTCTGGCCATGACAGAAGAGTTCTACTTTCCTCCATTTGGGCCACTCCGCTGATTTGAACTAGGCTTAAGGCAATTTGCATTTTTTTTTAATTCAATAATCATTCTGAATTGTTCTCCATAAGGTTAAATTGCCAAGGAAAAAATCATCAAGTTATTGTCTTCATGACTTGAGGAAGAAAATTTTTATTTTCTTAAATGTAAGACAAAGTTGAATGTGATTTTCAATAATGACTCTCAAAGCTGGTATTAAGTACCTGAACAGATAAGACCATGATAAGGTCAAGAAAGAGGATATTTAAACATCTGTAGGCTTTTTCTCCTGTTTCTTTTTTCTTTTTAAACTTAAGCTTTTAAATCTTGAAAGTTCATGTCCAGTGCCTTGATCAGAGATGATAAATGAACTACTGAATTGGAAGAAGATGCTACTATTATTTTAACCAGTAAACTAACTCAGGGTTAATCTGGGTGTTATTTAACCTATTGAAAGTGTTTTGAGTGAACATATGGTTTCTATTGTGAAATCAAGGCACAGTTTTAACTATGAATATAGATAATTACCCTTTGGACTTTAAACATTTATATGTGCCATGTTGTGTCAGAGCATTTTTCATGGTCAATAGGTTGAAAGGTTATAAAGTTGAAAATGAAAATCAGTACTTTTGAGTAAAACTATATAGCCAGCACAAAGAATGTGATTCACTACTGCTCTCTCTTGGAAAGAACTAGGAATAACATGCAGAAAACAATCACTACAAAAGTAGTAGCATAGACAGTGACTACAAAACAGGCCCCCTTAAAAACCTAATCTCCAGAGTGGCAATGTAACATCTGTGATATCATAAGTGTAACGAATCGCCAGTCCAGGTTTGATGCAGGTGCAGGGTGCTTGGGACTGAAGCATGGGGATAATCCAGAGAGAGGGTGTGAGGCGGGAGGGGGGAGGTGGGGGTCGGGATTGGGAGATCATGTACACTCGTGGCTGATCCATGTCAATGTGTAGCAAAACAAATACAGTATTGTAAAGCAAAACAAACTAAAAAAAAAATAAAAAATTAAAAAAAAAAAAAACCTAATCTCCATGCTTAGAAATTAAGCCTATATATTTATGAATGCTTCAGTGATTATTTCATCAACTGAATTATAGACAGATTTTTTTCCTTAGTGTAATGGAAAGAAAAGGAGAACATTTTAACATTATTTTAAAACTTCAGATAAAATGTGTCTACTGCAACTCTGTTTTGAACTTTTAATAACAGTGTAATTTTTGAACAGATATGGAACTTTTACAGCAGAGTACAAATTTTATGAAAACTCAGTAAGGTCTCAATATTTTTGGCCTAAAAAAAAAAAAGAAATAGAATCAGACAATATTGCATATATACACAGGCCTTGTGAATAGCTGGGTGTCATACTATCTCAAAAGAGCATGACCTCTTTTACAACATAGTAACAGCAAATTTTCAAACCAGAGAGAAAGAGAGAGAGAGAGAGAGAGGAGAGAGAGAGATTTTAATATGCTTTTTGCAAATTTCTATTTTTTTAAATGAATTAACTTCAAAGTTACAGTACCCATTTGCACTTGTTAGTTATGTTAGGCCTGTCTTAGAATGGCTGGCTTATTACAAACCAAAAAATACTAAGGCAATTGCTCCTTCTATCCTCTTACTTTCAGATGACACATTTCTTGGGACAAAGACAGTGTCATAAATATCTTTGGTTTTACCATGAAGGGAAGGCACATGCATTATTTCTGACATGAGTTTTGTTTTGCTCAAATTGCTTGGAACCATTGATATCAGATGCCTTTAAAGATCTCATTCAGTATTCTGGGAGGTGGATCATAGAGGATCCTGCTGTGATTTATGTCAGAGAGTGTTTTGCCTATGTTTTCCTCTAAGTTCCTTAAAAGCCCTAGGACTCTATCTCATTCCTTAGTGCAGGACAGCACATACAACTCATTTTATCTTTCTGTCTCTGAACCTCTTATATGATCTCTGATTCTCTCATGTATGTAGGATTCTCATATGTATGAACTAAAATTTTATTTCCCCAGTTAATCTGTCTTATATCATTTTAATTATTTGACCAGGCAAAAGAACCAGAGAAGGCAATGAGGATGGGAAATTTCCCCTTTCCTGATAGCGTGAATCAGCAAAGAAAACATGAGATATAAATATTCAGTCCTGAGAAAGAAGGAAATCCTGCCATTTGCAGCAACATGGACTCCGAGGGCATTATGCTAAGTGAAATAAGTCAGACAGAGAAAGACAATACTCTACGATAACACTTATATGTGGAATCTAATTGAATTCAGAGAAACAAAGAGTAGATCAATAGTTACCACAGGCTGCAAGGTGGAGAAAATGGGGAGGTGTTCAAAGGCTACAAATTTCCAGTTATAACATGAAAATACTTCTTGGAATCTAACACACAGCATGATGTTTATACTTAGTAATATCAAATTATATACCTGAAAGTTGCTAGAAACAGTAATTATGTGATATAATGGAAGTTTAGCTAACACTATGGTGGTAATCATTCTGAAATATATAAAAGAACCAAATCAATAGTTGTACAACTTAAACTTACTGAATGCTATATGTCAATTGTGCATCAATAAAGCTGGTGGTTGAAGAGACTTAAACTTACCTGAAACTACAGATATACTAGAAAAAAAGAGAGAGAGAAAGCTCTTGGATACTAATCTGGGCAATATTTTTTGGATGACACAAAACACAGGCAACAATAGATAAGTAGGACTGCATCAAAATAAAAAACTTCTCAGCAAAGAAAATAAGCAACAAAGCAAAAATGAAACCTACAAAATGGGAGAAAAAAATAGCAAACCATATAGCTAATAAGGGATTAATTTCTAAAATATGCTACTCATAATTAAATAAGAAAGATAAAGAGATTTAAAAATAGCAAAGGACCTAAATGGATATTTCTCCAAATAAAAGCCAAATGACTATCAGATACATGAAAAGGGACTCAACATCACTAATCATCAGGGAAATGCAAACCAAAACCACAATTAACACCTTTTAGGATAGTGTGTTATCAAAGAGAAAAAGATAATAAGTATTAGCAAGAATGTGGAGAAAGTGAAACTTTTATACACTGTTGATGGGAGTGAAAATTGGCACAGTCATTATGGAAAACAGTAGACAGGCTTCTCAAAAATTTAAGTGCACCACCTTAGGATCTAGCAAGCATATTACTGGGTATATACATGCAATATGTTAAGCAGATGACTGTGGCAATTATTTCATATTGTATATCCATATCAAAATATTAAGTCATACACCTTAAACATATATTTAAGAAGTTCAAAAACTAAAAAGAGATTGTATGTGTGTGTTAGTTGCTTAGTTGTGTCCGACTCTTTGCAAGACCACAGCCCCACCAGGCCCCTCTGTCCGTGGGATTCTCCTGGCAAGAACACTGGAGTGGGTTTGCCAGGAGAAGCCATCTCCTTCTCCAAAAGGAACTATAGAAAGAAAGAAAGTGAAGTCACTCAGTCGTGTCCGACTCTTTGCGACTCCATGGACTACCAGGCTCCCTCATCCATGGAATTTTCCAGGCAGGAGTACTGGAGTGGGTTGCCATTTCCTTCTCCAAAAAAGAGACTTTAAACAGAATAAATAATTTAAATATATCTAATTGACTACTGTCTTGGTAATGTTAATGAAAATACTGAGGACCAACTATATAGATGTTACAAAACAATACCTTTTCCAAATATACTCTCACAACTGCATCAATATCTTGGCAGCCTCCATCATAACAAAAAGCTTTTCCTCCTTCACAATGCCGTCCATTGAGGATAGTTATATCAGCCGGACACCTTCCTGAGCTTCCATTACAAACCTCAGGAATATCACATTCAGGATGTGCAATGGGCCTACATGTAGCACCTGCTTTCATAAACTAGTAGAAATTAAAATATAAAAAGTAAAGCATTATATATGATTATTGTGTTTACCAATATTTAATCTTGCTCTAATTCCATTTATAACTTGATGAAGTACTTATTCATTAGTGTCTCTCAGGATCTTCCTGTTATAAAAAATTACAATAATCATATTGGAAAAAAACTGAATGTTATCAACCAAAACAGGAGGTAAGGAATATGCACAAGGAAAAATATATTACAAGTATGATACAATGAGAGCCCAAGTTTTGGCTAGAAGGCAGGAAAAGTAGCTTTTAGCCTGTGATAATTATTGCTTTAGGGAAAATTGTGAAATTTAGGTACTTTCTAAATAAAATATACTTATTCAAACCATAGTTTTAAAGTATGGAATATCAGTAATTCTATGAAAATGTGAAACCTAAATAACTGAGAATAGAATGCAAAGAATGATTAAAAAGGCAGTTCAACTACTAAACTCTTTGAGAAATAAGGAACCCAATAGTAAACTTTCTCCTGACTTATCCTATGTGTCATTAAGATTTTCATGTATAGCATTCTTAAAATTTATATAAAGAACATTAATTGGGCATTTATCTCATACTTCTTAATTGATGGCTTCTAGTTTATACTATAAAGATCACAGAGGAAAGAATTAACCATGGTAAGATTCCAGGGGGGGGGGGGGGCGGGTACCATATAGTTAACTAAAGTGAAGAACACAGAACCAGTGGCAGGTCATTCAATAGAGGGGTTCTCATGTGATGAATCTGTCACATATATGTTGGAAGAGCTGAAAAGTAAAACAGGGGACAGGAATGAACATCTTCATCATATAAGCTAAAATATAACCTTTAAGTCAAATGTCTTTGTATAACAAATCCATAGTTTAAATTTGTGCTGACATGCAGCATTTGGAAAGTGTTATATCTAGTGAATTCATTATTTATGCATTTATGGGAAATTGCTTTATCTTTCAATTACTTACAAATACCCATCACAACCTAAAAGATCATTTTTATAAAGATATAAATATTGGATAAAATAAATGAAAATAGTCCCTTTCAATGAAGATGTTCTATATCAAAAATTCTGTCATAGCTGTCAATCAAGGCTTAAAACCAATAGCATCATTAGGGAGAATAATGGCATTATAAGGAGGACTCAACATCCAACTGTAATTCGTAAAATTAGACACATCACTCTGAACTTATTTTTGTCTTTACATGAAAAGTCATGTATTCTGAGTTACAGCTAAGTGTCTGTATTCAAAAGTAACAAAGACACATTTCATTTCATACTTAGAAGATGGTAATAAACTAAAATCGTACTTTACAGTTGCTGCAGCATAATCCTTTATCACATTCTGAACCTGGTTTCAGCACACAAGTCCGAGGATTACAACAGCTATCAGGTCCACATTGCTATAAATGAGTGGAATATACAATAAAACTATGTCATGGAAATAATATAAACTTTGGCAAGAGCTATGTTATAGTTTTTTAATTTGGGGAGGGGGGAATATGCATGCTGTTGACACAGACTTTTGCATCTTTAAACAATTAAAATACTATGGTTGAACTTACTCTTAACCAACTAGAAAACTGGGAAGAATATATAAAACAACTTTTTTTAGAAACTAAATATTATAACAGAGAAGAGTGGCACCTCCAGTGCCTAAATGGTGAGAAGAAAGGGGAGATACAGATCAAAGGGTACAGACTTTCATTGATAAAATGAGTCTGTTGTCAGGATCTATAATTAACAATAATGCATTATACAGGTGAAATTTGCTAAGAAGATAGAAATGTTTTTAATGATAACTATGTGAGATGATGGACATTTCAACTGGTTTGATCATGGGAACCATTTCACAATGTATACATAATGAAAACATCACGTTGTCTATCTGTAAACCTTAAACCATATACAAGTTTTATTTGCTAATGATACCTCAATAAATCAGGGTGGGTTAAGAGGTAGGTATGGGACTTTCCTGGAGGAAGTGATTAAGATTCCATGCTTCCAATACAAGACATGCGGGTTAGATCTCCCATGGAAATAAGATCCCACATTCTTTGGGACACAGTCAAAAAATAAATAAGTTTAAAAAAATTTAAAAGGGGTGAGTAGAGTTTAGACCCACTGCAAAGTGAGAAAGAACAGTCCCCAGGAGTGTCCTCATTTTCACCAATCACAAGCTCAGTGGATTCCCAAAACCACACTCAGGTTTTATAATTTACTGGAAGAACTCATAGAACACACTGAAAGCTGTTAATACTCACAGTTATGGTTTATTATATGGAAAGGATACAAATTAAAATCAGTCAGGAGAAAAAGCACTGAGGACAGAATTTAGGAAAAGCACTAAACATGGAGCTTCTACTGCCTTTACTCCATGGAATCACAGACATATTACTCTCCCAGCACTGATATGTGATGCTTCCTAACTAGTTCTATGAGGCCAGTGTTAGCCTAATATCAATACCAAAGACATTTCAAGACATATCACTAAATCTATAGATCTCATAAATAAATCTAGATCAATCAATAAATAGATCTAATAAACATAGATGCAAAAATCCTCAACAAAAAAATTAGGAAATTGAATCAAACAATGTATAAAAATAATTACATAATACAACCAAGTAGGATTCATCACAAGCATGAAAGGATGGCTTATTAAACAAATACCCATTAATATAATCAATAATATTGATAGACTGAAGAAGAAAAATCAATGACCTTCACAATTGCTGTAGAGAAAGCATTTGACAAAATCTAAAATCACTTATAAAAATGTTAGCAAACTATGAATAGAGGAAACTTCTTCAATTTGGTAACAACATCTAGAAAAAAAATCTTATAGGATTTATATGACAAAAACTATAAAACTTGATGAAGAAAATAAAGAAAGTATAAATAAATGAAGAGAATGTTCATGTTCATGAATTGTTAAAATGTCAGTTCTTCATAACTTGATGTTCAATGCAATTACAATAAAAATCCAGCAATTGTTTTTTGACATTGTCAGACTGATTCTAAGGTTTATATGGAAAGGCAAAAGACAGAGTAGACAACATAATGTTGAGGAAGAGAAAGAAAAAGGAGGAGGAGCAATAGAAGGAAGAAAACAGCAGGACTTAAAATACCCAGTTTCAAAATTAAATAAAAACTATAATTATGGCACTGTACTTCACTTTCACTTTTCACTTTCATGCATTGGAGAAGGAAATGGCAACCCACTCCAGTATTCTTGCCTGGAGAATCCCAGGGATGGGGGAGCCTGGTGGGCTGCCATCTATGGGGTCGCACAGAGTTGGACAAGACTGAAGCGACTTAGCAGCAGCAGCAGCAGCAGTACGTACAAAGGAAATCAGTCCTGAATATTCATTGGAAAGACTGATGCTGAAGCTGAAACTCCAATACTTTGGCCACCTGATATGAAGAGCTAACTCATTTGAAAAGACCCTGATGCTGGGAAAGATTGAGGGCAGCAGGAGAAGGGGACGACAGAGGATGAGATGGCTGGATAGCATCACCGACTCAATGGACATGAGTTTGGGTAAACTCCGGGAGTTGGTGATGGACAGGGAGGCCTGGCGTGCTGCTGTTCATGGGTTCGCAGAGAGTCAGACACAACTGAGTGACTGAACTGAACTGAAGTACGTACAAAAAAATAGATAAAGAGTTTATTAGAACAAAATGGAGACCTCAGAAATTAATGTACATAGAGATAATAAAATCTTTGATAGTGGAACAAATACAAATCAGTGGAGAAAAGCGTTTTCAATAAATGGTGTTGGAACAACTGGGCATTCACATGAAAAATTCTACATATTGATTCTACACATTTCACACACACACACAAAAATAATAATTCCAAGGTATCATAAATCTAAAATTAAATTGCAAAACCATAAAACTTCTA
>SJXQ01003896.1:39250-49646 GCA_006408695.1 Aepyceros melampus | reverse complement strand
TGGCCACCTGATGCAAAGACCTGACTCACTGGAAAAGACCCTGATGCTGGGAGGGCTTGGGGGCAGGAGGAGAAGGGGATAACAGAGGATGAGATGGCTGGATGGCATCACTGACTCGATGGATATGAGTTTGGGTAAACTCTGAGAGTTGGTGATGGACAAGGAGGCCTGGCGTGCTGCGATTCATGGAGTCGCAAAGAGTTGGACACAACTGAGTGACTGAACTGAACTGAACTGAGGGTAGTTTTATTCCTAATTTTTAAATATATCTCCATACTGTTTTCCACAGTGGCTATAACAATTTGCATTCACACCAACAGTGCAAGGGAGTTCCCTTTTCTCCACATCCTTTCCAGCATTTGTAGATTTTTTTGATGGTGGCCATTCTAACTGCTGTAAAGATGATACCTCATTGTAGCTTTGATTTGCTTTTTCTCTAATGAGCCCCTTTTCATGTGTTTAAGAGCTCATGTTTCAGTTTAAAAACACCCTTACTCATACTCATTCTCTTAACCAGTTGATTAAATTTAATTTCACTAATAGGAGACCTGACATTATACATAGCATCACCTGTGAAGTAGTCTCACCAAAAAAGTTTTGTTCAAAGCTAGCCTCTGTGCCTAACTTCCAGCTTGCAGGAAATAAAGGATATAAAGGGTTCAGTTTAAAAACACCCTTACTCATACTCATTCTCTTAACCAGTTGATTAAATTTAATTTCACTAATAGGAGACCTGACATTATACATAGCATCACCTGTGAAGTAGTCTCACCAAAAAAGTTTTGTTCAAAGCTAGCCTCTGTGCCTAACTTCCAGCTTGCAGGAAATAAAGGATATAAAGGGACAATAGACACCATGATGAAACCATCAGATTTCAAGAATGTATGACTCCTAGTTTAGTCTCTTCAAAAATTCAATGTGGGGGCAACCCTGACCCTGCACTTCTACTGGTTGGGGAAGTTCCGTATGCTGTTAGGTGTGACCAAAAAAAAAAAAAAAAATCAATGTTACTTAAAAGGGAAAGAAAAAGGGAACACAAAGCAGTAGGGAGAGATTTTGAGACTAGAGACAATAAAATCCAATATGTGAAATTTGACTGGATCCTAGCTTGAAAAGATATAAAACACATTTTGGGGACAAATGGGGAACATTTGAATAAGTATTAAATACTCAGTTCAGTCAGTTCAGTTCAGTCGCTCAGTCATGTCCGAATCCTTGTGACCCATGGACTGCAGCACGCCAGGCCTCCCTGTCCCTCGCCAACTCCCAGAGTTTACTCAAACTCACGTCCATTGAGTCAGTGATGCCATCCAGCCATCTTATCCTCTATCGTCTCTTTTTCTCCTGCCTTCAATCTTTCCCAGCATCAGGGTCTTTCCAAATGAGTCAGTTGTTCATTTTAGGTAGCCAAAGTTTTGGTTTCAGCTTCAGCATCAGTCCTGTAACTGATGTGTAACTAGTTACACAGTGATGTATAGGGGTAAAGTGTTAGACTGAAATTTAATTTCAGATGTTCATTAAGAAAAATTATACACACATACAATTAGTATACATGGCAATATGTTAACTTTAGAAAAGTAGGTTTATTGTACTTCTTTTTGCACTCTTGTTTCAAATTTTTCATAAGAAGTTGAGAAAAAGCAAAAATTATTGCCATAAGTCATCCATAGATTAAGGGGAAAAGCCAGCTCATGGCAAGATAGGCTGTGCCCCTTCCAAGGAAACTTCTTGAGTCAGAAGTGTGATGAGAGAAGCTCCAGGTTAGCAGGCAGGCAGGTAGTCACTGCTCCTCTGCCCCTCTGTCTACAAGGCCCCCGTGTCTCCGCTGGAAAGCGAACTTGGATTAGATCCAAAAAGTTCCTTCTGAAACTAGATATGAGCATATAGGTACAAAGCAGTGGTAACCAGGGAGAAAGGGCCTGGAGGCAGCGGGGGAAACGCTGTAGGAAATGCAGAAGTAGAAATGCACACACGAAACTTATACACCAAGGTTACCGCAAAAACTAAATTGGAGTTACCTGTTGCTGCGTAACAAGCACTCCAAATCAGTGGCTTAAACTGCTGTTTGAGGTTAAAGCGTCTGCCTGCAGTGTGGGAGACCTGGGTTCGACCCCTGGGTTGGGAAGATCCTCTGGAGAAGAAAATGGCAACCCACTCCAGTACTCTTGCCTGGAAAATTCCATGGACTGAGGAGCCTGGTGGGCTTCAGTCCATGGGGTCGCAAAGAGTCGGACATGACTGAGCGCCTCACCTTATAGATTGTGTGGGTCAGGAATTCAGAAAGGTCAGAGCAGAGACAGTTTGCTCCATAGCGTCTGGGACTTCATCTAGGACAACTAGAAGGCTCGGGTGACTTCATGTCGGGGGCAGGAAGCATTTGGAGGCCTCTTTGCTCGTACGGGCTGGCTGTTGGCCAGAACATCTATTCGTGGCTGATCCACATAGCCATCCAGGTAATCTCACGCTTCTTGCATGGAGACTTGTGGCTCTAAAGATGAGTGTCCCAAGAACCAGGCAGAAGCTGTATAGCCTTTTATGACCTAGCCTCAGAAGTCACAGTGTCACTTCCCCAGTGCCAGATTCAGAGGCATGGATCACAGACCTCACCTCTCAGTGGCAGGAGCACCAGGGCCAGAGCGTAAGAGCACATGGGTTGGGAGTAAGTTTTGAGCCCATTTTTGGAATTCCAAATATATTTCCACAACACTCTAATGCTGTTCCATAGCTGCTTGTCCCCAGCAGGCCCCCAGATTCTGCTCTTTCATCAAAGTGGTCTCCCCCGTCCCCAACACGGTGCTCTGGCTGGGTCACTCGAGGAAGACCTGCACAAGGGCTTGAGTGTGGGAGAGAATGGAAGCCCACAAACACAGCTTTAATATGAATAAATAAGTCTTTTGAAATTCAGGATGTGACTTGAGTCTTTCATCCCAAGGTTTAAATTAAAAAAAGTTCATTCCTTGACAGCATTCTGGCTTCAATGATCAACTCCATGTGAAAAACTAAGGTATTGAGACTGGACATCTTTTCTAAGCCTCATTTAGGGTCTTCTAGCTATTGACTCGGAGAAGGCAATGGCACCCCACTCCAGTACTCTTGCCTGGAAAATCTCATGGACGGAGGAGCCTGGTGGGCTGCAGTCCATGAGGTCCCTAAGAGTCAGACATGACTGAGCGACTTCACTTCACTTTTCACTTTCATGCATTGGAGAAGGAAATGGCAACCCACTCCAGTGTTCTTGTCTGGAGAATCCCAGGGACGGGGGAGCCTGTGGGCTGGTGTCTATGGGGTCGCGCAGAGTCGGACACAACTGAAGCAACTTAGCAGCAGCAGCAGCAGCAACTAACTGGTTATTTACCACTTCCATGAATTGACATTGTCTCAGTTGGTTCTTACAGTCCAAACAAGCTCACTCTTTAGAATCCCCATCTTCCATTAGCTTCACCACTGTTCCAGGCACTGAGGCTCAAGATGTTGCCAACCTGACCTTCAACACCCAGACCAAATCTATTTCAGAACGCCAGCTTTCTTCCAACAGCATCTTAGGAATCTTTTTTTTTTTTTTTTTTTTTGGCTGTACCACAAAGGCCTGTGGGATCTTAGCTTACTGACCAGGGATCAAGCCTGTGCCTCCTGCGTTCAAAGTGCCGAGTCTTAATCACTGGACTGCCAGGGAAGTCCCTACAACAGCATATTAAATCCCTGCCCTTGTTATTTCCTCTTGGAGTTATATGACGCCCCCTAAGGGGCTTCCTTCCACGCTTCCTACCTTTACAGAGCCCACCAGCTAAGCTACTCCTATTGAACCACATCCCTTATGTACATGGTGGTGGGTGGATCTGCAATCTTTGTCTTTCAGGCTTTCCCTAAAGCTGGTTCCTAGTTTATCCAGTACATTGTGCATTTCCATACTGACTGTCATGCTCAAGCAAGTACAATCTCTCCCATTGTCCTTGGGACAGATGATCACCTTTTGTCCTGCATTCTAACCTAAAATGATAAAACGGAGTGGTTCAGGAGCTCAGAGGAGGGGGACAAACTGTGGGCCAAGACAACCGCCTCCAAATGGTTGAGCCTGTGGGCAGCTGGGAGCTGAAGGAGTGAGTGAGCTACGTAAGGAAGATACCTACCAACTGTTTTACCTTCCACTAGTGCCACCTGGGAGACCTATTCATAGGTATAGTGGGGCAAACAGACTGTGGGTTACGCTTATTTTCTATCCTTTTGAACTAGAAAAGCTGTACAGTACTCATGAGTTTGAGAATTATTTATGCTTTTGATAAAAATCACATTAGAACTGGAAAGATTTCAATCAAAGACTGATGCATCAATTACCAAAGTACAGATTCAAACGTTTAATTAAAAAAATGGAACATATCTTACATAAGAAATGCTGTCCCTCTCTGGGCACTACAGAAGATGCACAGACCTTCCCACAGGTCAGAGAGGAAAGACTGTATAGACAGTTTTCATAAAAAACAGGGATAATTCAAAAAGTTTACAAAGAATCGGGAGGCAGAAAATGTTTCAAGAGGCTTGGTCCTCAGCAGCTGTTCCAGAATGCCGTGTGTCAATATCATGTTCCTGGAGGAAGGAATAAGGCAGAATGCTAGTATTTCAATTCAAAACCTAAACTGTGAACTCTTGGTTGTTTGGACTTTGATGAGCGATTCTGATTGGGACCCAGGTAATCTCTGGCTTTAAGGCTACATCCAGGCCAAGGATCAAGTTTTCATGACCAGATAGGGCTCTGACCACAACCCACCACCCACCATGATGAGTGGGGAGCAAATACGTTGAAGGTACTGATGGAAACACACCAGACTTCTTACCTTGGCCCTGGGGGCCTGACCCTGCCTTGCCACCAGCGTGAGTATTGCTGGGAATTTACTGCCCCCCACCCCACCCCGCCCCATGTGTCAGTGCTGAGCAGGTTATCAACACCTTGCCTCTGAGGTGCCTTCCTGGCACTAATCTGAAGAGCACCTAAATGCCCATATATTCCTGCCTTGCCCACTGCATGGAGCTCAGACAGCAAGGACTGCATTCACTGCCATAACCCTGACACCTAGCACCATGCTAGCATGAGGCCTCCAGTGTGAATACTCAGCAGGGCCAGTGCCCACCAGCAGTGGCTCAGATCCTAATCAGTCTTTCTATTCAGCATCTAGAATCTGTGTGTGTGAAAAATGGACTCTCTTTATACTGTTTTATAGCCCTTTCCCCCCATCCCACTGCTGTATCATGAATGTCTTCCCAAGTGCTTGAACATCCTTCTAAACATTCTTAACCTTATGCATGCACCCTAGGTACTAACTAGTTCCCTACTGATGGCTTTCTTCTATGAAAACAATGCTTCGCTGAGCATTCTGACTGGTAAATCTACACGTATTCAGAATTATGTTATTTTTTTATTTTTATTTTTTGGCTGTGTAGGGTGGTACTTGGGATGTTAGTTCCCCGACCAGGGATTGAACCTGTGCCCCTGCAGTGGAAGTGTGGCGTCTTAACCACTGAACTGCCAGGAAGTCCCAGGATTGTATTATTAAGACAAATTCTGAGGATTAAAATTGCTGGATCAGAGGTATCCATGTATTTCAGAGCTTCTGAATATCCTAAAAAATATCTCCATAAAAATGGAACCAGCTTATTCTCCAATCAGTAGTATATAAATGAATATCCATTTACCAGCAGTGGTTGGGCATTTAATTTTAGAAATCCTGTCCAGGGACAGATAAGATGAAGGCCTGGCATAATAAATTTTAAGTCCTTAGTCCAGGGCAAGATGATTTCTGTCCTCACATCCTGCTGCTTTGTCCTTGGCTAAGTTCTCGTCTGCCACACAGGCATCACTGCTGTTCCTCAAACGAGCCAAGCAGAGTCCCCGGGACACTCATCTCCCAGCTATCTCCATGGCCAGCCCCTGAACACCTTCAGGTCCTGGCTCCCATGCCAGCTCTGGAGTGTGTGGCCCACCTGACCACGCCTGAACCTTGCCACATTCAGTACACTGATCCCTCTGACCCTGCTCTGTTTTCATACCACGTTTCATCTCCTGGCATCCTGTGTGATTTAATACTTAAGATACTATGTTGTTTCTTTACTGTCTATCTCCAGCTAGAATACACATTCCGTAAGCGCAAGAATCATCATCTGTTTTGTCCACCTAGTAGACAGTGGAATACCAACAATGAATGAATGGCATAGAACATGAGAAGTCCAGTTTATGGGTGATATCCCCACTTGACCACTTGAGTGGGCCTTCTGGGCTCTGTACCTGGTTCAACTTCTTGAACTCCACCACTTGGAAGAAGATGTGCTCTAGGATATGTTTGGATCTTGCCGGTCCTTTGGGAGTTTATTGGTGACTCCAAGGATGTCGCCACACTTCCTGACATAGAATTCCAGGTCTTCTTCAGTACCTGAGCACAGTTGGGGTGGTTAGATTCATCCTTGATTCTGCCCTGCCCCAAGTACAGACTTATTGTGGTCTGGGTATCCCTGTAAGGTTCCTACATCTCAAGATCACTCACCTCTCCCTTGAGTAATGTGACCAAAGGACTCAAACAGTGATAGACTGTAGAGATCTCTGAGGTGCTGTTTTTGTAAATTAGTAGGCAAGAAGTGTGACACTCCTAGACAGAATAAAGCTGCACTGGTTCTGGCTCACTATTCCCAGACCCGGCATTCCTACGTTACAAAGAGGAGGAGCACCCAGCAGGAAATGAAATTACCATTCTCTGAATGCTGCAGGGACCATTAGGAGAAGGACATATGGGTATTTTAAAGAGCATTTATTATAGCAATCTTATAGAAAAGGAATGAAAGAAAAAAATCACCCATAATTCTCTGATACGATTTCCAGCTGTATATCAAGAATGGACAGTCATTACTGCCCTTCTTACACTCGACTGTAACTTTTCTTTTTCCCCTCTGACTTGTATTTTTAAAGCTGTGATAGAAATGATATCTCACTCTAACCCCTACCAATACCATCTAGGATAAATACTGCTATGTAGGCCTGCATATCTACATGTGTTAAAAAAAATCCCTCCATGTGTAAGCATCAGACCGCAATAGTTCTATAAGTTGTGTTTATCATTTAATGGTGCAACATGGACATTCCACGTCAAAGCCTATGCTCATCTTTCAACAGTTTGTTTCATATTTTTTTTTAACCAGTCTTCCTACTGATAGGCTGTTAGACTGTTGTTCATTTTTTGAATGATACAATTAATAGCTCTATAGCTGTACCTTTTTTGTTTTTCATTTCTACAAGAAATTCTGAAGATAGACTGCTAGAATCAGAAATGCTGGGTCAAAACATCTAATCCTTCACAGGTCTATTATTCCTACAGGTACTTACTGGGTCTTACTAATATCTGATTGCCCAGCACCTACCACAATATCTGGAATGGAACAGAAATGCAGTGTCTGACATTGAACTATGTTCATTTTTGCATACTCCTTTCTGGTCTCTGAGCATATACAGATGTTTGCATAGTTGAGATCCTACCACAAGTGCAGTTTTATATTTTGCTTTCTTCATTTAGGAATCTCCAATTCACTCAGTGCCACCCCTGGGCTTTGTGAAGCTCTTTTATACTGACCATGTTTTATCCCACTGACTGAATATGGCACAGTTTACTACCATTCCCCTGTGACAGAACACTAAGGCTATTCCCAACTGTATTTTATTTATTAAATAACTAATGTAGTAGTCTCATCTGTATACTTCATTTGTCTCCCTAGGTTAGATTCCCAGGAGTGGGGTCACTGCCTCAAAATGGATGGTTACGTTTATGTCTCTGAGCACACGTGTGCAGGCCCATGTGCTGTGCAGGAGGCAGGGCACGTCAGGAGGAACCCTGGGCTGAGAGTCGGGAGCACCACTCACTGAGCAGCTGTGTAGCCTGGGGCCTTTCCTCACCCATGGGTCAGGGTGGGCACACTGGACTCTAGGATCCCTTCCAATCTGAAGTCTCTGTAATTCTCTTGGCCCTAACTGAATCTTCTTAGTCAAGTGCTCCTATGACCACTGGCCACGATTTGCTATGTGGCAGCCAAGGTCAGGATTCATCCTGGGGTCACTCAGCAGGTCGGAGACAAAGATGCACAGGAATTAAGCTGAGATTCTGGCCTCTGCTGGGCACCACCCTCTACTCACCGAGCTAACTGGCTCTAACAGTCAATATCATTTACATGAAATAAAACTGTCATTTTATATACTCCTATTCTTATTTTCTTCTCCCTAAACAAACTGTAAACTTCTCTCATGGAAAATCTCAGAAATTCACAATTTAGTAAAACTCACAAAAGAAAAAAAAAAATTGACCAAACTCACACTTATTGGTAATCTGAGCAAGCCGGGCCTTCTCAGGGAGAACGTCTCATCTAAGTCAAATAGCTCCAGCGGAGGAGGTGGTAATTCCCTGAAACTAGGAGGGAAAACCTAAAAGGCAATGAGGTCTTTTATGAAAGAGCGTATCTAGAGCCATAACTGACAGGAATGAGACAGAAGGAAAACAAGAGGATGAAATGCCCAGCGCCTGTCACCCCTCCGCCCTAACCTGTGCGGCCACAGCAAGCAAGACGGCGGCCACTGGAAGCAGCAGCAGAACCAGCTCCAACCACACCACCGAACTGACCGCGCTGGGGTCCCAGCGCCCATTAACTTGTGCAAGGACACAAAGCTTGGCACTTCTCAGGCTTTTGTGTTGACCTTTTGACTGTTTCTCATCTAATCGTGACAGAAATTGGGGGAACGGATGTGGATTAATATAGAAAGTGCTGAACTTAGAGCCAGAGGTTCACAGGTATGAATTAGCAGTGTGCCACTAAATGCTGAGCTATCACTTAAAACAAGAGGCCTGATCTGTGGCATTTGTCATTTTCTGTTCTATAAACACATCCACCACAGTCGATTTGCAAGCTACCAAGCTGGAGCCAGTTAACTGCCTTGTAACATTCCAGAATGTAGGAGGATAAGACAAATTTTTAAAATATTCATTCATTTATTTATTTAGCTGCACTGGGTGTTAGTTATGGGATCTTTATTTGCAGCATGTGAGATCTAGTTCCCTGATCAGGAATCAAACCTGGGCCCCCTGCATTGGGAGCATGGAATCTTAGCCACTAGACCACCAGGGAAAAGTCCAGCATAAGACAGTTCCAAAGGCAAGTGGAGCTCATGTTGAACTAGAATGTTGAAAAATACCATAGGGTTGGCCCCTGGGCTATAAGAACTGTGCTGTGACTCTCAGTGCCTGCTGCCTGGAAAACTCAAAGCTTTCTAGCACAAAGCTCTTCTTCCTCTTCACCCAGCAATTCTCATATATGCCCTCCAACCCAACAGGATGGGAAATGTTTAACAGCCAGGGAGGTCCATGCCCTTGATTCCTCGCTGAGAACCACATCAAATGAAAGTCCCTGTAGAATACTAGCAGGCTTGGTCTCTGGTCTATTTAGAGCCAGAGACACATGACCCCGTGAGGAGGCCTGTTCTACAAGAGGCCCGCTGGCAAGGGAAGGGCAGACATCCAGGCTCTGCAGCCAGATGCTCCACGCCCACCTACTCACTGCTGGCTGAAGGGCTGGCAGTGGCGTCTCAAACTGAGGCTGGATGAGCTGGAGAGGTTCATGTTTCACGTTGAGCTGTTCGTAAGCCCTGTGTAGAGAAGATAAAAACGGAATCAGGATGAGACACCAAGGCAAAGCACGTCTAATTGATCACACAGTGCTCTTTTTCCACAGAATCAGGCAGCGTAGCATCTTGGCAAAAGAAATTAAAATCACACAAAATGCGAGTACATGAAATGGAATGAGCCTTTCAAACATCTCCTCCATTGTAGTAGACAGTGCAACTTTATTGAGAATTGAGAGGGAAAGTTCTGTCAAGTTTCCTATCAGGCTTCTCCTGAATAGGCTTCTAATTTTTACACCGGACACTGTGAATTCTGCAACTCATTATGTTTCCTTATTTGTTTTCACCGTTAAGAGACAGGACTCAAACCAGAAGTCTCAACAGAGCCGCAGGATATGTACTTCTGCATGTTCATTCACTCCATAAACATTTACTGAACACCTACTGTGTGCCAGACAGTTTTATCCTCCAGCAGTCCAGCAGCAGGGGAAAAAAAGAGACCAAGGCAGGCCCTCATGGGACTGACATTCTAGCGGAAGAGAGGCGCCCAATAAACAAAGCTATGATGCCGAGGATTAATAAGCATTAGGAAGAAAAGCAGGTCACAAGAGGGACAAAGACAGGAGAGGGGTGGGAGTGCAGCTGGTCTGAGCTGCCTGAGTGGAGGCAGGGCCAGGGCTTGCGGCCGCCCTCAGCGGTGCCCCGGGGAGAGGTCAGGAAGGGGAAGGAGGAAGGGGGCGAGACATTTTCAGGGAA
>SJXQ01003896.1:0-38735 GCA_006408695.1 Aepyceros melampus | reverse complement strand
TCCCTTCTCTCGAACATTCAGTTGACCTTTTGCATCATGTACAGGCTGCCAACTGGCTGACCTCCTCTGGAAATGAGGCAAATTAAAATATACTCAACCAACTGAAACTGTATGCTCGTGTGTGGCCTTTCAAAACTCATCTAAACAAGCAAACGCCAACAAGTGTGGACAAAGTTCATGCCTGTTTCTCTGCATGGGTGCTTGCAGAAAGCACACCGATCTCTGACTGCAGAAAGGAGCTTAGCTGAGCTTACTGCTGTCGCCTCCTCTACTAGTCCCGGGTGTTCGGGGAGCCTCTTCCCTAGCAGTGAGCAGAAGAGCCCCACGGAGAGAAGAGAAATAAGGATTCTCGAGCATCTACCGCATACCACGCACTGTGCCTGACCCTGGGTGAGGCACTGACTTCCCCGAATCCTCAATCCTGGGCAGTGGGTGTAACCTCATAGGAAGAGGAAACAGAGGTACAGAGAAGAAGTAGCTTCCCAAGGTCACAAGATTAAGAAGCCTCGGAGGCAAGATTAGAACACAGATCTGGCTGATCGGAACCCTGCTAATTAGAAGCCCCATGACGCAGTCCACCCAGAAGGCAAAATGAAAGGCAGTTCTAAGATAAAAGTCCTACTATCCACACACAAAGAACCCTGGCTCCCAGTCCCCGCCTTGGTCATCCTAGCCAAGATATTCTGTTCTTGTCCCCAGACAGAGCTGACTACTGAAGCCCTGTATTACTAATAAAACAAGTTCCACTAAGTCTTCCCTTTCTCCACTAAGCTCACCACCTGCCCAAATCTTCCTCCTACAATGCGCCAACACGTACTGGTCAGGGTTGGGTCGGTGGAGAAGCTCATCTTAAAACCAAGCAAAACCCAATTCAGAAAGATGATCAGGACTTCCCTAGTGGTCCAATGTCGGAGACTCCAAGCTCCTCATGTAGGGGGCCCAGGTTCCATCCTGGTGACAGAACTAGATCCCACAGGCCTGCAACTAAAGATCTTGTGTGCCACAACTAAGACCTGGTACCACCAAAAACACTTTTTTAAAAAAGAGAAGATGATCAGTCTGGGAGAAGGGGAAGAATAAATGCCACTACTATACACAAATCTGTGAAACGGGGCTGCTCCATACTCCAGAATACTCTGGTCTGACCTTTGGCATTGCATTTCTACCACCCTCGTCTCACTCCCCTCCCTACCGTGAACAGTGAGGGCAGGCAGGCCCTTACCTCACTTAGGCCCTTATCACTTAGGCAGGCCCTTCTCTCTTACCTCACACCCCACAGGCATCAATAAAGACCAGAAGGATATAGAGAGATGAATGGATAAGAAGCTGTGGTACATATATACAATGGAATACTACTCAGCTACAAACAGGAATGCATGTGAATCCACACCAATGAGGTGGGTGAAACTAGAGCCTATTACACAGAGTGAAGTAAGGCGGAGAAGGCAATGCCACTCCACGCCAGTACTCTTGCCTGGAAAATCCCATGGACGGAGGAGCCTGGTGGGCTGCAGTCCATGGGGTCGCTGAGGGTCAGACACGACTGAGCAACTTCACTTTCACTTTTTACTTTCATGCATTGGAGAAGGAAATGGCAACCCACTCCAGTGTTCTTGCCTGGAGAATCCCAGGGACGGGGGAGCCTGGTGGGCTGCCGTCTATGGGGTCGCACAGAGTCGGACACGACTGAAATGACTTAGCAGCAAGTCAGAAAGAGAAATATAAATATTGTATACCGATGCATATATATGGAATCTAAAGAGAAAGCACTGTTGAATTTATTTTCAGGGCAGCAATGGAGAAATGGACAAGAGAACAGACCTATGGACACGGTGGGAGAGGAGGGAGAAGGGGAGGTGTGCGGACAGAGTAACCCAGACATTCACATTACCATATGCAAAGCAGATAGCCAATGGGAGTCTGCTGAATGACTCGGAACTCAAACAGGGGCTCTGTGATGGGCTGAAGAGTGGGGTGGGGAGGGAGGTGGGAGACAGGGGACATGGGTGTACCTATAGCTGATTCTTGCTGATGTATGACAGAAAACCACAAAATTCTGTAAGGCAATCATCTTCAATTAAAAAAATTTTTTTTAAAAAGGAATAATCTAAAACAATGACCAGAAGGACAAATGAAGTCACCTCAGAGCAATACCTACAGTTGACTTAAATATTTAACAGCTAATAGAACTGTTACTCAAAAAGAGAAGCTGCATTCAAAAGTTGTTATGTGCAAATGAAAATAATGTATGTGCTCCAGAGAGAAACCGTAAACCAGGAATGCCTGTCCTCTGTTGTGGTATGAAAGACAAACAGTGAGAAGAGCCGTCCAGGCCTCTGAAACACCCACCACCTGACCCTGCAGACACTGAAATTGCAGACGGTTCCCGTGAACCCCTCATTCAACACTGAAGAGTGGTTATGATGGCCCAGCCCTCCCCGCATCAGGAGAAAAGCAGGTCAAGACTGCAGAAGCCGGCTGGACCGGAAGCAGCTAGTGAAGCAGGGTGACAGACTTCTTCAAGACAAGCCCTGAGTGAGAAGCAAACACTGGAGCTCAAAACCAAGCCAGTGAAGAGCCGGATGTGCAGCCAGAATGCCTGACCTGGCTGTCAGCCTCGGGGGGCGAGGGTGCCAGAGAGACTCGAGCAGCTCTGAGGAAGCTGGTGCCGGGCGTTGGTGCTGCTCTCTGTTTTAGTTTTGGTTGCACCGCATGGCATGGGAGATCTTAGTTCCCGACCAGGGATTGAACCCGTGCCCTCTGCAGTGGAAGTGCAGTCTTACCCACTGGATGCCTATTTTGCTTTTTGAGAAACAATCTAATCTCCTATGCTAACAAATCCCCATATAATTTCTTCCTGGGTTCAGCGTTAAGATTGGCTGGATTCAAATTCAGGCCCCACTGAAAACTAGCTGTGTGACCTTAGGCAAACCTCTTAACTTCTCTGTGCCTCAGTGTCCTCACAGTGTACAACAAGGAGAATGAACCACATTCTGATTTTATGTGATAAAGCAACGTATGTAGGAAACTTAACATGATACTTGTTAGAAGTCAAGGCTAAATGCAGTTCAAACGGCAACTAAGGATAAACTTCTTGCCTGGACACACCCTGCCTTTGCTCATAGTGACCTCCCTGCAGAAGGCTCTCTTTCAGCACCCCCAACCCTCTCCTGAAATCCTCTCACCCTGTAAAATGCAGCATCCAGCAGAGGGCCAAGCAGACCCAGGTCACCAAGAAATGTTTTTGGAAATCATCAACGGCTGGCTCAAAGGGCCCCTCTTTCTTAAACCCTTCCTGGCAAGGCCAGTCAGAATGGAATTCTCTTTCCTCATTGCGCCACGGCCTCTAGTTTTCCATTTCATACTTTGCCTTGGATTGATAACCTTGCATCACAGCTTCTGTCCGTCTCCTCCATAAACCCTATACTTTAGGTACAATGCTCAGCACAGTCGGAGCTCTAGGAGTACTTGGTGACCTTGTGCAGAAGTACAGGGGACAGGACATTAGACAGGCATCTGTAGCTGTGCCTTCAGCCTTTGGTTTATTATGAGAGATATACTGATAGATCCTGCGCCAGGCCCAAGATGCTCAAAAATGTTAGTCCCTGCCTCTGTCCTTCGGGATCCAACAGAGAAGGCAAAAAACAACAACAGAGCAGGCAATGATTTGGGGTCCAGCACTGGCGTGAAGGTCACTCGGGCCTTGCTTGAAATCCCTGCTCCCAACGTGGGATCATCCTTCCCCAAGAAACGTCAGACTCCTCGACCAAAAATGAGGCAGGTAACTCAGAGGACCACCAAAAGCATTAAAAGAAGGCACAACGCAGCATGCTTACAGGGTGACTAACCATCTTGATTCACTAAGCGGGTCCCTGGGACGTGGGGCTCTCTGTGCTAAGACCAGGAAAGTCTCGGGCAAACCAGGCCAAGCTGGCTCCTCTAAATGCCTGATACAGAGCCTGGAACACAGTAGAGGCTGATAACTGCAGGCAGTTTCCTCTGTATCAAGTCCCGCCCCAATCCCCAGGCTGTCCTCATCACAGGTCTGAGAACACGTTTTGTACACCACACTTATTGTGACCCTATCTCCTGTCCCCAGGCTCGTGTTTGCAGACGAATACTCAGAACGGAGTGCAGAGCAGTGGAGAGCCGCGGTACTGACTTGATGACCTTCGGGAGGGAGGTGGTATCCAGCTGGTAAAGGGACAGGTCAAAGAGGCTGGTGAAGTCCCGCGGGTTCTCATCGCCCTCCTGGAGACACACTCGCAGCCGCTCGGACAGGGCGGCTGTGTCGGGTAGCATCATGTAGTCGGAAATCTGAAAGATACAAGATGGTTCCTTTCAGCAGAGCAGGGGCTAGGACTGACTGTCTGGTCTCCAACGCCTCAGGTCTGAATCTGCAATATTTCTCTTCTCTTGCTAAGACATCTCGCTGATTATGCTTACTGACAGCCAACCCTTAAATATGCCCATTTCTGTGGAAAGGACCAAGGTCACCTGGGCAACCCCAGCGCTGGAGAAATCCATGATGCAGGCTGGCGCGCATACAGCTGGCCACGGCTGGAGAAACGGGTGACCCTGCTGACGGCTCTCCTCCTTTCTGTGATCTTGAGGGCTCAGTCATCAACCCAACTCTCAAGTTCATTCCCGTTCCCATTCTCCTAGGCAGTTCTGTCTGCCACTTCAACCAACTAAAATGATTTTCCCTTTCTTAAGGTGTAGTTGGTGACCTTATTTTCTAGTTCAGTGAGAAATCAGAAACAACATAAAAGAAAATCCACAAGCTCCCATTTCAAAGTCTATCCTCTCTCCAGCCACCAGCATCTGGGCTGTATACTCTGCTTTCTCTCCTGTCCTATATATGAACCACATGTGACCCCGGCACAGACAACCCCTTCCTGGACACTAGACTCTTAATTCTTCTCGCCTAGCTGAGGACATGCCTGCAGCCCTGCTGAGAACCTTGAATGATGACACCTTGGTTACAGCAGAAGACCAGGAAAACTTATGTGTCTCAATAGGTATAACACAGTCAGTACACCGCAGTACAAATAATGGACAATACAGCCTCCAAAAACAATCAAAAGAAAGCTTTTTATGAACAATATGGAAAAATCTCTGAGACATAATATTTAAAAGTGAGGTGCTAGGCAACATATATACAAACCATACATATAGCACCATCTGGGTAAAACAAGGGGGAAGGAGAGTACACACACACACACACGCGCGCGCGTTTGCTTATCTCTGTATAAACTATCTCTGAAATAATATATGAGCAACTGCTAAGATTGTTGTCACTGGGGAGGAGAACCAGGTGGCTGGGCAAAGGCAGAAGGGAGAGCCTTCAGTGTGCCTGCTCTTGAATTCCAAATGATGGGAAGACATTACCTAGCCAGGCAATAAATTTAAGTTTAAATAAATGCACGCTGGCAACCGGAAGTTTGTGTGTTCCTAACTTCCCTTTGAACTGCGTTTAACCTGGACTGCTAACAAGGCTAACTTGGTAACAGTTTGAAAAAGTGGTCTCTGAACTCACTCACAACAAACGGCTACACATTCTCCACTGCCAGCGTTGGGGAGATGTGTCTGAGCTCGATGACAGTGAGACTCTGAGTCAAACAGGAGCGCTTTTTTCTATACCTCAAGCATCATAAATGCCCCCAATCCTTAAACAACGTTTTAGACCAGAAACAAGGGAGAAGCATCAATAAATAAACACCCTTCCTGGCCTGATCTAGCTGATGCAGAGGCTTCAACCCTCTACCAGGGGAGAGATGAAGGTGATAGCAGGACACGTATGAGTGCACGGGGCGGGGAGGAGTGCCGGCCAAGCCACCCCAAGGTCGCTCAGTCGCGCCTCACTCTGCAGCCCCACGGACCGCAGCCCGCCAGGCTCCTCTGGCCATGGGATTCTCCAGGCAAGAATACTGGAGAGGGTAGCCATTCCCTTTTCCAGGGGATCCTCCCAACCCAGGAACAATGGCTCGGCCAGGGATTAATCTAAGTGGGAACCTTGAAGAATTTACTTACTTCCATTTCCTCGGTTAGAAAACAGGAATGACAGAAACTGAGCAACAGCCAGGTGGCCACACAGAACTGGAGCAGACACAGCACCTCTTAGCACCACTTCCCTCGGCACACAACACTCTAACTAGGCTGGCAGCTGCCAGACACATCATCCACTCAGAGCTGGGTCCTCTGAAACCCGAAAAGCCAATTCCTGGTTGTAGCTCAATTCGCTGGTTTGGGGACTTACATCACTTTTCAGGAGAAATTTAAGCACAACAGCCCCACATTTCACGTTTCCATGTGAAGGGATATCTTAGATGTGAGGCTCTCATGTTTCTGAACCTGAGTCAGCCCGAGGTTTCCCAGCCAAGGGCGCAGGCCGTCGGTGATGGTCTCTGGCTACCTTGTGCTGCCTGCCAAGTCGCTTCAGTCGTGTCCGACCTTGTGCAAGCCCATAGACACCAGCCCACCAGGCTCCCCTGTCCCTGGGACTCTCCAGGCAAGAACACTGGAGTGGGTTGCCACTTCCTTCTCTGATGCATGAAAGAGAAAAGTGAAAGTGAAGTCGCTCAGTCGTGTCCGACTCCCAGCGACCCCATGGACTGCAGCCCACCAGGCTCCCCCGTCCATGGGATTTTCCAGGCAAGAGTACTGGAGTGGGGTGCCACTGCCTTCTCCGGCTATCTTGTGCTACCTATAGCCAAAAAATCATTTTCCTGACAGGTCAGCAGTTAGGAAACACAGAGGTAAATGAAGAAGGAGTAGACTTTTGAGTCAGGAGTCCAGGGTTTGGTTCCCGGCTCTGTAACTGCTGGCTCTTTGGGCATATTGCAGTCTTGCAGAATTTCAGTTTCATTGATAAAAAGAGAATAAGACCATCTACTTCCCAGGGCTGTAGTGCAGTTTAAACAGAATGATTTACATGGAAGTATATGATATATAGGGCCTGGTATTAATATATAAGAAATACAAGAGGTTTTTTTAAAAAGTCTTGATAGATGTACAGCCCTTTTATACACTTTAGTTTAACAAGTAAATTTATGTTGATTCACTTATTATTATGATTCTCATAATTACCCTGTAAGAAAGGTACTAGCAGCCCCAAAACTAATGAGAAAATGAAGATGAAAAAAGGTCAGAAATAGCCTGCTTAAGGTTTCAAGGCTCATGTGGAGCGGGACCGAGAATGTAGCTACTGGTTCCCAGTCTAGTGCTGGCCTTTTTTTTCAAATATTCATTTGGCTCCCCTGGGTCTTAGTTCCACACGAGGAAACTTCCTTTGCGGCATGTGGGATCTAATTCCCCGACCGTGGACTGAACCCAGGCCCCCTGCGATGGGAGCACAGAGTTTTAGCTACCTGACTACTAGGGAAATCCCTCCAGGGCTGGTCTTTCCACTCTCCCATATCTGATGAAGTATTATCATAATGCCTTTAGGATTGTTCTTCCTAAAGGCAACCAAATTGGAGTTTAAAACTTAAATTCTGATGATCTTTGTTTCTTTATGAAAAAGTACTTTTATATCCTTCATAGTTGTGAAGACATATTTCTCTACAGATATTGATTCTGAAAGTTTCAGCCAGAGAGCATATGTTAAGTTCCAGTTACTACATATACAGACAGAGGCTCCTACCCAACTGAATTCTATGACTAATAATTTTTTTTTAATAGCATAGGCTTCGTCTTGCCAAAAAGCATCATTTCTTGCTATCTGTCTTACAGATAAGGTAAGAGATAGATATGTTTTTGGAACTGTTAGAAGTGGTGCTGAGAAGCTGGACCCATTTTTCATTTCAAAGTTTTTAAGTAATCTACAATCTCCTACCTCTGGGTCCTCGGCATCAATCTGGTTTAGGTGGATGTCTTCTGTTGTGAGCCACCGGAAAACAACATCCTAAATGAAAAAAAATAAACACAGAATTACACACCATGTATTTGAGAAAGCTGTCGGCAGGACTAGAGAATTTAATCAATCAAGAAAAATGATGACAGGAAAGAGACTATACAGCAGTGATCTGAAAAAGGGCAGTCAGCCCTGTCTTGGTGAAATCATGTAAAAGCTTAAGTCTTTCTCACTCTAGTGCCATTTTTATTCTTAGAAACTAACCATTTATCTTAGGGCACTCAAGCCTTTAACCACAAGCCCAAATCTATTAAAATGTGCTCACAATTCTCAAACAATCCCTGTATATGTGCTGATGACAGTCTGGACTTAAAAAGTACAGTAGAGCAAGACGCCCCCAGAATGTGACTAAAGACAATGGGACTTCATGTGGATTCCACAGAAACAAGATCTTCCATCAATCTCTCAACACAGCAACAATCCTTAAGGCTGAAGGAACATCCTTCATTAATGAGAAAGTTTAGGGAGACCTTCTCCCTCTGGTGAGTGAGTCACCAGCATCACGCCAAAGTCCAGCTCTGGCCACACCCTGCCATGCTTCCCAGGACACGTTCCCTTCACACCTGCCATGCCTTTCCTTCATTCCCCACCTCAGCCAGCAGCCAGTCCCATCAGAGTCTCCTTGTGCTGCCAGTCCCTCCCCGACTCACCCCTTCCCTGCCTTCATTCAGGTCCTTGTCCCTCCTTGCCCGTGTTTCCCTCTCCCTTCCCTCTCCCACTCCCGAAGACCTGACTATGCCCAAAGCTGCTGGGCACTCTACAAGGGCTCGCCCTGGCTTTTCAAAGAGAGTTTGAGTTCCAAGGCTCTACGCACGAGGCCCTGGCTGGGCTTGCTCCTCCCTGCTTCCCCAGGGAGGCTCCCAGCCCGGGCAGCAAGTTTAGAGACGCACCACATCCCTCTGCCCTGACCTCTCTCATCTCTCACAGTCTCTCTCAGTGTCCTGTACACTTCTGCAGAGCAGAGACTATGCCTCACTCACCTTTGTGTCCCTAGTGCCTGGAATATAACGGGCTCTTTAGAGCTGGTTTTAAATGAATAGATGAACTCAGCTGTACATTTTTTAAATGACATGAAAATCATATACAATATTCATTAGTATAACAAAAGAAAAGAGCTTACCATGATTTTGCTGTTTTCTTCTTTATCCAAATATTGGTCACTGAACATGTGACATGAGCCAAGCACTGCCAGCTTCCCACCTTGGTTCTGTTGATGACAAAGCAGGGTCAGCGATTCAGATCCCCAAATGGACCACGTGCATCCTAGTCACCAAACACTTATCATCACAACATGTGAGCAAATGTCTTCTCACTAACATGTGTCAATTTACACGGGTATTTTAATGGTCTAGAAAAGTCAATTATGACAACAACTATATTCCAACCTGCCTCTCAATTTAGACACTTCTGTACCCTTCTATCTGACTTTAATAGAAAGTAATGTAAATTTGTTCGACAGTATTTTCCCATTGTTAGTGAAATTATAAGTGAAAATCATAACTTAAAGGGATATAAAAAAGACAAATTAAAAAACAATCTGTAAAGATTTAGACATTTTATAAGTACCAAAAAAAGTGTTTAAGAGACAGAAAACCCACAAGCATAAAAATTCACAAAAGAAATGACTAGTTAATAATAAAAAACTTTAAGATGAGTAATTTTTTAAAAAACCAAGTATTTTTCCTTATAAGATTAGTAAATAAGAAAAAGCGACTATCAACTGCTGGTCAGGTTTCAGGGACAGGCTCTGACCTGGCGCTGAAACTGCCAACAAAAGCAGCCAAGCAGCGTGAAAGGCAGCACACGCTCTGCACACCTTCACACTGACAATTACAAAAGATTAGAGATAAATCCATTCACCCAGAAATACGCTTAAGAACAATGGAAGCTCCCAGCTGTGAAGTTATATACTAGAAAGCATTTTCACTACCTTGGGAAAATGCTTCTGCCATAACATTAGGTTAAAAAAAAGTATACCATCCACTGTAGAGAGTTTAAAGCCTGTGAGGCAAGTAAAAATGCAGCACCAGCAGAAGTGGGGGGAAATGGCCACGATGTCCACCTGGCCCGCCTCCGAACAGCGCGAGAGGCAGCATGTTCCCCGCTATCTCTGTGTGTATCTTGTGGCTGCGCTCGCTCGGTCTTCTGGGTGGCGCACGAGCTCTGGATCAGGCAGGCTTCACTGCCCCATAGCAAGTGGGATCTTAGTTCCCTCACCAGGGATCAAACCCACATCCCTTGCACTGGAGGGCAGATTCTTAACCACTGAACCACCAGGGAAATCCTTCCATAGCTGTATTTTAAAATACCGAGTATATATTATTTTGTCATAGAAAAAAAGAGTGCAGAATTAAAAGTACAAAATGAAATCAGACTTTCTAGCAAAGTCACATACAGGGAAGACACAGTTGTAACGGTACTGAAAAAGAACGACACCTAAGCCACAGATGTTGGGAGACAAATACACAAATTCTGTAAATAAAACAAAATTTGCAAAACAAACTCTAAAAGGTCCCACATGAAAAGCAAATGCTTCATAGGAAAAATAAAATGATTTCTACACCATAACCACTGCAAACAGATCGGTTACTGAGAATAGGAAATTAACTGGGTGGAATTCTACAGAAAGAATGGGGAAATGACTGGATGAACTAGGTTGTGATTTGAATCCCCACGGGCTAAGTAAATACATGGACCTCTATTCACAGATTTATCTTTTCCTTAATATACAGCTGACCTTTGAATGAACATGGGTTTCAGCTGCATGGTTTCACTTACAAGTGAACTTTTCCAACAGTGAATACTACTGTACAACGCAGCCCGTGGTCGACTGAATTCACAGAAGCAGAAGCAGACTGCACAGAGGGAGGCCGGGCTCTATCACACACGACTTTCCACCACGCAGACGATCGGCACCTCTAACCTCCACACTGTGCATGGGTCCACTGTACTTTCTTTTTCCTACTTCATTTATTTCAAATAGACTGTAGATTGTTCTTTAATCCTTTTATTCTGTCCTGACAGATTATACCATTGTCTTCAGTGGCCTTTTCCAGCATCTGTCTATAACTTGTTCCAATTAAACAGGCATACGTTTACTCAAGGACCATTTGCTCCCTCAGTGTTAATGAGTCTGTCCCAGTAAACTGAAGACCTAGAAAGTCTTGTGATGAGCCCAGTGAAGGCAACGGCCCTGGGCAAGGAGGCAGAACCCTCCAGTGCTGGCCTGACCCTGCTCATGGGTCCAGGTGGAGCTCCTCCCTGGGATCACTGCCTCATCTCACCAATAAGAGTGACAGGCAGCAACCTCTCTGAAAGACTGTGTTTACAAGGCAGGACTGAAAGCCTATTAGGGGAGAAAATGGGCTTTAAATAGTTAGGCAATGAACAGATGATAATCTCATGAGTTCCAGAGGAAACGCCACACTTAGCACAGAATGGTATACCCACCAGACACTCCATACAAGTCCACTGATTAAGCCAGGTAACATCTCTGTGCCTGGTTAAAAAAAAATCAAAGCTCTGGTATTACATATAATACCAGGGGCTCCTTAAGATGGTGTCTCATGACTTTTGTGTCTCTGAATAGACATTTCATGTAAACTGGTCATTTCCGTATCTTGAATCATTTAATAACACTTTAATTCTAAAACAATATTTCTCTCTGCTTAGGAGAGACTGCCATAACAGCTATACTGATTTTGTCTAAATATCATCTTTCAAGCACAGCATAGACATTTATTTACTTGCTAATAAAATGATGTCAGAAATTTTAAGTATGAAAAGGAAAAGTAATACCTAGGTCCCATAAAGAAAAATAGGATCCTGCTAAGCTACAGACATGTGGGTCTCTGGACAAAAACTGGGAGGTCACCGGTGAATTCCACGTCTTGGTAGACAGATGAAGGTGGGTTCAACAGACATGAATTAAAAGGCAGTGGATACATGGGGTGATGAGGACGACAACGATGCCCTCTTGAGCCACCTGAACCCGTATCTTGCAGGTACCCTAGGATGAGAATGAACTAGTCTCCTGGAATGTTTTCCTGGGATGCACTAAAATGCAAGCAGCACAACTCTGTGGTGTAGTTTGTGAATCAGCCTTCCTCTGAGTGGATTCTCCTGCACTGAGGGTGAGAGCTGGGAGTCAGAGGCAGGTGTGCTCCAGGGGGTCCCATGCTGTGCTGGAAGAGCTCTGGACTCATAGCAAGAGCTAGGCTTAGGTCTTGGCTCCATCACTGACCACTGTTTCCCCATAAGTAAAATGTAATTCAGAGAAATTCTCCTTCACAGGACTATTGTGAAGACCAATGAGAAAGTACAGGCATTTCCTGGTGGACCAGAGTTAGGACTCTACTGCAGGGGCATGGGTTCAGCCCTGGTTGGGGAGCTGAGATCCCTCATAGGGGTGTAGCGCTCCTCCACCCCACGCCTCCAAAAAGAGACAGACAATATATGAAACTCCTATAGAAGCAGTAAAGTGTTCACAATTTCATTGGTAACAAAAATCCCATATGCACCCATATCTAAGAAAGGCTGTACCTTCGCGTGATAGAAAGCCAGGATGGGTCTGTTAAGCGGGAAACAGACAGAGCCTGTGGACAGAACAGCCACTGCGGGTTTCGTGACGCTCAACGTGGCACCAAAAGGATAGACAAAGGTGAGAGCCCTGGAAGAAAGAAACGTTCAAGGTGTTTAGTAAAAGAGTTTTTGAAGATAATCTCAGTGTTTCTTGAGAAAGTTATGATCAAAAGCTTCTATAAGCTTTGGTTTGTTAACTCAAAATCAGCATAACTCTAAGTTTAATGAAGCATTTTAAGAAATGTGAATATAAATGAAAAATGTAGTCGTATGCGTAAATGATTATAACAGAAAGAACTAAAGTAGTCCCTATGGAAGAAGTGGAAGAAGAGGAGGCTTCATCTAAGAAGTGAACCAGAACTACACAGGAGCCTGCTCTGGGGAACCATGTCTCAGACACAGTTTTCTCCCCCTCATAAACCTGACTGGTATTATCGCTAGGTATGAATGTCTGCCACTGGAGGGGTGTGGAGCGGCTGAGGGCTTATAGGAATCCAGGTGTATATTTATTCCATGTCGGACACGTCTACACAGACCAGTCTTGGAGTACCCCCTCTACTCTACACTGTTCTAGCAAAGACTATGAGTACCCAGAGTGAATCAGTAGTGGGGCAATGTACTCCTGAAAAAGGTGTGGGACTGAGGGGCTAAGGGTGGGGTGCACACCTGGGTGAGGCCAGGCCCTGAAGGAGGAGCTAGGGCTTCAGTGAAAGAAAAATGGAGGGATTTCCCTGGTGGTCCAGTGGTTAAAATTCTGCGTTCCCAATTCAGGGTGCGGGTTCCATCCCTGGTTGGGGAACTAGGATCTTGCATGCTTGTGGCCAAGAAAACAAACGGAGCTTCACAGCCACAAAAGAAAAAGGAGCTCTCCAAAGTATTTGTTTGAAAGAAGTGTTCTCAGAATGGAGAGAAACAGGAATCTTAAAAGCAAAGCAATTAGAAACTGGGGCAGGAGGTGGGAGGAATGGGCAGAGGGAATACCCAGGAAGAGCTGCCTACGAAGATTTTAATTTTTCTTTCTTTTAGACCATTCTTTTTAGCTTAAGTTTTCAATTATTTCCTTCTTGTGTCACTTTTCCCTGTTCCTTCAGTAAAGTCTCATCTACAGCTATGACTTCGATGTCTCATCATGGTTGAGAAGAGGTACCTGCCCCACGTTGCCCATTCTCTTCCTTCTACCCCTACCCTAACAGTATCCCAGTAAGGGGGCTGCAGCCCAGAATTTCCAGAGCAGGAGCAGAAGGAAGTGAGCGGTTGCCAAGGAGGAAGAAAGGGGAGAAAAAGTTGTGTGTATGTCAGGGCCCATCCTTTCCCACAGTTTCCCGAGTGCACTCAAGGGAGATAATTCTTAAGAAGCAAAGAGAATGGTCGGTTAGAAGATGAAAACTGTCAAGCTATTTATATGCCTCTATTTCTTTTATTATTACTAAGAAACCAATCAGACTGACATTTTGATGAGACTTTAAGTGTTAAAACTAAACAGCCACCCCCAAAACTAATACAGGACTTCTCCTAACACGTGTGAATGAGTAAGATTAACTGGGAAAGTGTATTCCTGGAAGAGGAAGCAGATATGTAAAGGTCCTAAGGTGAGAGAGAGCTTAGCATACTTAAGGAATTCAAACAAAGTCAGCATGACTACAGCAGAGTAAGAGAAAGAAAAAGAGAAGGGATAAAATACAAAGGGCTAAAGGACTTTGCCAACAAAGGTCCATCTCGTCAAGGCTATGGTTTTTCCTGTGGTCATGTATGGATGTGAGAGTTGGACTGTGAAGAAGGCTGAGCACCGAAGAATTGATGTGTTTGAACTGTGGTGTTGGAGAAGACTCTTGAGAGTTCTTGGACTGCAAGGAGATCCAACCAGTCCATTCTAAAGGAGATCAGCCCTGGGATTTCTTTGGAAGGAATGATGCTAAAGCTGAAACTCCAGTACTTTGGCCACCTCATGCAAAGAGTTGACTCATTGGAAAAGACCCTGATGCTGGGAGGGATTGGGGGCAGGAGAAGGGGACGACCGAAAATGAGATGGCTGGATGGCATCACGGACTCAATGGACGTGAGTCTGAGTGAACTCCGGGAGTTGGTGATGGACAGGGAGGCCTGGCGTACTGCGATTCATGGGGTCGCAAAGAGTTGGACACGACTGAGCGACTGAACGGAACTGAACTGGACTGAACTGAAAGGACAGCCTGAGACTCCAACAGCTGAGAGATTTCAAAGCATGAAGCGGGGCTGCTTATTTACACCTCAGAGCCTCTCAAGACACAGTTCCGCTTCCGAGATAACCCAGGAAAGGAACAACCTGCCATCTGCCCTTCACTATGACGCCTGAAGAAGTGAGACTGGGACAGCAGGTGAGGTTCATGCCTCACACCTCACAAGCACTCCCACAGGTATGCCTCGCTGGGGCTTCCCAATAGCTCTCTCAGCCTCATATCGTCCCCATTACACAGACATGGCAGCTAAAGCTAAGAGTTACTCTGCCCTGGGGCACCGTGCAAGGAAGGCATGAAACTGGAAACTTTTAAATCCTTCTACATCCAAGTTCACAGTTCTTTCACTTCTTTACCAAGAATCAGATTGTGATTCTTAAATGTCCAAAAATGTTAACTTATATGTTGCTACTTATTTTTACCCTTTATGACTTTACTGTGGTTTCTACTTAGAAAGGTTTTTTTTTCCTCTAAGATTATAAAACATTCACTTACAGTTTCTTTCAGTACTGTTGTGGTCTGATTTTTAATATTTAAAAATTAACCCATCTGAAATACATTTTGAGATGTGGTGAGGTTCATGCCTCACACCTCACAAGCACTCCCACAGGTATGCCTCGCTGGGGCTTCCCAATAGCTCTCTCAGCCTCATATCGTCCCCATTACACAGACATGGCAGCTAAAGCTAAGAGTTACTCTGCCCTGGGGCACCGTGCAAGGAAGGCATGAAACTGGAAACTTTTAAATCCTTCTAAATCCAAGTTCACAGTTCTTTCACTTCTTTACCAAGAATCAGATTGTGATTCTTAAATGTCCAAAAATGTTAACTTATATGTTGCTACTTATTTTTACCCTTTATGACTTTACTGTGGTTTCTACTTAGAAAGGTTTTTTTTTCCTCTAAGATTATAAAACATTCACTTACAGTTTCTTTCAGTACTGTTGTGGTCTGATTTTTAATATTTAAAAATTAACCCATCTGAAATACATTTTGAGATGTGGCATGAAAATATAAATGTTTTTTCAAGTGAAAAACATGTTAGCCAAAATTATACCATTCATTCCCCAATAATCTGAAATGTCACTTTTACTTAAAATGATCCTTATCTTCCATATATTTTGGGTCTAATTTTTTATTTTTCACTAGTTTGGAATTAGTATCACAGTATTTTAACTACTAGAGGTTTGTAATATGCATTAATGATATAAAAACATTCAACTTTTATGGGGCAAAATATCCCAAATATGATAAACTGGGAAAAATACTTCCAACACGTGGAGGTCTTGTAAATGAACATCAACAGAAAAACAGACCAAAAGTAGTGAATAGGAAATTCACAGGATCAACACAATCAGTCAATAAACTTTAAAAGCCATCCTATTCATAATCAAAGAACTACAACTGAAAATAAAGTGGTATCATTTCTCAGCAGAATATTCTGTGCTGGCAAGAGAGGAAAGGGGCATGTTCATAGGGACCGTAAATGCTACACGTGCCTGGAGGGTGACTTGGCAATGCACCACATTTGGCAATGCATCAACTGGAAGATCTGTGACCCCGAAATTTAAACGCCAAGAATCTGGCCTACTAAGATACTAGCATGAGTGCTCAAAAACTGTACCTACAAAGATGTTCACTTTGTGCTTTGTTATTTATGACAATTAATATAAAACGGTGGAGGACAGGGAAGCCTGGCATGCTGCAGTCCATGGGGCCGCAAAGAGTTGGACACGACTTGGCGGCTAAACATCATCAAACTGTGTATAATAAAAATAAGGAAAAGAAGTTAAGAGTCTGCCTCGAACCAGGCTGCCTAGCACCGAAACTCAGTTCCGACACTAGTCAAGTGAGCCTGGGCAACTACACTGTCTGTTAACTTGTCAATAACTTTAGAGGCTGCTGCGAAGATTAACTGAAGTAATAATACATGCCATGCATACAACATAGTAAGTGCTTATTAAATGTTAGGTGGTATTATTAATGAAAAATATTATAAAATTACTTAAATGTCCAGTAAGAGGAGACTAGTTAGATTAGGATACATCCAACTTAATCTAGTCATTATTAAAAGGATCAAGTACCTATCCCTAATTTTTATATATGAAAAAAAAATTTTTTAATCTAAATGTTGTTTAGAAGGATTATCTTTGGGGAGAAGGGCATGGATTTAGAGTGGAGGACTTCTATTTTCTTCCTTTTGAACTGATCAAACTGGTTTTTTGATGAGAACTACTTTTGTAATCAAGAACAAAAACGTTTTCATTTTGAAAAAGGAAACTCTTCAAATGACAACTCTGCCCTCTTCAGGTGGCCTCGGGGAACACACTCACTGGGCGTTGTTTCCACTGCTCTCCTCATCAAGAATCCCAGGCACGGCCTTTCCTGCAGCTCGGCTAATCTCCCTTGAAGAAAAACGAATTAAAATCTAGTAAACAACAACAAAATTTAGGGATTTCACACTCCATTCATTAACTTTTAATCAGTTACAAGAACTGTGCAGTCAAAGTACAATTCTTAAAAAAATTAAAGGTTCTCCTACACACTTCTATACCTTCTGGGAAGTTTGCAAAAGTTAATATGAAAATGTAAGAGCTAGTTGCTCGTTCTTGAGTCCTGAGGAAAGGGCTCAAATATGTGTTAGACCCACATTCTCGCCTGTATTCTAGACTCTGGATCTTCAGACTCTGCGTGCCTGGCAAGTTGAAGTGTGGAACGAATTGTTCTGGATACGGGGACCAGAGGGTCCTTGATGTTGCCCCTCATGCTCTCAGTTCCTGCTTTCTCAAAGCTCTTACAGTTTACGATTCAACGGATGAGAAAAAAACGAGTTTCATCTTTGGTTCCAGGGGTGAATATGACCCAGGGCCTTCGATGCCCTCTGCCACAGTGACCAGCTTGTGATGAGTCCGTGGCCTAGGTCAGCTCAAAGAGACCACACCTCAGGTCTACTTTTGCTAAGCAGGTTGGAACCAAGGCCTGCACTCTTGCCCTAACTCATGTAGCATGAAAATACCAATTTGGGAACTGTTAGAAGGATTCAGTCCACACACACGGGAGAGCAGAGCCGAGAGAACTGCAGAGAAATGGGACTGGAGTCCTGATGACATCATGAATCTTTTTCTCGGTCCATATCCAAGCCCGCCCCAACTTCTCAACTTTTCAATTACATGAATCAATAAAATCTCCCTGTTGCTTAATCCCATTTGAACAGTTTTCTGTTACTTGAAATTGAATATATTCTGTCAAAAGGCAATGTAATATTTGATGGATGAGAAGTGATATAATACAATAAACTATCATTTAATAAAATAAAACAAAAAGGCAAGAAGCGAAAAGGGCTGGAGAAAACAATGTGTGAGAAGATAGAAGGGAAGAGTCACGGAGAAAAAAGAAGTCATTGGCAAAGTCATTTCCACTTTTGATATGCTTACCTATTCAAGACTCCATTGGAAACGAGAGCTTCTTTAGGATGGAAATACTTATAATATACATTTCTAACCACAGCATCTTTAGGGAGAAAAGAGAAGGTGGTGCATCTTAGATTAGAAATAAGGTTGATATTACAGACACGTACAAATTTTGACCTGAAAGGAATCCTGGAACTGTATTCCAATCGCTCTCATTTCATACATGAAAGAAGCTAAGCACCAAAAAAACTGAGACTGCTGGGGAGGTAAGAATGCAGGGCCATGCACCCTCACAGCCAAGGGCTTTCTCCATTGTACTATTAGGCCCAGAGGACTATGATATAAATAATAAATAGGAAGTTACTGCCTCTAATAAAATAGTAATAATAATTACCATTATTAACCATGATTCCATATTCTTCTAGGAGAAAGTTAATGTTGGTATCAAATCTGGATTCCCCACCCTCTCCTAGCATCACAAGGATGTCTCCACCACCATCAAGGTATTTCTTTAGGATTTCAAACTACACAAAGAAAAAAAAAAAAAAAACTATAAATTTATGCCAAAGACTTTTGTCAAAAACACTGTGAATAAGATCTTAACTAGCTGAAAAAGAAACACTTCCAATCTGTAAAGACACTTAAATATAAGTTTATACTAAGAAAACATAAAACTTACTATCTATGTATCAATAGGATTTCCATATTTGTCATTAGCATAAAGCTCCAAAATACTCAAACTGAAACGACTTTTCACAGTTGACTATCTGGACAGCAAAAGTGGAAAACTACTAGCTAAAGGAAGATCACAAGTCACTGTCATATAGATCCCATATTGTTTATCCATGCAACTGTTGGTGGATGCCTGGGTTGCTTCTGCCTTTTGGCTGCCGGGAACAGTGCTCTCGATGAACGCGCGCGTACAAACACCTCTTTGAGATCCTGCTTTCAATTCTCTGCATGTATCCCAGAAGCGGGATTGCTGAATCACAGAATTCTGTTTGTCATTTTTTTAGGAACCACCATCCCATTTTCCACAGTGGGTGCACCACTTCACCTCTCCACCAATGGTACACAAGGGGTCCAATTTCTTTACATCTTCACTTGTCATCTATGTTTGGGTTTCACATTTCTCATTCTTTGTCTAGCCAGCAAACAGAGTTTAAAAATAGCTGAAAGAAATAGTTTAATTTTAAATGGAATTTCCTATTTTTAAAGCAAAAATATGGCAAAGAGGCATGGCTGATACCGAACTCGCCTGCACTGTGTGTCTGGCACTTTTCACGCAAAAACAGCCACACCACAGCCACACCATACCACGGCTGCTGTGCTGCACGAATCATCACAACTCCACGATCAAGAGAGAAATGAAGGGACCACCCTGAGGCCTCATGGGTAAGTGGTGAAGAGGAATTGATGTTCAAGACCTCAGAGCCCATTCTCCTAGCTATCTCACTACCAGTCTTCCTTACGAGTATTTCTTACCTCAGCTGCGGTAAATTTTTCCCTCGGCCCAGCTGTAATCCATAGTTTTACCCCAATGAGCTTCTCAGGTGTGATTTCATCTTTTAAGCTAGAAATATGATTTTAAAAGCAAGCGTCAGATCCGTGATTTACACCAATTTATGAGCTATTTTAGCATCTAAACTGTATGGAATCAGAGGCTACAGAGGCTCAGAGATGGATTTAGAGGTACCTAGTCTAGCTTCTCTCTCAAAAGTGAGACTCCTCTCTAATAGGCCTGCCCCAGAGTCATCAGCCTCTGTTCAAATTACCTATAAGCCAAGATTATAGGTATATTAGATTAGATTAGACCACATTAGAGCATAAAGAAGTCCCCCAACTACTAATTCAATCAGCTCTCCCATTAGCTCACATGACTACATATCCTTACCCATTAAGAAAAACCATACATACACACCCAGAGATATTTTTGGTTTTTCCTTTCCCTATACTGAAGTACTGACCTGAGTTAAAATATGGAGAAAGTCTTTAACCTCTGAAAAACGCATATATGTGTAATTAGAATCATTTTTTGACTTGTAATTTGGGGGGACAACTTAATAATATGCTAACTGCCAATTTTCAAAAGAGATGGTTTAATAATTTACTTCTGAACAATGTTTAGTGAAACCCCTCCCACTTCAAAAGCCATTCTTATATAAGATGGATACTTCCCAGTATTACCAGCAAGCTGTTTTTACTGCTTAGAGGGAAAACAATATACTCGGTCACCTCTGAATTTTCCAATGACTGCGAAGTCTTTTCTGCATAGATTTATAGCCATTGCTGGTGGTGAAGACTTCCTTTTTGGATGCATTGAAAAGAATGGTGCTCCGAAGCTCTTTTTCCATGGTCACCTCCTTATGGGAAAAAGAAGGGACAGAAAAAGGGAAACAATAAACCATATTCCAAAAGAAAGATCCTAAAAGGAATAAATGTCTATTTCCTATAATTCATTAAGAAAAGGAGTACAGCTGCAACTTACCTACAATTCCCAAAGGCTGAAAGTGAAATAAATAATCACGGCTGCAGAAACCCAAGGCAAACCCTGGGTTTCCTACCAGCTCACTCTCATGGCCTTGCCCTGCCATCACCCTGACACATGGGGAACCATGTTTCCAACTTGATTCCTCACCCTTAACTACTGTTAAACGTGGGGTATAGTTTTCTACATTCTTTTTACACATACAGTTACTTACAGTTTTATTTACTAAATAGAACCATATGCACTATTCTGCAACACACTTTTTCCATCTAACCTGTATCTTTCACATCTTTCCATGTCACTATAACCAATTTTTTTTTTAAGTGCTGCACAGTATTCTATTTTATGGATGTACCAAAATGTATGGCATCAGTCATATACTAATGGACATGTTTTTTTCCCCAATTTTTTGCTAGTAAAACAGTACTAAGAACATCATTGAACATGACATTTTGGCGCACTTTGCATATCTTCAGAATAAATTCCTGTCAAATGGCTAAGTAAATTATTTCTAAATTGCCCTACAAAAAACTACTAATTTTTACTTTCACTAACACTAATACATATCTGTTTCCACACCACTCTTTTTAACTTTTCCATCTTTGCAAATAAGATAGGCAAAAAAAAAAAAAAACTTATTGTTTTAATCTGCACTCTGAAATTAGTAAGAAGACCATCTTTCACTGTGTGTATTAGCCACTTGTATTTCTTCTGATTTTCTTGTTCACATACTCGGATCATTTTTCTGTTAGGTTTAATACTTTTTAGTTGATCATGAAACAAATATTTTCATAAGTTTGTTTTTAGACTTAGTTACTGGTAGTTTTTTTGATTTAGCTTGGATGAATTTTGCAGGCTATAGGGACAGTTTTAAATTTAATAGAATCAAAGTATTAACATTTTCCTTTTTGGCTTCTGAATTGCACGGTGTATTTAGAAGTTTTTGCCATGCTAAGGTTATAAATACACCTCACAATGCTTTCTTCTAGTACTTTTATGATGTTGTAATTTTTAAGATTTAAACTTTAGTCCATTTGGAATTTATTTTGGTGTTTAAAATTACTTTTGTTATTGTTTTAATTACTAAAAAGCTGCCTGACACTATCTTTTCAATGCTGATTTAAAATACCACCTTGCCTATATAATAAATCCTTAAAAATTGAATTTTATTATATATTCTATATAATCTATCTGCCTGTAAGTTTCTGCTCAGTCTCATCTATTTTAATTACTATAGTTTTATAATAGGTATGTTATAATATTTGGTGCTGCTGATAAAAGCTAGGCCCTCTATTACTCAGAATTTTTAGAATTTTCCTGGCTAGTCCACATCTTCATTCTTCAAGCTGAGCTTTTATTTTGACAGGTTAAAAAAAAATCCCCCCATGATCTTTTCATGTTCTATTTATCCACGCCCACGCTTATTTTCAGTGTGTACAAACATTATATCCTGCCTTCTGATTACCTTAGTGGTTGCATGGCTGCCATAATAAACTCAATATTCATAAAGCATCTTTTCTATTTCTGGCCTATTGCAATTTACAGATTTCTGCTTCTGTCACTATTTCCTTAGGACAAATTCCTAAGAGCAGGATTCCTGGAAAAAGGGGATGGTACTAGGATGTTACGGTTTCATGTCAATGCTCCTTCCCACTTAGTAGGATGACCAAAAACCTTCCAGCAGGAGGCGAGTCAGATTCGAGCCCCGTCTGAGGTCTGAGATCTGGGCCTCTATCTGGGCTCCTAGTTCACTTTACCCTGCTGCTGCTGCTAAGTCGCTTCAGGCGTGTCCGACTCTGTGCGACCCCACAGACGGCAGCCCACCAGGCTCCCGCGTCCCTGGGATTCTCCAGGCAAGAACACTGGAGTGGGTTGCCATTTCCTTCTCCAGTGCATGACAGTGAAAAGTGAAAGTGCAGTCGCTCAGTCGTGTCCGACTCTTTGGGACCCCATGGACTGCAGCCCACCAGGCTCCTCCGCCCGTGGGATTTTCCAGGCAAGAGCACTGGACCCTAGTGGACCTCAGTTTTCCGTAGGATATGCCCAGCAACCTCGAGGACACCTGGCCAAGGCCCTCGCCAACTCCCAGGCCGCCTCAGCGCCTGGCCGGCCCACCGCAGCAGGAATCCGCCTTACCCGAGGCCCGGCGACCACCGTCTGCAACCGCCGCCGCCCAGCACCGAGCGGCCAGGTCGCGGCCGCTTAGCAACAGCGGTTGGGAAGCGGCCCGCTGGGAAGGCGTGGCCCCACCTCCGGAGCGACGTGCCGACGACCTGGCGGAGGACGCCGCTACGACTAAGCCTTCCAGGAGGCCGAGTCCGGATGGGGAGGGGTGGGGCTTATGTGGGACGTACCATTATTTCGGATAGCGGGTAAATCCAGACAGAAAGTGGATTAACTTTAGGCCAAAGACAAACTCATTGGACTTTCTCCTTTAATATCTAGCTCCATTAAGGGCTTATAAAATGACTAAGATCATGACATCTGGTTCCATCACTTCACGGCAAATAGATGGGGAAACAGCAGAAACAGTCACAGACTTTATTTTGGGGGTCTCCAAAATCACTGCAGATGGTGACTGCAGCCATGAAATTAAAAGATGCTTGCTCCTTGGAAGGAAAATTATGACCAACCTAGATAGCATATTAAAAAGCAGAGACATCACTTTGCCAACAAAGGTCCGTCTAGTCAAAGCTATGGTTTTTCCAGTAGTCATGTATGGATGTGAGTGAGAATTAGACCATAAAGGAAGCTGAGCGCTGAAGAATTGATGCTTTTGAACTGTGGTGGTGAAGAAGACTCTTTGAGAGTCCCTTGGACTGCAAGGAGATCCAACCAGTCAATCCTAAAGGAAATCAGTCCTGAATGTTCACTGGAAGGACTGATGCTGAAGCTGAAACTCCAATACGTTGGCCACCTGATGCAAAGAACTGACCCGTTTGAAAAGACCCTGATGCTGGGAAAGATCGAAAGGGGACGACAGAGGATGAGATGGCTGGATGGCATCACCGACTCAATGGACACGAGTTTGAGTAAACTTCGGGAGTTGGTGATGGACAGAGAGGCCTGGCGTGCTGCAGTCCATGGGGTTGCAAAGAGTCGGACACGACTGAGAGACTGAACTGAACTGAAAAATGAGAGACCCCCGCCCTCCCACCGAGGGCCGAAACTTCGCTCCACCCGGAGGGACGAGTCTAGTGGAGTCTTCCGGCGGGGAGCGCGGAAAGCCTAGCCCAGATCCCAAGGGCGCGGGCGCAGAGCGGCGGCCCGCCGGAGGGCGGAGGTTTGCTCTAGCGATCTTCAGTAAGGGTCGCGGGACTGGGAACGCGGGACTGGAGGGTCGGCGCTGTTTTACAGGAGAGTTTCGGCCTCTGGGAGACCGGAGAGGACATCCAGGTGCAGGGCGGGCAGGTTTAATGGTGAGAACGGGAATACGACTTAGTTCTTTCTGTTTGATAAGCCCGCATCTATGAGCGCCACAGTGCCAGGCTCAGGATGAGGCGGTGATCCTTTAGAGACGTTGGATCTTGTCAATCCAACCAAAAAAAAAAAAAAAGTGTGTATATATATATAGGACTTCTCTAGTGATCCATTGGTTAAGAATCCTCCTTGCAAGGGAGGGGAGGCAGGTTTGATCCCTGGTAGGGGAGCTAAGTCCGCACATGCCAGGCAGCAGTTGAGCCTGCAAGCCGCAATGAAAGATCCCCATTGGCGGAAACTAAGACCCTCTGCAGCCAAAACAAATTTAAAAATAAAAAATATAGACCGTTTTGAGGGAGCTGTGAGGGGCTGAAGCTGGGTAGACAGGCATCCTCATTGGGCAGAGAAGAGAAAAAGAATAGATCATTAAAGCCAGGGCTGGAGAAGAGCTTTTGAGTAGAAGGAATTCCGTTTGGAAAGAGCCGTCGCGAAAATCAGAAACTAGAGGGCGGTAATCACAAACGGGCCAGGCTTCTCCCCAGGGGAGCACTTAGTGGCTGCCTTGAGGGAGCATGGATGCGTATGCAATGCACTTGTCTCGCTGGCTCAAACTGATGAATGCAGAGACTTAAAGATTTTTGTTACAGTCTTCAGCAGGTACAGAGTTTTAGGGTTTTAAAACACACACATACACACACACACACTCTTGTTGCCTTTTCACAGCTATACTGTCCCTGCAAAGTTAGAGAAGAGAGTGCTTGTGATTTCTCTTCCTGAGAATGCTGTCTTTTGGTACAAAATTGTGTAAATCCTGTTTGTAGTCAGTGTTTGCTAGAAAACTAAAAAAAGTACCTGCCCAAAGAACTGCACCCACTGCTGGAGACTGTAGAAGGAGCAGGGGCCTGAGAATCAGCTGCTACCAAGTTCAGTTCCTGGCTGTGCCTTGTACAGCTAGGTGACCTTGGCAAGTCGCTTACTATCGCTGAGTGAGTGTTTATCTGTAAAGTGAGATTAATAATTTCTAAATACTGATGTAATGCATATGAAGCTCTGAATGTGCTCAATAAACAGGTGTGAACAAATCTGATATTAAACATATTCATTTTTAATGAATATTCATAATTTTTCATTTTTATTTTCTCTCGTGAACATTTTGTGATTTTACAGTCTTAGAACAGATAGAACCTTTGTGGTTTCACAACTCATAGCAAGTTGTGTACTTTGACAGTACTATTTCCATTTCTGATGACTAGCGCTCTCGCTTTTTGCTCTGGGAAGTTGGGGGAATTTTGGCCTCTCTCTCATCACATTCCACACTTGTCTCTTAGCAGACACTATTAAGATGGAAATCAAATCAGAATGTTTCTTTCAGAATTCTCAGCACATGTCAAAGGGTAACTAGCTCTCCTTGACTCAAATTTGATCCCCAGTAGGTCATTGTGGTGTCATCAATGTGTTTTCCATGGCCTTCCAGCTTCATGCTCCATAATTCCTGGGGCAGGGTGCTGGGTAAATAAAAATGTAAGGCAAAGAGTGGGACTGAGTTAAAAGGTAAAGCCAATAAAATCACTAGCACACACTGATGTTGAAAAGAATGAAAATTCTCCTCTTGTCCCCGGCTAATAAGACCACCCTGAAGCAGGTGATGAACTACGGTGAAAAGATTTCTTCACTGAAATAAGGCAGTATAAATAAAAAGAATAGATCATTAAAGCCAGGGCTGGAGAAGAGCTTTTGAGTAGAAGGAATTCCGTTTGGAAAGAGCCGTCGCGAAAATCAGAAACTAGAGGGCGGTAATCACAAACGGGCCAGGCTTCTCCCCAGGGGAGCACTTAGTGGCTGCCTTGAGGGAGCATGGATGCGTATGCAATGCACTTGTCTCGCTGGCTCAAACTGATGAATGCAGAGACTTAAAGATTTTTGTTACAGTCTTCAGCAGGTACAGAGTTTTAGGGTTTTAAAACACACACATACACACACACACACTCTTGTTGCCTTTTCACAGCTATACTGTCCCTGCAAAGTTAGAGAAGAGAGTGCTTGTGATTTCTCTTCCTGAGAATGCTGTCTTTTGGTACAAAATTGCGTAAATCCTGTTTGTAGTCAGTGTTTGCTAGAAAACTAAAAAAAGTACCTGCCCAAAGAACTGCACCCACTGCTGGAGACTGTAGAAGGAGCAGGGGCCTGAGAATCAGCTGCTACCAAGTTCAGTTCCTGGCTGTGCCTTGTACAGCTAGGTGACCTTGGCAAGTCGCTGAGTGAGTGTTTATCTGTAAAGTGAGATTAATAATTTCTAAATACTGATGTAATGCATATGAAGCTCTGAATGTGCTCAATAAACAGGTGTGAACAAATCTGATATTAAACATATTCATTTTTAATGAATATTCATAATTTTTCATTTTTATTTTCTCTCGTGAACATTTTGTGATTTTACAGTCTTAGAACAGATAGAACCTTTGTGGTTTCACAACTCATAGCAAGTTGTGTACTTTGACAGTACTATTTCCATTTCTGATGACTAGCGCTCTCGCTTTTTGCTCTGGGAAGTTGGGGGAATTTTGGCCTCTCTCTCATCACATTCCACACTTGTCTCTTAGCAGACACTATTAAGATGGAAATCAAATCAGAATGTTTCTTTCAGAATTCTCAGCACATGTCAAAGGGTAACTAGCTCTCCTTGACTCAAATTTGATCCCCAGTAGGTCATTGTGGTGTCATCAATGTGTTTTCCATGGCCTTCCAGCTTCATGCTCCATAATTCCTGGGGCAGGGTGCTGGGTAAATAAAAATGTAAGGCAAAGAGTGGGACTGAGTTAAAAGGTAAAGCCAATAAAATCACTAGCACACACTGATGTTGAAAAGAATGAAAATTCTCCTCTTGTCCCCGGCTAATAAGACCACCCTGAAGCAGGTGATGAACTACGGTGAAAAGATTTCTTCACTGAAATAAGGCAGTATAAAATCCATCAAACAAGTGCGGGGTATCCTGGACTCGTGTGTGTTACATGCTCACATTCTGTCCAGCCAGAATTGCTTTTAGAAACGGCTGATCACTAGGCCTGTACAGACCCTGCCTGGGCTCCCTATGGCCCTAGACTTGACAAGCATACAGAGGTATATGAGGTAGAAAAAATGTTAGGTGCTCCGTCCTGCCTGACTCTCTGCAACCCCGTGGACTGTACCCACTAGGCTCCTCTGTCCATGGGATTCTCCAGGCAAGAATACTGGAGTGGGTAGCTGTTCCATTCACCAGGGGATCTTCCCAACCCAGGGATCAAACCCAGATCTGCATTGCAGGTGGATTCTTTTCCATCTGAGACAGAAAAGGGAACAAAGAATTGACTTGGCAGCCAGGCTCAGACCATGAGCATCCAATTGAATGCCTCCTCTTGGAAGACCCCATTTCCCATTACCTGGCTTCTTCCAGCCAGTTCCTGGCTTGGCTCTGCTTAGAGATTTTGACAGTTGCTCTGCTTAGACCTCAGAGAAGGCAATGGCAACCCACTCCAGTACTCTTGCCTGGAAAATCCCACGGACGGAAGAGCCTGGTAGGCTGCAGTCCATGGGGTCGCAAAGAGTCGGACATGACTGAGCAACTTCACTTTGACTTTTCACTTTCATGCATTGGAGAAGGAAATGGCAGCCCACTCCAGTGTTCTTGCTTGGAGAATCCCAGGGACGGGGGAGCCTGGTGGGCTGCCGTCTATGGGGTCGCACAGAGATGGACACGACTGAAGCGACTTAGCAGCAGCAGCAGCTGCTTGGACCTAACAGCCAGAGTGAAAGGCAGACCAGACAAAGGTTACATGTGAGAGCTCCGGAGTCAGTTTATATGGTTCCAAGTCCCAGCTCTGGCCATTATTAGCTCTGTGACCTCTAGGAAAGGTATAGCTTCTCTTATTTCTTCATGGGTAAAAAGGAGATTCCTACCTTAGGGTCATTTGGATGAAAACTGGTAACAGACATGAAAAAGTCTAGCACAGAAACTGGATCAGAGTAGGCAGGTGTTCTGAAGCTGACTTTGACCAGTTAACTCTATTGACCACAGGATTTTTGCAGAAACTAACACCTGTGGCTAGTGATTTGTTTTGTAACTGATACTGATATATCCCCTGTTAATAACACACAGGTGACAAAAGATATACTAACACGTCTCTGGTCAAAAATGGGTTAAGCAAAAAAAGGAGTGATTAACAGTATCAGAAGCTCTCAAAATCATTGGGAAAACCAGAGAGGGAGAACCCAGGATTCCCAGGGATGACCCTGCAGCACGGATGTGATAAGGAAACTGGTGCTGCCAATAAGAGCATCGTTGCCACTTCTCCACCAGGAACTCAGTTTTGTGGGTTTTGTTATCACAGCAACCACATGAAAGAGAGCTCCCAGTTCCTTCCTTGAGCCAAAAATCTGATAACAGGTGCAGCCTGAGGCCACATGCCTGGCCCGAGCTCCAGGGGAGGCTGGGAAAGTTAGTGTCTGGCATTTTCAGCTACGGTTAACTGGAGGAAGTGATTTGCCTCCCATCATGGCTCATAAAACAGGAGATTCCCTGACTATGGGCTGGGGTTCAGATGCCAGGCAGACAAGTCTAATACATGTGCGATGCCACCCACCCAAAGAAAGACATCACTGACAGGAAACAAAGTGGATGTTGGGTGATGCCTTACAGGCTGTTGCACCTGGGTTATTTTACATACTGAGATCAAAATCCAAACACCAAGAGATCCTCTGGATAAGATAACTGGAGGAAGTGATTTGCCTCCCATCATGGCTCATAAAATAGGAGATTCCCTGACTATGGGCTGGGGTTCAGATGCCAGGCAGACAAGTCTAATACATGTGCGATGCCACCCACCCAAAGAAAGACATCACTGACAGGAAACAAAGTGGATGTTGGGTGATGCCTTACAGGCTGTTGCACCTGGGTTATTTTACATACTGAGATCAAAATCCAAACACCAAGAGATCCTCTGGATAAGAGGTGCTGGTTGCCTACCCAACAGTTTCCCTTCTCCCTTAGTGTCAGAACCCCTGCGTCATTGTGGGGAGTCATGTGCCCAGTTAATTGGACATACCTCCCATCCTCCAATGCAGGTAAGGTGGCTAGCTAGTGAGATGCAAGCAGAAGTCATTGGGTGGGGCTTCTTGGGAAGCTCTGTAAAGGTGCCCTTTTGCCCTTTCCTCCTTTTTTTCTTGCCCAGGACCCAGAAACGGTGGCTAGAGCTCCAGTACCATCTTGCTGCTAAGTTACTTCAGTCGTGTCCGACTCTGTGCGACCCCAGAGACGGTAGCCCACCAGGCTCCCACGTCCCTGGGATTCTCCAGGCAAGAACACTGGAGTGGGTTGCCATTTCCTTCTCCAATGCATGAAAGTGAAAAGTGAAAGTGAAGTCGCTCAGTCGTGCCCGACTCTTAGTGACCCCATGGACTGCAGCCCACCAGGCTCCTCCATCCATGGGATTTTCCAGGCAAGAGTACTGGAGTGGGGTGCCATTGCCTTCTCCCCCAGTACCATCTTAGGATAATATAATAATCCTAATAGTAGAAGCCATTTGCCAGGAATGACAGAGCGGAAATACAGAAAGCCTCTGATGACCTGTCGTACCGGCCCTGGATCACCTAACACCATCCTTCATTTATGTGCTGGGGGGAGGGGTGGGGCGGGCGGAAATCTTATTTAAGCCATTGTTGCTTTGGGCTTCTGTGACTAACAGCTGAAGGTAATTCCTTACAGATTTCAAGCTGGCTTCGGTGGTTTCATGGGAGTGTCTCTTCTAGCAATCCAAGATGGCATCATCCTCCGGCACATAGGAGAATCCCAGGAAGGCACTCGAGGCCCCAGAGCTGCTCGCCATGGTGTCAGGAGTGCAGCCAATGGACTTGGACACAGCTTCCTGCGTGAACTCTGGGTCAAAGTGTTTCAAGTCAGCAGTCCGGCCTGTGAATATAAGCCAATGATGAGAACGGAACATTGGGTCAGAGCTGCCAAGGGCGCCCGGAGCCCGGAGAGAGCTGTTAGATCTGCCCTCTGAGCGCCCCAGGGTCACCCTTCTTTAACTCATTTTTTCACGCATTTACACTAGTCATCATATTCCACAAGGTCCATTAACCATTTACCAATTCCTCTACCTGCCAGGTCCCCTGCCTGCTCTACATGCTGCTGGTAGATTCTGACATGAAGAAAGTGTGAATCAAGAACCTAAAAACTGTGCACAACAGATTCAGAGAACAAATGAGTGGCTACCAGAGAGGAGAGGGGCAGGAGGAAGGGCAAAACGGGTGGAGGGGATTAAGACGTACAAACCACTAGATATAAAATAAGTTACAAGGATGCAACGGACAGCGCAGGGAACATGGTGAATCAGTTCAGTTCAGTCACGCAGTCATGTCCGACTCTTTGCGACCCCATGAATCGCAGCACGCCAGGCCTCCCTGTCCATCACCAACTCCCGGAGTTCACTCAGACTCACGTCCATTGAGTCCATGATGCCATCCAGCCATCTCATCCTCGGTCGTCCCCTTCTCCTCCTGCCCCCAATCCCTCCCAGCATCAGGGTCTTTTCCAATGAGTAGTTTATAATAACTCTGTGTGGAGTATAATATGTACAAGTATCGAATTACTATGCTGTACACCTGCAACTAAAATAATACTGTAGGTCAACTAACTGTGGTGGTGGTGGGGATTTAGTCACTAAGTCGTGTCCAAGTCTTGTGACCCCATGGACTGTAGCCCGCTAGGCTCCTCTGTCCGTGGAATTTCCCAGGCAAGAATACTGGAGTGGGCTGCCATTTCCTTCTCCAGGGGATCTTCCCAACCCAGGAATCGAACCTGGGATTCCTGCATTGCAGGCAGATTCTTTACCGACCAAGCTATGAGGGAAGCCCCAGCTAACTATACCTCAACAATAAAAAAGAAAATATATTCACATTCTTTGACTTGGTAATTCCCCATCGGAATCCATCTTGAAATAATCAGAACTCTGGACAATTTGCAGCAACGTGGAAGGACCTAGAGATTGTCATACTGAGTGAAGCCAGACAGAAAGACAAATATATGATACCACTTATATGTGAAATCTAAAATATGATAGAAATGAACTTATTATGCATGGGGATAATCCAGAGAGAGGGTGTGGGGCGGGAGTGGGGAGGTGGGGGTCGGGATTGGGAGTTCATGTACACTCGTGGCTGATCCATGTCGATGTGTAGCAAAACGAATACAGTATTGTAAAGCAAAACAAACTAAAAAAATAAAAATTAATTAAAAAAAAAGAAATGAACTTATTTACAAAACAGAAATCGACTCACAAACATAGAAAACAAACTTCTGGTTACCAGGGGGAATGGGGAGGGATAAATTAGGAGACTGGGATTGACATATACACACTATTATATGAAAGATAACTAATAAGAAAGTGAAAGTGAAGTTGCTCAGTCGTGTCCGACTCTGCGACCCCATGGACACCAGGCTCCTCCGTCCGAGGGATTTTCTAGGCAACAGTACTGGAGTGGGTTGCCATTTCCTTCTCTAGGGATTCTTCCCGACCCAGGGAAGACACCTTACCGTCTGAGCCACCAGGGACGTCCGACTAATAAGAACCTACTGTATAGCCCAGGGGACTTTATTCAGTGCTCTGTAATGACCTATATGGGAGTGGAGTCTAGAAGAGAGTGGATCTATGTATATGTATGACTGTTTCACTTTACAGCAGAAACTAGCCTAACATTGTAAATCAACTATACTCCAATTAAAAATTCAATTAAAAAGTAACTGGACAAAGACATGAACTTAAAGATATTCATTAATCCATTATGATAAAGAAAAAATGGTAATCACCTAAAGTTCACCATTAGGAACATGGTGGAATAAATTATGTTACCCACATAGGGTTGAAATATACAGCCACTTAAAATCATAGTTTCATGTGACTTATGGGATTTTCTAGGCAACAGTACTGGAGTGGGTTGCCATTTCCTTCTCTAGGGATTCTTCCCGACCCAGGGAAGACACCTTACCGTCTGAGCCACCAGGGACGTCCGACTAATAAGAACCTACTGTATAGCCCAGGGGACTTTATTCAGTGCTCTGTAATGACCTATATGGGAGTGGAGTCTAGAAGAGAGTGGATCTATGTATATGTATGACTGTTTCACTTTACAGCAGAAACTAGCCTAACATTGTAAATCAACTATACTCCAATTAAAAATTCAATTAAAAAGTAACTGGACAAAGACATGAACTTAAAGATATTCATTAATCCATTATGATAAAGAAAAAATGGTAATCACCTAAAGTTCACCATTAGGAACATGGTGGAATAAATTATGTTACCCACATAGGGTTGAAATATACAGCCACTTAAAATCATAGTTTCATGTGACTTAGGAAAATGATGACATAGTTTTAGCAAAAGCAGGGAGGAGATGAGATCTATCTATATACATGGATTATGATCTATGTTGGGGGAGATGATATCTGTATCTGTGTATGAACTATGACCTACATAAAAAACAGCAAAAAAGATCTGAAAGAAACATGCCAGTGATGCATGCTTTCTCTTGGATGGTGAGATGATACGCTTTTTCTCCTTAATGCTTTAAATTTATTTTATTTCTTGGTCGTGCTGTGCAGCACGCAGGATCTTGAGTTCCCTGACCAGGGATCAGAACTGTGCCTGCTGCAGCGGAAGCTCAAAGTCTTAACCAGTGGACTGCCAAGGAAGTCCCTCTCCATGTTGATTTAAATGTCTCTGTTTTACACAGTTTCTACAATAAATACATGTCATTTTTATTACCAGGAAGAAAGCTAAACATAGGGAAAAAAATCGTCATAGGACTCGGCCTGTCTGGGTGTGCTCCATGACACAGAACACTTTAAAAGCTGTAAAGTGCTTTGCGATGAGGGTTATTGGTATTGAAAGTAAAGGGAGGCAACCTGGCTCCTCATACAGAGCTGAACTGGCAGTCAGGACTTCCGGGTTCCGGACCCAATTCTGCCTCTGGCTTACAGGGTAGGCTTAAACAAATCACTGAGCTTCTTGGGCTCTCGGTTCTCCCATCTGTAGGAAGAGCCCAGGCCAGGATACCCTCCCCAGGTACCCTCCAAGCTTCCGCCAATCCTGGGAACCCAGAAGCCAAAACGTGATGGCCTCTTACCACATTTGGGTTGAAGGGTGGAGTCAGCCTCTTGTGGTACAAGTCATCCCAGTTTATGGGGCTGAAGAATACATGGCTCTTTATCTCAAGCTGTGGGAAGAAGGTGATCAGTAGCAGTCCTCTCCATTGGCACTCCCATCCCACCCCACATGCCTCAGAGATCCAACTCTATTGGCAACCGGTTGTCTAGCCCTAAAGTCTTTACTAGGAAGGTAACTTGCCATTATGGCTGGTTTCCTGGAACAAAGAGTGTCTGCAATAAGACCTCGCCCCTTAGCCAGTATCTCAAGCCCAGATCTTTTCCCTGTAGCATCTGTTTATTCCACAGCTATTTACTGAGCACCTACCCTGTATCATACTAGGCGTAGAGGTACTTCAGTGAACAAGACCTCAGAAACCGCTGTTGGAGGGTCCTGGGGAATCTTACTCCACTCTCTCAGTGCATCCTGACTCTTCCAGAATTCTTTTTTTTAAAAATACACTTCTTAAAAAAGCCTTTATTGAATTTATTAAAATATTACTTCTGTTTTATGTTTCGGTTTTTTGGCTGCAAGGCACGTGGGATGTCAGCTCCCCAGCCAGAGACTGGGCCCACGTTCCCTGCATTGGAAGAGGAAGTCCCAACCACTGGGCCACCAGGGAGACCCCTCTTCCAGAATTCTAGACAGAGAAATAGACCAAATCAACTCCCTTAAGGAAGATTTGAGACGTAAAGCCCCAAGCAAAGCTGCAGTTTTGCAAAGATCCAGAATTAAGGATTCAGCCTTGGGCATGATTCATTGCTTCTTTCCTAATCCAAACTAATGTTGACAAAAACTTCCGCCTTTTCCAGCAGAGCCCTCCCTCTCTCTATGTCTCTCAAAGAATGATTCTCTAACTTTGTGTATCTGAACCCCCCGGGGAATTGTTAACAAGCCAGATCCAAACTATTTTTAGAAGAATACCCACAAAACTGGTAACACTTGTTGCCTCAAAATTTTAAAAACTAGGCAGCTGAAGGGACTTTTTCTGAATATCCTTTGAATCTTGATCCATGGGAAAGTATACCTTATTTAAAAAAATCACACTTTTTTAAGATGCAAATTTCCTCTGGAAAGGAGGGACCTGTCTTCATGAAAGCCTTTTCTTTAAACTGTCCAGGGATGGGTAGGCAAAAGGCTTAAATGTTAAACTTCACGGTATCTGGCATATAGGATAGTTTGTACACTTAAAAGGCAACTTTCTACATGGCAGGCACTAGTCTAAGTGTTTGCTTATGTTATTTGACCTTCATAAGAGCTACAAACTGGGTGCTGTTATTATAGATGGGAAGAAGAAAGCAGGGGCTTCCCAGGGGGCTCAAACAGTAAAGAATCTGCCTGCCAAGAAGGAGACGTGAGAGATCCCCTGGAGAAGGGAATGGCAACCCACTCCAGTATTCTTGCTTGGGAAATTCCACGGACAGAGGAGCCTGGCAGGCCACATTCTCTGGGGTTGCAAAAGACTTGACGGTGACTTACCAACTAAACAAAAACAAAGAGAGGTTAAGCCATTTATCCTGCACCTAGTGCTTGGTGGAGAAAGGATCTGAATCCAGGCAATCTGTCTCACAGTTCATGCAATCGCAACTACTACGCTAGAAGAACAAACTTCTAGGGAGAAAAGTACTGTGATCTTCTTCTAAATCCAAATGATCTTTTGTTGAGTAGAGAATGTATGATTATTTTTTAAATTTTGCTCTAATTTTTTTTTTTTTTTAAGCCATGAACTCATTTGGTGAACAGACTGTGAATTCTTCATCTCTCTATTCAGATGTCCAGCCTGGGTCCTGGCAAGGGGGAAGTGCTCAGATATTTGTGAAAAGCGATTTAGCTTGCTCTCTGTATAGAAGCCAAAGGAATTTGTCACAACTTAACCTGGGGCCTCCACTCTCCTGCTCAGCATATACTGATTAATCAATCACCTGATTATCTATCTCTGCCTTGCTCCTCCTGCAGGACTTTTGCACACGCTGTGTCCTGTGTCTGGGTTGCCTCCTCCCAGTTCTTTCCCATCCTTCAAATCTCAGCTCAATTGTCACCTCCTCATAGAGGACTTCCCATGCCAGTGTGAATTTCCCCCATTATTGTCTATCTCTGCTCATTATTCCTGTCTTTCTGAAACAGGCTGGAACCTGGGACCCTCTACCGGAGTGTTTGCACTTGCACTTAGACAAACACCCAGAGAAATATCTCATCCAGCAACAGAATACAAAGAAACTGTAAGGGACGAAAAAGAATGGCACGCATGCGTAGTTGGGACAAATTATGAGCCGTAAGATACAAAAAAGCCAAAAACCAACTGCCCCTTCTGGAGTGCTGGGAGAAAAAGCAGGGTACCGTGCATGAACCCCGCACACACCACCACCAAGGGGGTGGGCAGACCACCTAAGCCACTTCTCCTGCCTGACCTCCAGATCTGCCCTTACCCTCAGCCCATATAATGAATCAGTCCGCCCTCCTTGGAGAGCCAACAAGGGCACATATTACTTATTTCTGCTCCCTCATCCTACTGCACAAGTCCCAATAAAGCCTTGCCTGAATTCTTGTCTGGCCTCTTAGCATAGTCACACTCTGTAATAATTTATGTTTGTTTGTTGCCTTTCCCTCATAAACTTAAGGGCAGAGACCCAGTCTAACAAATCCCTAGCGTTTAGCTCAAAGCCCAGCACATAATAGGTGCTCCATAAATATTGGTTGACTAGAAGTGTTAGATTGAAGGAAATAAACAGCAGCAGCTGTGATCTCTGAACGGGTGAATTAGCAGTGCCTGGCTTTAGGGAACTGCTGGATGCGTGACACTGCTTCTGGGCTGCCTCAGCAGGAGACTTGAGAGCCCAGCGCTCTGCTGGCAGGTCACCTACAAAGTCTGTTTTGGAGCCCAGCCGCTGCCTCTGGTCTTTGTGGAGCAGGGCTTGCAGGAGGTCACAGGCGGCCACTGTCCGGCCCCCAGGAATCCGTAGCGGCTGGTGCAGAATGTTCTCGTACATCTGGGCTACGTCTTGGCTGTAGAAGGGCGGCTGGTGAGAGAGAGGCAGAGAGATGGGAGGATCATCCATGCTAAAGTGGGCACAGTTCTCAGAGACACTTGGAGCAAAGCGGGGGTGCAGTTGGAAGGATTCAGGCAGACTTGTGTCTTGTGCCACGGCTCACGTGGCAGAGAAGAGAGACAGAGACCTCTGGGCATCCAGCACAGCAGAGAGGCTGCTGGAAAGGCCGAGAAGCCTCTCCCCTCCAGCGTGAGGCTTGTGGACCTCTCCCAGTGCCCCCTCTATCCCACGTCTCTTAATCAAGCTTGTGCACCAACTTCACACTTTGCAAAGTCAACAGTTTCTCATCATCGTTTTATTCCAGCCTCATGTGATGGTTATGAGACATGTTGTCATTTTTCAGACAAGAAGCGCAGGCAGTCTAGGGTTGGATCCAGGGGCTAGTTCTACCACCTCCCAGGACTGTGACCTCTTTGAGCCTCAGTGTCCCTCTTAGTACAATAAGAACAACCCCATTTCCTGCAGTGCCCGCGTCCAAAGGCTGTTTTGAGGCACCAAAGGAGTAACACATGAGATAGTATATTATAAAGTGTGGAACTGACTTTATTGAAAAAAATATATACTTTATCCTGTATCCATGTTTGCATCACCCTTTTTGAGCTTATAGAGAAGAGGAGGCTCATTCAAGTCCTTGAGGAGCCTGAGGAGGCCACACAAGGGAGAGATCCACCCCCCATCTCTTCCAGAATCAGCTCTACCCCACTCACCAGGCCGTGTAGCATCTCGTAGAGCACCGCTCCCAAGCACCACCAATCCACTGCCCGATCGTAAGGCTCCTTACGGAGCACTTCTGGAGCCAAGTACTGTAGGCAGAAAACACACTTATTTGAAAGACACTCAGCTTCCATCTCCCCGTTTGTAACCAAGGCACTTGGAGGAAAAGATCACCAGAAGCTGACTCTGCTGTGATATTTACTGAGCTGTGCATGTGTTCATTCAGCGTCAGTTCATCAAAGACCTGCTTTGTGCAGGACCCTTTGCCAGTGTGCTGAGGACGTAGAGGAAATCTGGCTGGACTGCCCTCTATGGATGTATATGTTGTGCATCACACAAAAGCACCAGCCAGAAGGGGTAAAGGGGGTTGCAAGCCTGGCTGTGATCAACTCACCAAACCACAACCCCAGTACCAGACTGTATCTGGCAACTTGTGTGCATGTGTGCTAAGTTGCTTCAGTCGTGTCTGACTCTTTGCAACCCTATGGATTGTAGCCCACCAGGCTCCTCTGTTCCTGGGATTCTCCAGGCAAGAACACTGGAGTGGGCTACCATGCCCTCCTCCAGGAGATCTTCCTGACCGAGGGGTCAAACCACATCTCTTTTGTCTCCTGCATTGGCAGGCAGGTTCTTTACCACCAGCTGCACTTAGGAATCCCCATCCAGCAACTCACATATGTTTAAAGGGAAAACTTGGGGCTTCCCTGGTGACCCAGTGATCAAGAATTCACCTGCCAGTGCAGAGGACACAGGTTCAATCCCCAGTCCAGGAACTAAGATCCTACATGCCACAGGGCAACTGAGACTGTGTGCCACAACTACTGAGCCCCTGTGCCCTAGGGCCGGGGCTCTGCAACAGAGAAACCACCCCAGTGAGAAGCCCAGGCACCACAATGAAGAGTAGCCCCTGCCTGCTGCAACTAGAGAAAGCCCATGCACAGAAATGAGCAGCAGCCAAAAATAAAATAAAATACAAAATAAATAAACAGGAAACGTTTACTAATTAGTCTGCCCAAAGGGAGTGCCTTTAATTTGCTCAAAAGCATCCAAGTGATGTCTTGGAACTAGGATGAGACTGTGTGCCACAACTACTGAGCCCAAGTGCCCTAGGGCCGGGGCTCTGCAACAAGAGAAATCACCCCAGTGAGAAGCCCAGGTACCACAATGAAGAGTAGCCCCTGCCTGCTGCAACTAGAGAAAGCCCATGCACAGAAATGAGCAGCAGCCAAAAATAAAATAAAATACAAAATAAATAAACGGGAAACGTCTGCTAATTAGTCTGCCCAAAGGGAGTGCCTTTAATTTGCTCAAAAGCATCCAAGTGATGTCTTGGAACTAGGAAAGCCCTGGGGATACTCACAGGGCAGTTGGAAGACTCACCGATGAAGTATAAGTCAGTGTGGCCCATATTTGCACAGGTAACCTTAGTAACGGAGGGATGGAAAGGAGTCAGGAAAGAGGAGGTGGCATTTGAGCTCCCACTGACAACTGAAAACATGCTATATATCTGCACCTCGCACAAGTAGAGAAGCTTAGGCAGAGTTGTGCTTCCTGCAGACCCGAGGGCTTAGGAACCTCTTAGGCTGGGGTCTCTACCACCAAGGAAAGAGGCCTCAGCAACAGACCAAGCCACGCTGAGAGACTGCATGGGTGTGGAGAGGGGCAGGGAGTCACCCAGACCTAGTCCCATGAGATTAAAAGACGCTTACTCCTTCGAAGGAAAGTCATGACCAACCTAGACACCATATTAGAAAGCAGACATCACTTTGC
>SJXQ01003895.1:468463-481084 GCA_006408695.1 Aepyceros melampus | reverse complement strand
GGACCCCATAGTGTTGACGAATCTTCTGGGCAGAATGTAGAAATATATGGAGCCTACTTGAGAAGAGTGGCCATCAGTGGGAACTTACGTGGTGCTGTCCATCCCAGCTGAGGCTGAAATCAGAGTTGGAACTGGGGACATGGTACAGGGAGGCCAGAGGATGCATTTGCCTTATCTGATACCATAAAGGGGTCTTTCCTCTCTCTGTTTTCATGTGCTTCCTGAGTAAATTAGATTGACCATAGTTGTGATGTGTAGTATAAGCAGTAGTGTATGGAGGAGCTATGAGAAAAGATTACTTCATCACTCACAGAGTGTGAAGTAGTCTAAAGTGAAAGTGTTAGTAGCTCAGTCGTGACTGACTGTTTGTGACCCCACAGACAGTAGCCCACCAGACTCCTCTGTTCGTGGAATTTTCCTGTCAAGAATATTAGAGTGAGTAGCCATTCCTGTCTCTAGGAGATCTTCCCAACCCAGGAATCGAACCCGCATTTCTTAACTCTCCTGCACTGGCGGGCAGATTCTTTATCATCTGAGCTCCCAGGAAGCGGATAATAAAAACAAGTGCTCAGAAATGACAAAAGAGATCATTTACCATTTATTGTGGCTTTTATTTTTTCTGTAAAGTATAAATGCCTATCAGATAGGCACTTACAACTATTAACTATATAATAACTTATACTAACTGGTGGCTCAGAGGTTAAAGCGTCTGCCTCCAACGCAGGAGACCTGGGTTCGATCCCTGGGTTGGGAAGATCCCCTGGAGAAGGAAATGGCAATCCACTCCAGTATTCTTGCCTGGAGAATCCCATGGACGGAGAAGCCTAGTAGGTTACAGTCCACGGGGTCGCAAAGAGTCGGACACGACTGAGCGACTTCACCTCACCTCAACAATATGATAACTATTATATACTCTGATCCTCTTGGGTCTGATCGCAATGCTACTGGTAAAACATTTCCTGTTTATTTCTGTTAGGGGTACATACTACTGAAATCTGAGAGAGAATACATTGTGTGCAGATCCATCAGCCCTTGCCTAAATTTGTATTGCAGCTGAAATTAATATGAGTTTAAAACAAGAAATAAAACCATATGACACCAAACTGGAGATAAGTGTTTTGAATAAAAAAAAAAAACAAACCCAGATTGAATAACCCATTCAATTTCATGGAGAGTAACAGAAAGTTTTTTTCCTTCAGCCATCATCCAACTTCAGTGAAGGAGACAACAGGAAACCATATGTCTGAGTCAGATCACTGAAAGAATTTATCTGCTAATTAAACCTCCATTAGCAATTAATATTACCCCATTTTTATGATAAAAGGAGCAGTGTAAAGAAAGGTGCTTTTTTATGTACTTCTGGATTTTGGGGGCTGCTGTCTTGCAGTTTTTTGAACTTTAATTATGACTGAAATTATATAATAATGTACTGGGTGAGGTATAAGAAGGCAAAAATGTTTTTGTTTTCAAAATGATTTTCTTTTAAAAATTAAGTAAATACAACTAGACACACAATGTAAAGAAGATAAGAGTGCTTTATATTAGCTGGCATAAAATGATCTATAATATTAAAACTGTATACAAGGACTTATTGCTTATATTTTTAAAATGAATGAATGAGTGTGGAGTTCAGATGATGTACCATGTCTAAGAAATCCTGTAGAGTTTCTCCAAAGATCTTTCTAGTTAAGATGAAAGCTGTTAAGAATTTTTATCCTAGTTAAACACACATTTACCTCATGTTGGCCCCTCACCAGGCCTGGGCACCATGCAGTTCTGTCCAATCTCCTTCCTCCCCTCCCACATATTAATACATACCTGTCTGTATTTCAAGGTCTAAGTCAACTCCACTTTTCTAGGAAGCCCTTTCACAATAGCTCCTGCCTACATTAGAGATTAGTGTATATTGTTTTTAAAATTTCATTAAGTAGAGGATCTAGTCATAAAATTAATATTCTGTGCCAGAACTTTACTTTTGCCTATATATACACATACATACGGAGAAGGCAATGGCACCCCACTCCAGTACTCTTGCCTGGAAAATCCCATGAGTGGAGGAGCCTGGTGGGCTGCAGTCCATGGGGTCACGAAGGGTCAGACATGACTGAACGACTTCACTTTCACTTTTCGCTTTCATGCATTGGAGAAGGAAATGGCAACCCACTCCAGTGTTCTTGCCTGGAGAATCTCAGGGACAGGGGAGCCTGGTGGGCTGCCGTCTATAGAGTTGCACAGAGTTGGACAGGACTGAAGCAACTTAGCAGTACCACACATACATATATTTAATACATATAATATGTATTAATAATATTAATGTAATATTTGTTGATTTAACATTTTAATAACATTAAATTACATTATGATCAGCCCTGGGATTTCTTTGGAAGGAAAGATGCTAAAGCTGAAACTTCAGTACTTTGGCCACCTCATGCGAAGAGCTGACTCATTGGAAAAGACTCTAATGCTGAGAGGGATTGGGGACAGGAGGAGAAGGGGACGACAGAGGATGAGATGGCTGGATGGCATCACGGACTCAATGGATGTGAGTCTGAGTGAACTCCGGGAGTTGGTGATGGACAGGGAGGCCTGGTGTGCTGCGATTCATGGGATCGCAAAGAGTCAGACTCAACTGAGCGACTGAACTGAACTGAATTATATATTAAACAATATATTAATATTATTCACCATTACATTAATTAATAATTGTGTTAATTGTATTAATATAATTATAATAAAACAATAATATTGAATAATATATATATATTTAAAATATCTGGTCTCTTAAATTGTTCTAAGTCCCAGCCATGTCTTGTCTACTTTTTCTGTCGCTTCATTGAACCTGTTGCTAGGTTGAATGCTTATGTTGGCTTCATACACACTGTGCTTGTGCACACTAGTCAAGAGTTATTTTTAATGAGTGCATTGATTATCTCTACATTGCCACAGTTGCCATGTTAACACAAGTCTAAAAGCGCCTTTGTCCTATATTCATGTGCAATTAAACAAAAAGTGTGATTTTCTTTCACGTATAAGATGATAAAATTGTCTTCTAAAACAGGCAAATATACATATTTTTCCCTCAATTTATCTTGACTGTCTCTTAAACTCAAGATCTGCTCATTTCTTTCATAGGGAAGCTAAGTGAAAAGCAGTGTTCCTCAAATTAGCTGCATCTAAAAAAAATCTTTGTAGATACTTATTTAAAATGTAGATTCTCCATCTCCATCCCAGACCCTACTGAATTAGAGGCTTCAAAAAAGGAGGGGCCTGGAATCTGGATTTTATCAAGTAATTGTTAGTTCTTATATGCCTGCAAATTTGAAATACAGCTGTATATGGAAAACTGAGGATTGCTTTTTAAACACTAAAATGGACACACTAATACTCAATTTATAGAGTTACAGTGGTGATGGTCAGTGTGACTAGATATTCTATCTAGGATTGTAAAAAACCTTTGTTAAATTGCAGTTGAGATTTTCCTGTTTCTTATCATAATAAACTTACTTTGAAAAAAAAAAAGTAAATCAATATGTATTTCTTTTAGAAATCTTTATTTCACAGTTATTCTATTACTATCTGACTTTATTGACTCATTCTCATCTCTATTGTGTTTTTTGATGAAGCTAGTTTTGGTAGGATCTCTGGCTTCCCAGGTGGTGCAGTGGCAGAGGATCCACCTGCCAATGCAGGAGACACGGGTTTGATCCCTGGGTGGGGAAGATCCCCTGGAGAAGGAAATATATGGAAAACTGAGGATTGCTTTTTAAACACTAAAATGGACACACTAATACTCAATTTATAGAGTTACAGTGGTGATGGTCAGTGTGACTAGATATTCTATCTAGGATTGTAAAAAACCTTTGTTAAATTGCAGTTGAGATTTTCCTGTTTCTTATCATAATAAACTTACTTTGAAAAAAAAAAAGTAAATCAATATGTATTTCTTTTAGAAATCTTTATTTCACAGTTATTCTATTACTATCTGACTTTATTGACTCATTCTCATCTCTATTGTGTTTTTTGATGAAGCTAGTTTTGGTAGGATCTCTGGCTTCCCAGGTGGTGCAGTGGCAGAGGATCCACCTGCCAATGCAGGAGACACGGGTTTGATCCCTGGGTGGGGAAGATCCCCTGGAGAAGGAAATGGCCACCCACTCCACTATTCTTGCCTGGAGAATCCCATGGACAGAGAAGTCTGATGAGCTACAGTCATGGGGTCGCAAAGAGTCGGACACGACTGAGCACACACAGTTTCGGGAAGGCTTATATTGTTTCTTCCAGGAATGTTAACATTAAATAGTCTGATAAGTCATGAAGATATGAGCTAATATTAATCTGTCAATGTTACAAGTTAAATTTTGTGTCCACTTTTATCATCCTTATACCTTGAAGATTGCTTTTAATGAATTCTGGGAATTTTAACAGGAATTATTTTCTCTTTTTCTCTCAAATGTTCTCTTTCTCTGTCTGCCTCCCTACCTGTCATCTCTCAGGGCTATCTGAAATGAAGGTTATCCTAAACAAGGTAACATTCTTACCTGCCAAACTATTTTATATTCAAATGGGTATTTACAGCAGGTATTCCAGTTATTTATTGATTTCTGTGAAATCTCTTAAAGGTCTGGCCTCCATCTATTTTCTTGCAGAGAGTAAGACTTTGTTTTTATTTATTTATTTATTTTTGAGCTTCCTGAGGAGTGTCTTATTTCAGGTTACTTAAATATAGACATGGAGTTTGTTCACATAACTTACTTAATTAACCATGATGAATTGAATGAGCTAGAACATTTTTTGGCACTGTAGGATGCTCCAATCAATCTTATCAATTTAATTCAGAAGTAAACATTGAGGCTTTAAAAGTTCCTGAATTTATCAGAATTTTATGTATATATGTATGTATCACAACTGTTCAAAAGCCAACAAATAATTTGTCCCTGTATGTGTCTATATAGCTAGGTATCTCTGTATCTGTCACATACTTAAGCATATTCAAGAATGCTAAGCAAAAAGAATATAATAATAATATATTTGCTATTTAAAAATATTGACATTTTCCTACACTTGTCCTCTAGTAACTATTTAAATCTAAATTCTCAAGTATAATTTTGCAGTCCCTTTATAATGGTCTAATTATAAATACACTCAAAGCATACAAAGCCAATCTCCTGATTATACTGAAGGTTGAATATGAAATACATTACAGCTTTCCCTGTATCATATATCTGGTCAAACTCTCAGAAAAAATTACTCAAGTGTCAAATGTATGTTACCTTTTCATTTTAAAGCACTGTTGACAGAAGTTAGCATTGTTTTTCTGGGCATTCTAGGATTCTATTTAAATCTAAATTCTCAAGTATAATTTTGCAGTCCCTTTATAATGGTCTAATTATAAATACACTCAAAGCATACAAAGCCAATCTCCTGATTATACTGAAGGTTGAATATGAAATACATTACAGCTTTCCCTGTATCATATATCTGGTCAAACTCTCAGAAAAAATTACTCAAGTGTCAAATGTATGTTACCTTTTCATTTTAAAGCACTGTTGACAGAAGTTAGCATTGTTTTTCTGGGCATTCTAGGATTCTGATCCAAGGCCATGAATAGGAACAATCATTTGCCTGATAGCATCTTGCAAGTATGCTCTCAAGCCAACAGCACTAACACCTTAGGATATCCTGAGGGATCCATGACTCTGATAGTTCATATAAGAACTAACGTGAATTCTGGGAAACTTACTAAGCATTTGAAGGATATTTTTAAACTATTAGTAAATGTTGGAAATCCTGGATGACAAAAGTAGAATCCTATTCAGTTCTGCAAAAGTCAATGTGTGGCTCTGTCTTCAGTGTTGCTAAGAATATTTCTTCAAACCCTTATGATCTTGTTATCGCCCTCATAAATGATGAAATCATTGGACAAAGGCAGGGAAAATGTATTTTGGAAACAGAAACCTACTTAATTTTGTGTGAAAAAATTTAATTGACTAGGTTTCAAAGATTACACAAAGCTATATAGAAAAAATTCTGCTTAGTTCATATTGAATAAAATATGTCAGTTATTTGAAGTCTTGGTAAGTTTAAGCTTAAGCAAGTTTCTTTTGTTTGCACCTAGTTTGGCCATATTTTATTTTTTAAAATATTATTGATTCATTTGGCTGCCCCAGTTCTTACTTGCAACACACAGACTCTTTGATCCTCATTTGCATCATGCAAACTCTTAGCTAAGGCATGGTCAATCCAGTTTCCTGACCAGGGATTGAACATGGGTCCCCTGATCGGGACTGCAGAGTCTTAACCACTGGAGCACCAGGGATGTCTGGTCATATTTTAAATTTTGGCAAAAATACCTACCCTTCAGGCTTGACATGAAGGCTAAATGAGATAATTTAAGTCTAATTGTCAGCACACTGTTTGCCACAGAGTAATGAATGGTACTGTTATATGATANGACATGAGTTGGGGAGTTGGCGATGGACTGGGAGGCCTGGTGTGCTGCACTTCATGGGGTTGCAAAGTGTAGGACACGACTGAGCGACTGAACTGAACTGAGACTAGTGATGATATCATTTGTTGCACTTAAAAATGCAATTAAATAAAGAACTTTATCCTTATATGCACTGATGGACACATTAACTTTTAAATCATTTCTAGTAGGAAAAAAAATCTGTATGTAGGCTACAACGGGCAGTCAAAAATTGTTAAATCACATTTTTTAATCAAAAGAATAAGGTGATTAAGATGTCAGAATAAAATGCTAAGGAAACTGGTTGAGAGAAGCAGAATTGAAAATAATTAATTCTGGTTGTTTTTTTATTTGATATTTCTCTTCCTTTTTCCTTTTGAGCTTTTTTTTTTTTTTTTTGCACCAGACACCATACAAAATAACTCAAGCTATTTTGAGTTTTCATCACACAGAACAACAAAAGTTTAGCCTCACAGGATTTTAATATTTATTTTCTGAATTATTTATTCTATAACCATTCTAGTCATTGCCCAAATGTTAAGTTCATATACTCTCAGGTTTCAATAAATAAACAAAATATCACAGAGGACATTTAAAATATTTTATGGTTTTATCATGGGAAGAATGTGGAGAGAAGGATTCCACAATGCCAACCAAACACTGTAGGATGTGAAATATTTTTAAAGCATATAGGACAGGAAATAATGAAAGAAAGAAAGTGAAGTCACTCAGTCATGTCCGACTCTTTGCTACCCATGAACTGTAGCCTACCAGGTTCCTCTGTCCATGGGATTTTCCAGGAAAGAATACTGGAGTGGGTTGCCATTTCCTTCTCCAGGAAATTATTAAACAAGTATATAAAAATTTAGTAGAAAATAGAAAGGATTCAAGCTATTAACATAAATTAATATGTGAAGGTCAAGTCAGGACCACCCCTGAATATCACTCACAGAAATTTCTATATCCCTTATGCAACAATTCCTAGGTGGCACATAATTCCAAGGAAAGAGATGAGAAAAGAAAAAAAAAATTACTTAACACTTGTATGAAAAAGGAAGTAAAGAAACTAAGGAGAGGGACTGAGATGATTAATTTTTAAAATTATATTTATAATTTAGGTAAAGCCTAAGAACACCAATTTGAAGGCCATTTGTGCTGGTGATGGACAGGGAGGCCTGGCGTGCTGTGATTCATGGGGTCGCAAAGAGTCAGACACAACTGAGCGACTGAACGGAACTGAATTATCTGTTTTTGGCTTCCTTGGTGGCTCAGTGGTAGAGAATCCACCTGCTGATGCAAGGAGACGTGGGTTTGCTCCCTGGGTTTGGAAGAGGGGAGAAGGAAATGGAGAAGGAAGTGTTTGTGCCTGGAGACTCCCATGGACAGAGGAGCCTGGTGGGCCACAGTCCATGGCATTGCGAAGAGTCAGACACAACTCAGTGACTAGACAGAGACAGTAATTTATTTGGAAAGAATATTTAAGGAGAAAATTGAAGTAATGTGGATGATTACGAGCATCTCCAACTCTCTGGTTCATTTATCCAATGAGGAAAATAGAGATTTTCAAGATAAGTGTCTATTCGTGGATTCCAAGTTATAGACTGCAATTTCTAAGGGAAGTTTATCTGTACGTTGAAAGTATAGAATATGACAGTAAATTACAGGAATTGGGATGCAGTTATAGGTTAAACATAATGCCTGGAGACTCCCATGGACAGAGGAGCCTGGTGGGCCACAGTCCATGGCATTGCGAAGAGTCAGACACAACTCAGTGACTAAACAGAGACAGTAATTTATTTGGAAAGAATATTTAAGGAGAAAATTGAAGTAATGTGGATGATTACGAGCATCTCCAACTCTCTGGTTCATTTATCCAATGAGGAAAATAGAGATTTTCAAGATAAGTGTCTATTCGTGGATTCCAAGTTATAGACTGCAATTTCTTAGGGAAGTTTATCTGTACATTGAAAGTATAGAATATGACAGTAAATTACAGGAATTGGGATGCAGTTATAGGTTAAACATAAAGTGTTTAATATTAAATTTTGTTCACATAACTCCTGCTGCTGCTAAGTCGCTCCAGTCATGTCCAACTCTGTGAGACCCCAGACGGCAGCCCACCAGGCTCCCCCGTCCCTGGGATTCTCCAGGCAAGAACACTGGAGTGGGCTGCCATTTCCTTCTCCAATGCATGAAAGTGAAAAGTGAAAGTGAAGTCGCTCAGTCGTGTCTGACTCTTAGCGACCCCATGGACTGCAGCCCACCAGGCTCCTCCATCCATGGGATTTTCCAGGCGAGAGTACTGGAGTAGAGTGCCATCACATAACTCCTAGGCCACAACAAAATCACTTAGGTAGCATATCTTTAGTTGTGTGTGGTGTTCGTTAGGGCTGTTTACATGGTTCGAGTTTTTGTTCTGGGCACAAGGGAGAATTTCATTTTGTCTCTCGTTTGGAAGTTGGATGTGGTTAAGTAATTTGGTTAGCTGATGAAATCTGAGTAGAAATATGTGTCATTTCAAGGTGGAAGCTTAAAGAAACCAGTGCAGGACCACTATGTTACCTTCTCTAAGACTAACATTTTAGAAGGGCATATAAAGATGGAGGGCTTCCCAGATGGCACTAGTGGTAAAGAACCTGCCTGCCAATGCGGGGGATGTGAGAGATGCGGGTTCCATTTCTAGGCTGGGAAGATCCCCTGGAAGAGGGCGTGACAACCCGCTCCCGTATTCTTGCTTGGAGATGCGCACGGACAGAGGAGCCTGGTAGGCTGTCGTCCATAGGGCGGCCATTATTGTACAGGACTAAATCGACTGAGCATGCCTGCACACACACATACATGTTAGCAACTCCTGTCATCCTGGGTGCCTGAGTGACGACTGGATTACCCCACCCAGCAATCATGTGAGGTTTTCATCTTTTTAGATTGCCAAGAAGCCATGAAGTTGATATAATAATAATAGTACCTATATTCTAGGACGGTTATGAGAATCAAAGATAACTCATCTTTGGCACTTGGCATGATGTCCAGTAAATGTTCACTATTGCACTACTGTTAAAAAGGAAAGCAAATATAAAATGCTTTAAGCATTCTCGGGAAGTCTTATATTTTTCTTCCTACATGGTAATTTAAAAAAGTGAACCATTTTATTTATCCTACTAATTTTGTAATATTTTTTCCTTTTTCTCACATGGTGACTGCTGCTGCTAAGTCGTTTCAGAAGTGTCCGACTCTGCGCGACACCATAGTTACTTGCTTCCAAAGAAAGAGAATTCAAAAGTCACAGAGTTTCCAGCTATGTTTAAAATAGAATGATCTCATTAGACCGGAAACTAGCTAAGGTACCAACATCGGTGCTTCAGTTCATTCAGTTCAGTCGCTCAGTCATGTCCGACTCTTTGTGACCCCATAAATCGCAGCACGCCAGGCCTACCTGTCCATCACCAACTCCTGGAGTTCACTCAGACTCACGTCCATTGAGTCCGTGATGCCATCCAGCCATCTCATCCTCGGTCGTCCCCTTCTCCTCCTGCCCCCAATCCCTCCCAGCATCAGGGTCTTTTCCAATGAGTCAATTCTTCCCATGAGGTGGCCAAAGTACTGGAGCTTCAGCTTTAGCATCATTCCTTCCAAGGAAATCCCAGGGTTGATCTCCTTCAGAATGGACTGGGTGGATCTCCTTGCAGTCCAAGGGACTCTCAAGAGTCTTCTCCAACACCATAGTTCAAAAGCATCAATTCTTCGGCGCTCAGCCTTCTTCACAGTCCAACTCTCACATCCATACATGACCACAGGAAAAACCATAGCCTTGACTAGACGGACCTTATTCGGCAAAGTAATGTCTCTGCTTTTGAATATACTATCTAGGTTGGTCATAACTTTTCTTCCAAGAAGTAAGCGCCTTTTAATTTCATGGCTGCAGTCACCATCTGCAGTGATTTTGAAGCCCAAAAAAAGAAAGTCTGACACTGTTTCTACTGTTTCCCCATCTATATCCCATGAAGTGATGAGACCAGATGCCATGATCTTCGTTTTCTGAATGTTGAGCTTTAAGCCAACTTTTTGACTCTCCTCTCTCACTTTCATCAAGAGGCTTTTTAGCTCCTCTTCACTTTCTGCCATAAGGGTGGTGTCATCTGCATATCTGAGGTTATTGATATTTCTCCCGGCAATCTTGATTCCAGCTTGTGTTTCTTCCAGTCCAGCGTTTCTCATGATGTACTCTACATATAGTGCATTTAGGGGTGACTAGCTGAAAGGGCCGGAGAAGGCAATGGCACCCCACTCCAGTACTCCTGCCTGGAAAATCCCATGGGTGGAGGAGCCTGATAGGCTGCAGTCCATGGGGGTCGCAAAGAGTCGGACACGACTGAGTGACTTCACTTTCACTTTTCACTTTCATGCATTGGAGAAAGAAATGGCAACCCACTCCAGTGTTCTTGCCTGCAGAATCTCAGGGACGGGGGATCCTGGTGGGCTGCCGTCTATGGGGTCGCACAGAATCAGACACAGCTGAAGCGCCTTAGCAGCAGCAGCAGGAGCAGAAAGGGCAGAGAAAAGAATTATAGTGGCTTAGCCTCTGGCTGTCCAAGGGGTTTATGGTATTCTAGGAAACTATAAGTGAATGGTCAAGAATTACATTTCCAATACTACCAAAAGAACAAGGGAGTTTATTGCTGACACCTTGTAATTTGAATCTACTTATACCTCAGAATCATTCAGAAGTATGATTAAAAAAAAGAGTCAAGGTCATCGCTCTAGAAGTAATTCAACTGTGAATTTTACAATTGATAAGAAAAGAGTTAACCTGAAAAGGAGTACATATAATAAGATATAATGTAAGCTGAGAAGGGCAAGTTCCTTTTCTGTAGTAAATAATTTCAGTCTACACTGTAGACTTTGGACAAAGCTCAGGGATTGGCAGTAGAATGCATTTGGTTAGGAAGCTGCTGTAAATAAAGTCCTTTATCCATGCTGTTGTTGTTGACATTGTTGACTAAGGTTTTGCAATGCAAAACAGGGCTACATAAATCAATTTATTGGCATATCATTGATGAACAGAGACACTATGATTTACATATATTAATTGATTACAGTATGTAGAGCTGGTTTATTTCCACATCACTTTGAAAGTGAGACTTTCTGTAACTTGCCGGCTGCTCAGTTATTTTCAGTCACCTCTGTCTTAATATTTAGAAGAGCCTTGTAAATTTTTCTCAAATTTTTCCAGTACATACAAACATTTTACAAGTCCACTCTTCCAGTGGTGATTAATCTGTTAAATAAGATGAATGAAACTACTATTTAATTTTGTTTATTGTACATACAGTTCCTCTCCTGTGCTGGTTCTGAGATGAAAACAGAACTTGATTCACTTTGGCACCTACTGAAGTCCTCAATTGCCTTATACTCTGTTTGGCTGTTTTTCTCCTCAACTCACTAATAAAACAAATTTACTAAAGTGGGTTGCAGGCAATAGCTTTAGAGAGTTAAAGGCAACCACTAGGGTGGCTCAACTATTGAACAACGAGACTTTTTCTGCCTTAGAAATCAGCACTTTGGACTTCTGTTATAAAATAGGCTGTTAGCATTCTGGAAACTTCTTGTCATAGTTTTACAGTTTAGGGCCCACCATGCTTTTCACAGTGATTAAACAGAAAGTTGTTTATCTCTAAACCTTCATTTAGCTTACAATTCAAATGTACACTTGATTAAAAATAAAATACCTGAAAATAACTGACATTTGCCCAGTACTTTGGGACTCTCTAAAGGCCAGTACATAAGGTATTTTATTGCAGCCTTACAACAGTCTTGTTTGTTCAACATTATTATTTTGATTTACATAAATAATAAAGTTCAGAGAGGTTAAGAGATTTGTTCATACACATATAAACTGAAAGATCCCAGGCTTAAATTTTGCCCAATGTAAAATTTTGTACATATTCTACAGTACCAAATTTCCCCTTCACAGCTGTACAGAAATATAGAAATATAATGAGAGATGAACATGACATTTACATTTTTCCTGGAGCCATATCACAAAAGGTAAGAAGTAATCATTGGAATAAATTTTAGTAATATGTATGTATTTAATTTGATCCCAAATATAAAAAATACCATCGTTTCAATGTGTAATCAATTAAAAAAATTTTTTT
>SJXQ01003895.1:448952-467914 GCA_006408695.1 Aepyceros melampus | reverse complement strand
TTTCATTCTTTTACAAGTGGTTGACCAGTTTTCCCAGCACCACTTGTTAAAAAGATTGTCTTTAATCCACTGTATATTCTTGCCTCCTTTGTCGAAGATAAGCTGTCCATAGGTGTGTGGATTTATCTCTGGGCTTTCTATTTTGTTCCATTGATCTATATTTCTGTCTTTGTGCCAGTACCATACTGTCTTGATGACTGTGGCTTTGTAGTAAAGCCTGAAGTCAGGCAGGTTGATTCCTCCCATTCCATTCTTCTTTCTCAAGATGGCTTTGGCTATTCGAGGTTTTTTGTGTTTCCATACAAATTGTGAAATTATTTGTTCTAGCTCTGTGAAAAATACCGCTGGTATCTTGATAGGAATTGCATTGAATCTGTAGATTGCTTTGGGTAGTATACTCATTTAAAAATTGATAATGATATTTCATGCTTTTTTTTTGTACAAGGTCTTTGAAATCCAATGTGTACTGAAACTGCATCACAGTTTGGATGCTAAATTTTTAGGAGACATCCTTAACTTGTATATAACATAAAATTTAAAAGTTGAAAATGCAGATTCATATACTCGAATTATTCTAAGCATACTTAAATTTTTTTTCCAACAATGAAATTCAGCATTAGTTTTCAAATTTAAATTTAAAGCTTAGTTTTTCAGTTATACCAGCCATGTGGGAAGTGCTCCATAGCCACGTGTGGTTGCCATATAGACTGAGACTTTATAGTGTCTGATTGTGTATTGGCAGTAGAGTTTAAATGCATCAAAGTGGTGTTGGAGAAAACTCTCGAGAGTCCCTTGAACTGCAAGGAGATCAATCCAGTCAGTCCTAAAGGAAATCAATCCTGAATTGGAAGGACTGATGCTAAAGCTGAAATTCCAATACTTTGGCCACCTGATGCAAAGAACTGATTCCTTGGAAAAGACACTGATGATGGGAAAGAGAGAAGCCAGGAGGAGAAGGGGACGAGAGAGGATGAGATGGTTGGATGGCATCATCAACTCGTTGGACATGAGTTTGAGCAAGCTCTAGGAGTTGGTGATGAACAGGGAAGCTGGCGTGCTGCAGTCCATGGGGTCACAAAAAGTCGGACACGACTGAGTGACTGAACTGAACTGAATGTTTATTTCATCTTTCACATGCAATAATTATCAAGAAATAGATAATGTGTTAAAGGTGGGTATTCAGATATCCAGATGGATTGATTTTCTTTCTTGGTTTCTAGATAAATTTACAGACTAAGGTTTTCATGAAAATATGTAGATCTAGAACAAAAAGATTCCTTTGTAGGTCAACTAAATAAAGAATATTTAGGAAAATACCACTCATTACCTTTACCCCCTCAATCAAAATCCTGGCTTTTGGCAGTCAGTTCATACATCTTTGTTGACAACAAGCATAATTTGCCTCTCCCTGTGAATTATTGCAACCTTTTTAGCTCAGGGAATGCAGAGTTTATAAGAGTCTTAATGAATTATTATAAAATGTGTGTGTGTACACTCAGTCGTGTCTGACTCTTTGTGACCTCGTGGACTATAGCCCACCATGCTCCTCTGTCCATGGGATTTTTCAGACAAATACTGAAGTGGGTTGCCATTCCCTACTCCAGGGGATCTTCCTGAACCACGGATCTAACCCATGTCTCCAATGTCTCCTGCTTTGCGGGCAGATTCTTTACCCATTGAGCCATCTGGGAAGTTCACGAAATGTTGGAATGTGATAAAATAGATGAAATTTGCCTCACAAGCTGGAATAAATTTTCCTTGCTTGTCTCTTCCTCCTGTGGTAACTCGTTCCCCACTTAAATGCCTCATGTTTCCCTGCTGCCCTCAGTCTTGAAGTCAGATAATCTTGGACTAAAGAATCTTTCCTCTTTTTTGTCTTCACTTGACTCATTCTATGATTTATTTCTCTCAGGAAGAGATGTTATAAACTTTTTCTCTAAAGGATTGTCTCCTTTCTAGAGATATTAAACATGAGATGAGAACTTCAGGTAGTAAATTTGCCTCACAAGCTGGAATAAATTTTCCTTGCTTGTCTCTTCCTCCTGTGGTAACTCGTTCCCCACTTAAATGCCTCATGTTTCCCTGCTGCCCTCAGTCTTGAAGTCAGATAATCTTGGACTAAAGAATCTTTCCTCTTTTTTGTCTTCACTTGACTCATTCTATGATTTATTTCTCTCAGGAAGAGATGTTATAAACTTTTTCTCTAAAGGATTGTCTCCTTTCTAGAGATATTAAACATGAGATGAGAACTTCAGGTAGAAGCAGGCTATTAATATTTGGGGGACAGGCGAGGTGTGAAGTAGAGTCAGTTTGTCAGAACTCCTTCCTGCCCTCCACTGGAAGCCTTCAGCCACTTCTGGTGCAGAAACTTCAGTACCGAACGGATTGCTTCACTTTCTCATTTGAAATTTAATATTACACATCAATTTATGATCATTGTTAAGCAGCTAGATAAAAGGAAGTCACCTTTAGTTCATAAAATTCAGTTCACGCATCTGTCTCCATAAGACAGTGCATTAATATCCCATCGGTTTGGCTTCTAGGGTGCCTTGTTAGAATTTTCTCTGTGCTGAGAGGTTTGTCCTTTGTGAGTACATTTCTTTTAAAATCCATAATAATTCATGACTAATCATTGGCCATTCCAAGATCCATCAGAAGGACTTCCTCTTGATTAGCAGTTATAACCTTCTGCCAGTAATACACCATGTAAGTTTATGAAGGGGCTGTGGTTGCCGGAAATTGCTGAGTCCCAAATATTATGAAATATTTTGTCTAGGCTGTGGAGCCAGTGTACGATTTCTGGGAAATTATTGGCAAACCATTATGGCTACTTCGAGTCAGTCTAGGAGCACATCTAAACTCTTCTTGAAAATTGTGCTTACTATTTGAATAGTTACAAAGGTTATTTTAAAAACAGATGTCAGATAGCAAGAACTAAGAGGTATTGAACCAAATTAAAAAAAAAAAAAGAATAAACCATGATCTTCAGATTCCCTAGTGTATCCATCAGAGATAATCACTACCTGGCTTGTGCTTTGATCATGACCTTATACTTTGCGTTTTTTTTTTTTTTTTCCTTTTTTATGGGTTTACTGCATATGTTTATTTCCATAATTGACATATGGCTTAGTTTTCTAAGTTTTGAAAAGTGAAAGTCACTCAGTCGTGTCCAACTCTTTGCAACTCTATGGACTATACAGTCCATGGAATTCTCCAGGCCAGAATACTGGAGTGGATAGCTTTCCCTTCTCTAGGGGATCTTTCCAACCCAGGAATTGAACCCAGGTCTCCCGTATTGCAGGCCGATTCTTTACCAGCTAAGCCACCAGGGAAGCCCTAAGTTCTAAGTTTTGAAAATTCATGTAAATGAAATTATACTTTATGTTTCTTTGCTATTTGCTTACTTTTTGGTCAAGAATAAGTTCTCCTACCAACACTAATAAAGGTTCTAGTTTGTTTTTCATGTTTTACAGTACTTGGGTTGGTGAGGATTGTTATTTTTATTATGTTAATTTTTTATTTATGTGTAGATGTTCTTTATATATCTGAGTACTTATGTGCCACAAATACTTCTAGTCTGTGTCTCTTCTTTTTATTATATGATATTTGATGAGTTCTTTAGTCATCAAATTTCTCATTATTTATCTTTTGCTGTTCTTATCAGTGCCTTGATTAAGAAGCCCTTCCCTTTCTGGAGATGATGATTGGACTTTACTGTCTTTCAAAATTTTGACTTTTACCTTTGCTTTAATTAACCTGAAAACAGTATTTGTGGATGATGTTAGGTAGGGGTTCAACTTCATATTTATTCCTCACAAGGATACCCAGATATATTCAGTTCAGTTCAGTCGCTCAGTCGTGTCCAACTCTTTGTGACCCCATGAATTGCAGCACACCAGGCCTCCCTGTCCATCACAAACTCCCAGAGTTCACTCAAATTCATGTCCATTGAGTCAGTGATGCCATCCAGCCATCTCATCCTCTGTCGTCCCCTTCTCCTCCTGCCCCCAATCCCTCCCAGCTTCAGGGTCTTTTCCAATGAGTCAACTCTTTGCATGAAGTGGCCAAAGTATTGGAGTTTCAGCTTTAGCATCAGTCCTTGCAAAGAACACCCAGGACTGATCTCCTTTAGAATGGACTGTTTGGATCTCCTTGTAGTCTGAGGGACTCTCAAGAGTCTTCTCCAACACCACAGTTCAAAAGCATCAATTCTTTGACATTCAGCTTTCTTCACAGTCCAACTCTCACATCCATACATGACCACAGGAAAAACCATAGCCTTGACTAGACAGAACTTACTCGGCAAAGTAAAGTCTCTGCTTTTGAATAGGCTATCTAGGTTGGTCATAACTTTAATCAAAATGTTTCTTTCTTTCCCCAGATATCTGCAATACCTGGTCTCCCATTAAAAAAAAAAATCTGTCTTATTTCTGGGATCTCCATGGTCAAATGTGTCCATTTTTCCAAAATACAAAAATGCTGTTATATAAAGGCTTACTTTTGTTATGTTGTAAGTCAAATCTTACCTTTCTCTAATTTTTCAGAATGTTGTGGCTATTTATAGATTTTTGTTCTTTGATATACATTATAAAATTAGCTTGTCACATCCCTATTTCCTCCAAGGTTATGATTTTGATTTAAAATGTCTTGATTAGAAATATCTTTGATTACAATATAGATTAATTTGGGGAAAATTGTGAGATTTATAATATTGTCATCCAATCCACAATTATAGTACATTTTCTAGGTTATCTAATTCTCTAATGCCTTATAGTAATGCTTTTCAAGTTTCTCTATAAGTACCTTGCATTCCTATTAATAGATCTATTTCTGAGGGCATCATATATTTTGATACTATTCAACATGATATATATTCATAATGTTAAATCTGCATCTGAGTGAATGTTATATATATGATAACACATATATCTTTTTATATTGTAAAATGCCCTTTTTATTTCTAATATACTTCTTGCTTTAAAGTACCAGCAAGAATATATTATAAATAAATTTTCAAACGGCAATATTATTGTTTACATTCATTTAGATTTACTAACATAGTTCAGCTCAGTCACTCAGTCATGTCCAACTCTTTGTGACTCCATGGACTGCAGCAGGCCAGGCTTCCCTGTCAATCACCAACTCCCAGAGTTTGCCCAAACTCATGTCCATTGAGTCAGTGATACCATCCAACCATCTCATCCTCTGTCATCCCCTTCTCATTCTGCCTTCAATCTTTCCCAGCATCAGGGTCTTTTCCAAGGAGTCAGTTTTTCTCATCAGGTGGCCCAAGTATTGGAGTTTCAGCTTCAGCATCACTTTCCCTTATTCTAAATTTCTTCTAGCATCTCTCTGCTTCCTTTGAACAATTTTCCTTCTGCCTAGAGAACCCCATTTAGTGATTCCTTTCAGTTCAGTTCAGTCACTCAGTTGTGTCTGACTCTTTGCGACCCCATGGACTGCAGCATGCCAGGCCTCCCTGTCCATCCCAACTCCTGCAGTTTACCCAAACGCATGTCCACTGAGTTGGTGATGCCATCCAACCATCTCATCCTCTGTCATCCCCTTCTTCTCCTGCCTTTAATCTTTCCCAGCATCAGGGTCTTATCTAATGAGTCAGTTCTTTGCAACAGGTAGCCAAAGTATTGAAGTTTCAGCTCAAGCATCTGGCCTTACAATGATTCAGTTCAGTTCAGTTCAGTCACTCAGTCATGTCTGACTCTTTGTGACCCCATGGATCGCAGCACGCCAGGCCTCCCTGTCCATCACCAACTCCCGGAATTCACCCAGACCCACATCCATGGTGTCAGTGACGCCATCCAGCCATCTCATCCTTGGTCATCCCCTTCTCCTCCTGCCCCCAATCCCTCCCAGCATCAGAGTCTTTTCCAATGAGTCAACTCTTCACATGAGGTGGCCAAAGTACTGGAGCTTCAGCTTTAGCATCATTCCTTCCAAAGAAATCCCAGGGCCGATCTCCTTTAGAATGGACTGGTTGGATCTCCTTGCAGTCCAAGGGACTCTCAAGAGTCTTCTCCAACACCACAGTTCAAAAGCCTTGATTCTTTGGCCCTCAGCTTTCTTTATAGTCCAACTCTCACATCCATACATGACCACAGGAAAAACCGTAGCCTTGACTAGATGGATCTTTGTTGGCAAAGTGATGTCTCTGCTTTTTAATGTGCTGTCTAGGTTCATCATAACTTTTCTTCCAAGGAGCAAGCGTCTTTTAATTTCATGGCTGCAGTTACCATCTGCAGTGATTTGGGATCCCCCCACCCCAAATAAAATCTGTCAGTGTGTCCACTGTTTCTCCATCTATTTGCCAGGAAGTGATGGGACTCGATGCCATGATCTTTGTTTTCTGAATGTTGAGCTTTAAAGCCAACTTTTTCACTCTCCTCTTTTACTTTCATCAAGAGGCTCTTTAGTTCTTCTTCACTTTCAGCCATAAGGGTGGTGTCATCTGCATATCTGAGGTTACTGATATTTTTCCTGGCAATTTTGATTCAGCTTGTGCTTCTTCTAGCCCAGTGTTTCTCATGATGTACTATGCATGTAAGTTAAATAAGCAGGGTGACAATATACAGCCTTGATGTACTCCTTTCATTGATGATATCTGTCTTCAGTTATTTTTACTGTGAAAATATTCTTATTTGCCTTAATTTTGATTAATATTTTCACTAGGTTGGCAGTTATTTTCTACTGGAAAATTGAAAATAACATTACATTGACTTCATTTCTCGCTTTTTTTTTTTTGGTTGAGAAATCAATTTATAGTGTTTTAAGTCACTTGAAGATGGTATTTAATTATTTTGCTTATTTTAACAGTTTTATTTTATTTTCACCAGATTTATTATGATCTACATAAATAACCATGCATTCTTTCTTCTTTATAGTGGTTTGTAAAATTTCTTGAATCTATGCCTTGATAAATTTTATCACTCTTGGCCATTACATCTTCAGATATTGTTTCTTTTTCATTACTCTCTCTTCCCCTGCAGTTTCATTTACATTATGGTAGAAGTTTTGACTATCTGTATTATGACTTCTAAATTTCTTTTAATATTTTCAACTTTTCTTCTCTTCAAGATTCAGTGTTATTGTCTTCTAACCTATCTTCAGTTTCATTAATTTTCCTTCACAGGTTTCTAGTTTTTTGTTAACAAAAAAGTTCACACCCATTAAACTTCATTAATTTTAAAGTATTATTTTCTTATTGAAGTATAGTTGACTTACAATATTATACTAGTTTTAGGTATACAACATAGTTATTCAATATTTTATAGATTATACTTTATATAAAGTTATAAACTATTTGTTGTCTTATCTGTGATGTACATTACATTGTCACAACTTATTTTATATCTTAGTTTGTACCTCTTAATGCCCCTCCCTGTAAACCTCTCACCTCTGGTAAACTCTAGCCGGTTCTCTGTATTTATGAGTGAATTTCTGTTTTGCTATTTCTGTTTTTGTTTTTAATTTTATTTTTAGATTCCATGTATAAATGAAAACATGTAATATTTAATTTTTCTGTCTATCCATTTTGTCATAGATGGTAAAATTTAATTATTCTTATGGCAGTAATATTTCATTGTGTACTTGTGTATAATATTATTCAGTCATAAAAAAGAATATTTATCTCTACACACACATCTTTATCAATTCATCTGTTGACGAATACTTCCACACTGGTAAATAATGCTGCTATGTACATGGTGATGTATATTTTTGAGTTTGCATTTTTGTTTTCTTCAGAAATACCTAGGAGTAGTATTGTTGAATCATATGGTAGCTCTACTTCTAATTTTTAAGGAACCTCCATACTACTTTCCATAGTGGCTCTACCAGTTCACATTCCTACCAACAATGTACCAGTGTTCCCTTTTCTGCACATTCTAGCCAGTTTTTTGTTATTTCTTCTCTTTTTAATAATAGCTATTCTGACACATATGAGGTGATATCTCATTGTGGTTTTGATTTGCATTACCCTGATGATTAATGATGTTGAACATCCTGTCCCAAGATAGTGGGCAGATGTCTTTTAACTTATATACTAGCTTATTTAATGGATCGATTCATTGCCTTTACTATATAGTTGCTTTACCAGTGAGATTTTTCATTTCCTATATTTTAAAATTTCTTGTTATAGCTTTTGCCCCCCTTAAAAAGGCCCTTAACACTTCTTGTGAAATCAGTTTATAGGTGATGATCTCTTTCAGTTTTTGTTTGTTGGGACAGCTCTTTTTCTCTCCTTCAGTTTTGAATGATAGCTATACTGTGTAGATGTCCTAGGTGGTTTGTTTTTCCCTTTCAGCACAATATATCATGCCTCTTCTTTTCAGACTGAAAAGTGTGTGCTGAAAAATCAGTTGATAGCTTGAGGGGAGTTCCCTTGTATTTGTGAGTCTGTATTTCTCTTGCTGTTTTTAAAAATCTCTGTTTTTAACCTTTGAGATTTTAATGAAAGTATGTGAATAATGCACTGATTCAGTTGCTAAGGGATCTCACATAACTCACTTACCACTTCCCTAAGCAGTATAAAGATGGTTTGAATGGAATTATTCATACAACTCCTACCACCTCTAACATTCTTTGTTTTCAACTAGCATAATTTTAACAAGATAGTTAAACAACCTGCACAAAAACATTCATTCTCAACCATGAAGTGTTCAATTAAACATCAATTCCAGAATACTGAAATTTTTGTGATTAAAAATGGTCCCTAATAGAACAGACAGAAATGAACTATAAATATTCATTTATGAAAATCTTGGTATCTGGGTATTCAGTCAAAAGTAGTCGAAAATCTGACTCAGACTGGTGCAGTTCAAAGAAAGCCAGGGGAGGGATTATAATTAGTTCATGCACTTTCACAGCCCAGGAGTAGCTGTGGTCTCCTGTTTTTCTTTTTTTTTTTTTTAATTGTTTTTTTTTTTTTTTTTTGCTAATCTGGGTCTTCATTGTCGTGCTCAGGCTTTTCTTTAGTTGCAGTGAGCCATGGAGGGTGGTGGGGACTACTCTCTAGTTGTGGTGAGTGGGCTTCTCATTGTGGGGATTCTCTTGTTGCAGAGCATGGGAATCTAGAGTCTGCAGGTTTCAGTAATTTGCAGTTCCTGGCTCTAGAGCACAGGCTCAATAGTTGTGGCCCCTGGGCTTAGTTGCTCTGAGGCATGTAGAATCCTCTCCTATCAGGGTATTGAACTGTCTCCTGCATTGACAGGCAGATTCTTTACCACTGATTCACCAGGGGAATCCTCTCCAGGTTTATCTCGTTTGGAATTCTCTGTGCTTTCTATTCCTGGAGTCTGTTAGGAAGGTTAGATAAGTTTTCAGCCATAATTTCATCAAATAAATTTTCTATCCCTTTCTCTCTTCTCATGGGATCTCTAAAATACAAATGTTAGGATGCAACCTAGATAGCATATTAAAAAGCAGAGATGTTACTTTGCCAACAAAGGTCCGTCTAGTCACGGCTATGGTTTTTCCACTAGTCATGTATGGATGTGAGAGTTGGACTGTGAAGAAAGCTGAGCCCTGAAGAATCGATACTTTTTTTAATTAATTTTTATTTTTTAGTTTGTTTTGCCTTACAATACTGTATTCGTTTTGCTATTCATTGACATGAATCAGCCACGAGTGTACATGAACTCCCAAACACGACCCCCACCTCCCCCATCCCGCCCCACACCTTCTCTCTGGATTATCCCCGTGCATCAGTCCCAAGCATCCTGCATCCTGCATTGAACCTGGACTGGCGATTCGTTTCACTTATGATATCATACATGTTACACTGCCACTCTGCCAACTCATCCCACCCTCNCCCTCCCACCCCACACCATCTCTCTGGATTATCCCCGTGCATCAGTCCCAAGCATCCTGCATCCTGCATTGAACCTAGACCGGCGATTCGTTTCACTTATGATATCATACATGTTACACTGCCACTCTGCCAACTCATCCCACCCTCTCCCTCTCCCACAGAGTCCAAAAGGCTGTTCTATACATCTGTGTCTCTTTTGCTGTCTCGTGTACAGGTTTATCATTACCATCTTTCTAAATTCCATATATATGTGTAAGTATACTGTACTGGTGTTTTTAATACATAATGGAATGAATGAATGAACACATGTTCATAGAGGGTCATTTTGTAGGTTTTATTAAGTAGAAACAGTATGATTTTTTAAAGTAGTGAGCTGTGTAGTTCTTAGTGCTCATGGTATATGTTATGAATGTATAAAAAAATTTGTGTCCCTGGAAATGATATAATCAGGATTTGATTGACGTATAATCTAGTATTTGAAATTAGGCCTGAATATCTCAGAGTAAAATATAACAAATTAATTTCACTACAGAGGTCACTGGCCCAAGTGTTTATTACACTTGATCAATTGTATAGTTGCTTAAAAGTTTCCCAGGTGGGGCTAATGTTAAAGAACCTGCCTGCCAGTGCAGGAGACAAAAGAGATGTGGGTTCGATCCTTGGGTCAGGATGATCCTGGAGAAGGAAATGGTAGCCCACTCCAGTATTCTTGCCTGGGGAATCCCATGACTGAGGAGCCATGTGGGCTATGGTCCATAGGGTTGCAAAGAATCAGACATGACTGAAGCAACTTAGCACGCATATTTGCTTAGAATGTTTGGTTTTAACAGCAATGCTTTTTTTTCCTGGTGAATTAAAATCAACAACTAAGAGGGAAGACTAAATTGAGGTGCAACAATGAAATTGTAAGAGATAGGAATACAATTTTATACAAAAATAGGAGAGCCTTTTCAAGATTTACTAATCTCCATTCCTCACACATTTTCTTGTTCTTCTCTTGTCAAGTTTACATAAATAGAGAGAAAGAAAAAAAGGTGAATGCTTCATCTTTGAAAAAAAATTGAGCTTTTTCTAATGTGGCACTTAGAGAGCCTTCCTTTGAGAATTTATTGTGAGAGAAAGGCTCCAAAGATGGTAAGCATAGCTTTTGTTAGTTCATAGGAAACAACATGCTTGTATAGATGAGGACTTATGTTAAAAGCTTAAAATTTGAAGCCTAAAATCAGAGAATTAAAAATGTATTATTGTCACTACTCTGCTAGAGGTAGTATAAGAGGATCAAAAGATTGCTAGATTGGTCCTCATTTTCTGGGGATGAGGAATGGAAGGGGGAGATGTTTGTGCCATGTCTGCTCTTCTATTCCTTGACTATGTTATTTAATCTTCACACCTTCCTCTCAAGTAGGTGTTATTGTCTTTATTTCACAGTTCAAAAAACTAAGGCTCAGTGAAGTAAAGTTGTTGAAGGTCATCAGTCACTTTACTTCTCCAGCCTCCCCTTCTTCTGTTGTCTACCTCCCCTACTCCACTCAGTCATGGTGGTGTCTCTCTGTTCTTCCTCAAACATCTGTGCTATTTCCTCTGTTCCGAGATCTCTGGCCCTGGTTATTTATATAGTTACAGCTCTCTCTTCATTCAGATCTCTGGTGACATGTCAATGCTGAAAGGTCTTCCCTGATGACTCTATATTAAAAAAAAATCTTATTTCATGTGCCATTTTTAGTAAGATGGATCATAATTTCAAGTATCATCCAGAAAGACAAACACTGCCAATTAACCAATGATATGACAGTTTTGTAAGATGCATCTTGACTTCAGAGATGTTAAACGTAAAGAAAAACATATTCTTAGGATTAATGAAACACCGTATTTCTGGACTTTCTCCAGTGTTCCTTCCTGGATTGTTTCTCTTTGTAGCACTCATCACTATCTGACATGATGTATGTTTTCTTTGTTATCTTATCTCTCCACAGTAGTATTTAAGCTAATTATCAGAGTTTGGATTTGTTCAATACTGGTTGCAGAGACTTGCTAGATGTGCACCAATATATCTCTTCTTCTTGAGCATTCTGGACTATATTTTCTAGCCTCTTTCAGTTAGATGAAGCCTTGCAACAGACTTCTGGACAATGAGAAATAGGTAGAAGAGGCATTCCATCCCCAGACCTCTCCTATGAAACCATCCTTGTAATTCTAGTGATCAGAGTCACTAGAGGGAAGGCCAGGCCTCTGAATGATGGTGTAGAGTAAAGCCTGCCCACATACCACCACACTGATCTTCATTGGATTGTGCTATCAATGAGAAGTAAATATTCACTGATTAAAACTATAGAAATTGGGCCTTCTTATTGTATCAAATAGCTCACTCTGACTATTACATTGTTCTACCCACAGTGCCTGACACATGAGTGAGTGAGTGAAAGTTGCTGAGTCGTGTTGGACTCTTTGTGACCCCATGGACTATACAGTCCATGGAATTCTCCAGGCCAGAATACTACAGTGGGTAACCTTTCCCTACTTCAGGGGATCTTTCCAACCCAGGGATGAAACACAGGTCTCCTGCAGTGCAGGCAGATTCTTTACCAGCTGAGCCACAAGGGAAGCCCTGACACATAGCTTCTATAATTTGTAAGGATAGGGGAAATTGAAAGAATAGTAGGTTTGTGTTGAAAGATGATTGATTTTGGTTTGTACATAAAGCAACTGCATGGTAGGGTGGTGGCCACCTCTTATACCTCCTCTTCACTTAGGGGGGAAGAATTTGGAGGAACTAAGGTTAAGGATATAGAGGAACTAAAAAGCCTCTTGATGAAAGTGAAAGAGGAGAGTGAAAAAGTTGGCTTAAAGCTCAACATTCAGAAAACCAAGATCATGGCATCTGGTCCCATCACTTCATGGGAAATAGATGGGGAAACAGTGGAAGCAGTGTCAGACTTTGTTTGGGCTCCAAAATCACTGCAGATGGTGACTGCAGCCATGAAATTAAAAGACACTTACTCCTTGGAACGAAAGTTATGACCAAACCAGTTAGAGTATTCAAAAGAAGAGACATTACTTTGCCACAAAGTCCATATAGTCAAGGCTATGGTTTTTCCAGTAGTCATGTATGGATGCGAGAGTTGAACTGTGAAGAAGGCTGAGTGCCGAAGAACTGATGCTTCTGAACTGTGGTGTTGGAGAAGACTCTTGAGAGTCCCTTGGACTGCAAGGAGATCCAACCAGTCCATTCTGAAGGAGATCAGCCCTGGGATTTCTTTGGAAGGAGTGATGCTAAAGCTGAAACTCCAGTACTTTGACCACCTCATGCGAAGAGTTGACTTATTGGAAAAGACTCTGATGCTGGGAGGGATTGGGGGCAGGAGGAGAAGGGGACGACAGAAGATGAGATGGCTGGATAGCATCACTGACTCAATGGATGTGAGTTTGAGTGACCTCCAGGAGATGGTGATGGACAGGGAGGCCTGGCATGCTGCGATTCATGGGGTCACAAAGAGTTGGACATTACTGAGCGACTGAACTGAACTGAACTGAAGGATATAGATGTTACAGTGTTCAATTTGTATAAAAAGCAGGTTCTGTAGAATGAGTCAGTGAAGATTTGAGGATGGAAAGGAGGTCAGATAGAAATTTTGATGTAAGGAGTATTAATTTGCAAAAACTCTGAGTGATAATGAATTTAAAGTAGTAAGTAGAGCAGTTGCAATTGAGAAGGCTGAAATGTTTAAAGGACCATTTCAATGGATGTGAGTTTGAGTGACCTCCAGGAGATGGTGATGGACAGGGAGGCCTGGCATGCTGCGATTCATGGGGTCACAAAGAGTTGGACATTACTGAGCGACTGAACTGAACTGAACTGAAGGATATAGATGTTACAGTGTTCAATTTGTATAAAAAGCAGGTTCTGTAGAATGAGTCAGTGAAGATTTGAGGATGGAAAGGAGGTCAGATAGAAATTTTGATGTAAGGAGTATTAATTTGCAAAAACTCTGAGTGATAATGAATTTAAAGTAGTAAGTAGAGCAGTTGCAATTGAGAAGGCTGAAATGTTTAAAGGACCATTGAGTTTTAAAGTTAGCAAAATACATTTATTATGGAATAAGCAGTAAGATGATGTATTATTTGTTGAAATAACCCAGGATATGTATGATAACAGATATTTAGTTAAGAGAATGGTGAATGAGTGAAGTTGCTCAGTCATGTCCAACTCTTTGCGACCCCATAGACTGTAGCCTACAAGGCTCCTCTGTCTATGGAATTTTCCAAGCAAGAGTAGTGGAGTGGGTTGCTGCCGGGGTCCAGCCCCGGTGGATCCAAGGAATTCGAAGGGGAGACAGCGTTGGTGAGGANGCATTGATTGCTGAAGAAGGCTTTCTTATCTCTTCTTGCTATTCTTTGGAACTCTGCATTCAGATGCTTATATCTTTCCTTTTCTCCTTTGCTTTTTGCTTCTCTTCTTTTCACAGCTATTTGTAAGGCCTCCCCAGACAGCCATTTTGCCTTTTTGCATTTCTTTTCCATGGGGATGGTCTTGATCCCTATCTCCTGTACAATGTCACGAACCTCATTCCATAATTCATCAGGCACTCTATCTATCAGATCTAGACCCTTAAATCTATTTCTCACTTCCACTGGACCATTCAGGTATGACCAAATTACAGGCTAATACCCCATAAATGCCTAAGTGCAAAAAATCCTCAACAAAATACTAGCAAACCAAATAAAACAGTATTTAAAAAGAATTATACACTATGATCCAACTGGGACTTACCTCTGAATGCAAGAATGGTTCAATATACAAAAATTAGTCAATGTAATATACCACATTAAAAGAGTGAAGAAAAAAAGACATATAATCATCCCAATTGATGTGGAAAAAGCATTTGACAAAATATAAAAATTTTCATAATAAAAACTCTCAAGCTAAGCATAGAGGGGACCTTCTTCAACATGACAAAGTCCTATATGAAAAATACACAGCTAACATCATATTTAATGGTCAAAGACAGAAAGCTTTTCCTCTACAATCAGAAACAAGATTCCACACAGTACAGAAATCCTAGCTTGAGCAAGTAGGCAAGAAAAAGAAATAAAAGACATCCAGTGAGAATGGAAGAACTAAAACTATCTGTTTGCAGATTTCAAAATGTTACCTTACCTTGCACTATATATAAAAGTTACCACGAAATGGATCAGTGATCTAAATTTAAGAGCCAAAACTTTAAAAGTCTTAGAAGAAAACAGAAAGAAATCTTCAAGACTTTGGATTTGGCAATGATTTCTTTAAAAGAAGAGATTAATTGAACTTCATCAAAGTTAAAAACTTCCACTGGAAAAAAAACTGTACACTTCAGATGGTTAAAATGGTAAATTTCATATTATGTGTATTTTCAGTCAGTTCAGTCGCTCAGTCATGTCCGACTCTTTGCGACCCCATGAATCACAGCATGCCAGCCCTCCCTGTCCATCACCAAATCCCAGAGTTCACTCAGACTCTCTTCCATCGAGTCAGTAATGCCATCCAGCCATCTCATCCTCGGTCGTCCCCTTCTCCTTCTGCCCCCAATCCCTCCCAGCATCAGAGTCTTTTTCAATGAGTCAACTCTTCACATGAGGTGGCCAAAGTATTGGAGTTTCAGCTTCAGCATCATTCCCTCCAAAGAAATCCCAGGGTTGATCTCCTTCAGAATGGACTGGTTGGATCTCCTTGCAGTCCAAGGGACTCTCAAGAGTCTTCTCCAACACCACAGTTCAAAAACATCAATTCTTCGGCGCTCAGCCTTCTTCACAGTCCAACTCTCACATCCATACATGACCACAGGAAAAACCATAGCCTTGACTAGACGGAACTTAGTTGGCAAAGTAACGTCTCTGCTTTTGAATATGCTATCTAGGTTGGTCATAACTTTTCTTCGAAGGAGTAAGCGCCTTTTAATTTCATGGCTGCAGTCACCATCTGCAGTGATTTTGGAGCCCCCCAAAAATAAAGTCTGACAGTTTCCTCTGTTTGCCCATCTATTTCCCATGAAGTGATGGGACCAGATGCCATGATCTCTGTTTTCTGAATGTTGAGTTTAAGCCAACTTTTTCACTCTCTACTTTCACTTTCATCAAGAGGCTTTTTAGCTCCTGTTCACTTTCTGCTATAAGGGTGGTGTCATCTGCATATCTGAGGTTATTGATATTTCTCCCGGCAATCTTGATTTTATGTGTATTTTTCCATAATAAAAAAAAAACTAAAAGGCAAAAAAAGAAACATCTAACTCCCCCCTTCCCCCCGCCAAAAGCCTAAAGTAGAAAAAAACCCTTTAAATTTCAATTAATATGTTTATTGTATGGTTGTCCCTTTCCCCTCTACCCCCACCCACTGTGCCTTTCATTGTACCTTGTACACCTTTATTTGCCACTTATAAGGTCATTATTGATTTAGGTTACAATTTGGCAGGGTCTCCACTGTGAATTCCTTGCAGGCAGTAGCACGGTGTTTAGGACCTCAGTCCCTGGAGACTGAGTTCACATAAGTCTGCCTTTGACCACTGTGGACCGCTGGCAAGTTTTTAACCTCTCTGGGTTTCTACGTCCTTTTTTTTCCCTATGTCCTTATCTATAAGGGTGATGATAGCATTTGCCTTATAGGGGTGTGCTGAGGGGTCAACGAGCTCATGCCCCTTAAGGTCTTAAAAAGATGCCCTGCAAACAGGAGGACATGCTCAATAAACGTTAGCTCTTATTATGTGGGCCTGGCAAAAGGAAGATGGCTAGATAGTTTGTAAAACGAGTGTTCATCAACAATCCCTGCTCTCCTCCCTGCCATCCCTGCAGGCTACAGAGATAAAATCTATTTTTGTGTGTGTATATTTGAATGATCAAACGTGTGTGTATTCACCCCAGGATATGGAGAGGAAGGAGAACCCCCTTGCCCCTCTTCCCTTGCCTGTCCTCCTGGGCTGGGGCAGAAAGATTAGACAAGCTTCCCTCTCGTGTTCCTTGGAGTACTGTCCCTGGTGGCGGCCCTTATCCCTGGCTTTTGCCTATCCTTAAAGCAGGGCCCTGGGTGTGCCCAGGCTGAGGACGGGAAGGGCTCAGGTTTGGGGGTAGAGTCAGTCACTGCTGCCATATCAATCAGGGCCCTTTCATCAGCCGGAAACAGCGGCACCCAGCTGCCCCAACAAGTCCGGACGGGGGTTCCCTGCCCCTCCCCAGCCTGCCCCTCTCACCCCCTCCTTCCCCAGCTGACAGTCACTCTTACCCTCCTCCGGATGCGGGGGACAGGCTGGGGCAAGCCAGGGACATACTCAGTTTCCCTTCCCTACTGCCCCTCCCTGGGGTGATACCCTCCTCCCCTCCTCCCTCCACCCCATCTGCCCTAAGTCTCCAGGACCCAGCTGGGGTAGAGGCCTAGAGGGGTAGACAGGAGAGACGTCCTCAGGAGGCTGACTGTGGTCAGACCTGAACTCCTTGGGCAAGATGCTTTAACTAGAACCCTGGAACAGCAAAGGTGGAGGGAACCCCAAAGCACAGAGTGGGGAAGACACTAGCCCCAGAGTCACACAGTGGCTAAGCCAGTACGAGAACCCAGAGTTTTGTTTTTTCTTTTAAAAACTATTTTGGCCCCACTGCAGGGTATGTGGACTCTTAGTTCCCTGACCAGGGATGGAACCCATGTCCCCCGCAGTATAAGCACAGTGTTAACCACAGGACCGCCAGGGCACTCCTTTAGAACACAGAGCTCTGGAAGCCCATTTTTCTCTCCTTTATCCTGCAGCCTCAGTTTCCCTGTCTGTGTATTGAGGGACCACCTGGAGGTCTCCTGACTCAGGGCCTCTCAGCGTCTTTCCTCTTCCCCTCCTTGTTTCTCCCTGTTGAGGGTCCCCAGGTTTGCTGGTGAAGGTGGCTGGGGTGGAGTGAGGGAAGGGGGCCCTTCCTGAAGATTCAGCCTCTGTTTTTGACAAAACCCTCTCTGCTGACTACGAGACCAGAGGCTATTGTGTGGGGAGTGTCTGGTTTGCATGGTGGCCAGAGTGGTTCTGCTGGGTTCAGGCTCTGTGTTCTGCCCATTGCACTGTCTAGTCTGGGGACTGACAGAGGCCTGATGGCTGATCACTGCCAGGATGTGATGTCCAAGGCAAGCCCCAGAGGTGAGGAGGGTGTCCATGAATATGGAGGTAACAACCTGGGCAGGAGCCGTGGGGTTTGGGAGTCAGGATCCCAGAGGAGGTGGGAGGGGAAGACTGACAGAACCTGGCATCTGAGGATCCAGTTCTTCCGAGGGTCAGGACCTCGGCTGGACTGTGCAGGGGTCCCACAGGTCAGAGAAACGCTTCTCTTCTCCCTCTGACTTCTGCTTGCTCTGCTTGAATGAGTGAGAGGGCCTCACTAGGATGACAGCCCAGTGCCTTCCCTTTTGGCAAAGCATCACCAGACGAAGTTGTGGGTGGATGGAGGCAGGGAGGTGGTGGGCGCCCTGCAGTGTGCTCTGAGACCCCCGGGCTCTTCTCCCGGCTCCACCCTCCTTCTGTGGGCCGCATGACTTTAGGTGAGTCAGTGGGACTTGGCCTCTCCATGTGGGCAAAGGGTCCCGGCCCTGCCCTCTCTCTACTGCAGGTGGGTGTGGGAGTCTCCAGGAAAAAGACAGCGTGTTTCTGGGACAAGACGGTCCTTCAGCAGCTTCCTATCCCTCACCCCATGGCCTGAGGCAGCTGCAGCCAAAAAAAAAACAGAGCAATTGTATTGTCAACTCATCCTGAGTCAAAACACTCCATCTCCAGAGTACATCTGACACAGCTTGGGGCCCCTGCCCTTGGGGAGCTTACTGTCAGAGCCAGTCAGCCTGTATAGGCCAGGGCAGACAAGAGCCCAATTTAAACCTGAAGAGGACAGGGCAGGGGAGGGGGAGGAGGACCCTTCACAGCCGCAATCTAGAAGCAGTGGCTGCTCAGGTTCGTCTGCCTTATGAAACCTACAAGTCCTTCCTGATGTCCCCAAAGACAGCCACATCCTCTGTCCTCCTCTCCTCCGTCTCTCTGCCCCTCCTTCACTGACTGGTGAATGTCCTCTGTCTTCCAGAAAGCTGGGAGCCGCTCGAGGCCCTTGACCACCGCCGTCCTGAGGCCCAGCGCAGTGTCTGCACCTAAGAGGT
>SJXQ01003895.1:422322-440995 GCA_006408695.1 Aepyceros melampus | reverse complement strand
TCATTCCCATTCTGAGTCCCCCTGAGCTGTGTTTGGAGAGGTGACTGGGGACAGAGTGGAGTCAGGAACACTGCTGCCCTCCCCTCTAAAGATACTGGGGAGGCAAGGAGGGCAGCTGAGGGAGGGGGACGTGGAGAGGGGTGCCTTTTGACATTGTCATTGCTGTGAATATCAGTGACATGCCAAGGAATGTCCCATACATGGAGAGGTTTACTCCTCTGTGGGGACAAGCTGGGGGACAGGATGAGGGGAGGGCTTGGCTAGGGAGTAATGTGGAGAGGGGTATTAAGAGTGAGCAGACAGTGGCCAGAGCCTGGGGGGCCAGCCAAGTGGGAGATGGAAGCCGCTTTAGTGGATTCTAGATCTTTCCATAACTTGATTATAGGCTTCATTAAGGCAGGGACCATCTCATAACATCTCTTAATCATCTGACAACCCCTCCGCAGGGCTGGACGCATAGTAGGCATTCTGCCCAAGCTTCATCTTCATCATGCTTACATGATTTTTAAAGCGGTCTCGTAATATCGGGTCCCCCAAATTAAACTCACACCCATAATCCTGGCTATTTACATTTCTCCCTGTGCCTTCCAGTGTCTTTATAGGTAAAAACTTACATAAGGCTGACTTATGTAAACTCAGCCTGAGTCAAGCTTTTCCAGCAGCTTTGGCAAGAGAGCGCTGGCTGATGGGGTGTAAACGCATGTGTCACGTTCCCTGCTCCTTGGTTCTGAAATAACCCTTGTTCACAGGCAAGGGGAGCTGTGACACCCTCACTGGGCAGGTTTCCGTCCTCCCCTGTGTTTACATTGCTGCCAGGCAGATACCTGCTTCGTTTATCTCCTGACTTGACGGGATTCTGACTTACATAAAAACGGACTTATGTAAGATTTGCCAGAACGGATGGAATACTAATGCGATTGGGGATTGCATGTGTTGGTTGACTTTGTGTGCAGATCCCCAGCCATCTAGAGCCGGGAAACCCAAATTTAACACCAAAAAACCCTTCAAAACACCCCAGAACTCTCGAGGACAGTTGTTGTAAGATGAGTATTTGTCATTTGAGGAAATCTGTGAAGGCAACAATCTGATGAAGTTAGGAACAATTTGAAATGAAATCGCCTATCACTAATCTCCATAGTGGGCATCCCTGGTGGCTCAGCAGTAAAGAATCTGTCTCCCTGGGTCAGGAAGATCCCTTGGAGAAGGAAATAGCAACCCACTTCAGTATTCTTGCCTGGGAAATGCCATGGACAGAGGAGCCTGCTGCTGCTGCTGCTGCTAAGTTGCTTCAGACGTGTCGACTCTGTGTGACCCTATAGACCGTAGCCCACCAGGCTCCCCCGTCCCTGGGGTTCTCCAGGCAAGAACACTGGAGTGGGTTGCCATTTCCTTCTCCAATGCATGAAAGTGAGAAGTGAAAGTGAAGTTGCTCAGTCCTGTCCGACTCTTAGCGACCCCATGGACTGCAGCCCACCAGGCTCCTCCATCCATGGGATTTTCCAGGCAAGAGTACTGGAGTGGGGTGCCATCGCCTTCTCCACAGAGGAGCCTAGCAGGCTACAGTGCATGGAGTCGCTAGAGTCAGACACAACTTGGCGACTAAACCACCACCACCATCTCCATAGTATCTACATGAGTTGGAAAGAACAATAGCAAATGTATTCAGGAATCGTATTCACGTCACTAAGTGAGCGGAGATGCTCATTGCCGTGTTACTATTTCGAGTGAAAGAACTAGGGTCCGCTGGGGGACGTAGTCTATAATCTGGGTAGATGATGCCACTATTTAACTGCACTGTGCAGAACAGTGGGGGCAGTGTGGGTGAAAAATGGCCAGGGAAGACCTTAGAACATTAGAATGTTCGCTTGTGAAAACCCAGTGGTCCTTGACAGGAGGAGGGGGAAGGGTAGGTGGCAGGAAGGAGCCACACTGATGGTCTCATATCTAGGTGCTGGAATTCCATTCTGAGAGCAAATAAGTTAGTGTCTGGCCTTGAGACCTGCATGAGGGTGGTGGGGAGAGGAGGCAGGCAGCAGGCAGAGCACACAGACTCTCATGGGCAGAAGCTTCTTATCCTTAGAGAGGAGAATGCATCTCTGGGTGGGATGTGAGAGAGAACTGGGAGGCTCTTCCCTTGTGTGAGTTGAGATCCTTCTTGCAGTGGTTTCTGACCCATCCTTTCTACGTTTCTCTCCAGTTTAATTGTTCACTGAGCCCAGGGCAGCTGAGCCTAGATCTTCAAACTGCAGTTCCAGGGACCCTAATTCCCAACCCCCAAATCTGGACCTGAGGTCTGACAAGTCTCAGAAGAGCTGTGGGGATATGAAGCAGGAGATACAATAATCAGGGCCTCCAGGAAACCAGAGCCTGAGCGGAGAAGCCGGGGGCCCACTCTCACCTCCCCTCCTCACTCTGCCCTCCTGCCTCCCCCGCCTCGGGGAGCAGAGAGCCATCAGCCCAAGGCGTCCCTGGATCTCCGTAGCATCCTCCAGCCTGGTGCTTCTCCCAGAGCAACGTGCTGAGAAAGCACTTGTGAAGATGGGGGCAGGGGTGGGGGCAGAGGTCAGGGTGCTTTTTAATTTCTAGTTAGCAATGACAGCTGTAGAACTCAAGCAATTAAGGAGGAAGACTCCTCCAGGATGCCAGAGGCCACCCCACCCCCCAAGCTGCACACATCTTCCTCCCTTCCTCCTTTTCTATTACACCCCTCATCCTCCCCGGTCCCTCATCCTCCTGGGTCACCCTCACCCAACCCCACTCCCACCCTGCACATGCGCACACACATAGAGGCTTCCTCTCTCTAGGTCCAGGAAGCTGTGGACTGCAAATATGGGGAGGCAAGGATTGCACAGGGAACCATTTCTCTGGGTTTTAGTAACGGGAACAGGACAGATGGAGCAGGGAGAGTCTGATGGATCGGAAGATGGCTTCTCCATCACTAGCTCCTGGGGTGCATTGGACTTAAACTGTCTTTGGAGTTGGTAATGAGGTTGGGGATATGAAAATGACCAAGGTCATAGCAGCCTTCCCTGCACCTCTTGACTGAGTGACCACCCCTCCAACCCAGTGTGACCTTCGTGGGTGTTGGAGAAGGGTCTCAGGTGGAGAGGATGGGAGGAGCTTTTCTTTTATTTGGTTAAGATCTCCAGACACTTGACATCTCACAGATTTCTTCTCCATCTTCTTACCGGGAATTTCTCCCAGCAGCCTGCTCTGGATCCTGCCCATTTCCTAGACTCTAGTCCTGTTCCCAGCTGTGGCGGGGAGGGTATGTGTGTTCAATACTATTCTTTTATTAACGTCGGTCCTGCTGCACGGGTGAGGCTGTGTTTTTGGATGTGGTGCAAAGCTCTATATCCCAGTCCAAACATCTCACTCCACCCACCAGCTGATAGTTGAAGCCCTACCATTAACATTTGCTTCCTTTAAGGCTATCACTATGTCAAATTGCATACACCTTTGGGAAGGAAACCCCTTTATTGTGAACAAAAGATGTGACAGCTGATAATAGATAAAGGAACAACTGGGGTGAGAGTTGCATGCTAGCCAGGATTCCAAGGTGCAGGGAGGGATTGGGGATAATAGGTTTATAGAGAAGATAAACACACTTTATAGCTTTCCTTTGCTTCTGATTAAGTCTTTAGACCGTGGGAGAATGATAACCCAAACTGGTCTTCTCTGACCTAGACGAAAAGGAAGTCTCCAAATTCCCACGGTCGTGACCATTATCATCAATAGCCTCATACAGACATGACATGTCAATGATGCTACAAAGAAACTTAACACATGGCTCTTGCTCTCAAGATGCTCACAGCCTGGTGTGGGGCACCTAGCTTACCCAAGTGACCAGTGAAGAGCCTCTGAAAGTCTTATAGAAAGGGCTTACATTGCCAAGTGTTATCTTAGGGGTATTAGCCAGGTGGCAGACCAAGGAGGATTTGAAGCAGGGAAGAGGGAATGGTTAAGTTCTTAGGGAGCCCTTGCCCTTATGCAGGTGCGAGCAGAAGAGGCCTCAGTTATGCAGATAGTGGTGAGAACATGAAGTCTGGGACTTACAGAGGGGCATTTTGGAAAATGAATCTCCAGGACTCCAGCTACGGGGTAGATGGGAGAGGCATGGATTGAGTGTGAGTCTAAGGTTCAGAGCCTGGGGACCTAGGTGATGGTGGCATTACTGGCAGTGGAAGGGAAGGTGTGGAGGAGCTGTGTTTGGATGGAAGGTGAGTTCTGTTTTAGCATGTTGCATTTGAGGTTGTCATTTCCCATAGGAGAGGACAAAACATATACATATAAAGTGCAATTTCTTCTTAAAGAACTTGAGCACATGTATCAGTCCTTCACTGTGGTAAATACAAGAACCTAGACTTTTCCCCCACAACTTGTCTTTGATCAAAATGTTTTAGCTTTTTGTGGAATAGTGCCTGGGTGTCCACATGGCACCTGGCCGAGTCTTGTGGAGGGGTGTTGGGTTTACGTAGACTGTTGGGTTTATGCCTTCAGGGAGCTTACTATCTAATTGGGGTGACATAAAACTCATAAAAAGACTACCTGTACCTATGGCTTCTCCTCATACTGAGTGTATTAGTTGTCTATTGCTCTTTAATAAGCAACCACCGATTTAGTGTTAATACCTTAAAGCAACATCCAATTATTAGCTCACAGCTCTGTGAGTTAGGAGTCTGGCATGGCTGGCTGGGTTCTTTGCTTAGGGTATGGCAAGGTTGAAATCAAGGTGTTGGCTGGATGAGATTTTATCTGGAGGCTCTGGGGGAAAATTCACATTCAGTCTTATTCTTATTGTTGGCAGAATTTGGTTCTTTGTCACTGTAGGACTGTGATTCCGTTTCCTTGCTGGCTGTCAGCCAGGGATGGTGCTTTGAGCTCCTAAAGGCTGCCTGTATTCCTTGCCATGTGGGCCCCTCCATATTGAAGCCAGCAATAGAACATTAACGCCTCATGCCTTAAATCTCTGACTTCTTTGACCAGCCAAAGAAAGCTCCTCTTTTTTCCCCCATTTTTTTTATTGCGGTAGATTACACATAAAATTTATCATGTTAAGCATTTACAATTGTGCAGTTCACCTGTGTTAAATACATTCACAATGTCATGTAAACATCCTCACTGTATGCTTCCAGAATTCTTTCCTTTTATAAAACCGAAACTGTATCCCCATTAAACAATAATTCCTCGTCTCCCCCTCCCCCCGGCCCAGGGAAGAATGGCCACTACCATTCTACTTTTTGCTTTTATGATTTAAAAAAAAATTTTCGCCACATCCCATGGCATGTGGGACCTTAGTTCCCAACCAGGGATTGAACCTGCACCCCCTGCATTGGAAGGCAGAGTCTTAACCACTGGACCCTCAGGGAAGTCCCTTGCCTGTATGATCTGACTGCTCTAAGTACTACATATATGTGGAATCATATAGTACTTGCCTTTTTGTGACTGGCTTATTTTACTAAGCATAATGTCCTCAAGGTACATCCATGTTGTAGCATATTAAAGGATTCTGATATCCTGAATGATAGTGCATTGTATGTTTATACCACATTTTGCTTATCCATTCATCTACTGATGGACACATTGGTTGCTTTCATGTTTTAGCTATTGTGAGTAACGCTGCTATAAACACAGTATACAAATATCTCTTTGAGACTCTGCTTTCAATTCTTTTGGGTATATGCCCAGACATAGAATTTCTGGATCATATAATAATTCTGTTTTTAATCTCTTGAGGACTCTCCATACTGTGTTCCACAGTGACTGTTATCAATTTACATTCCCCCCAACCATGCATAAGCTTTCAATTTCTCTATGTACTCATGAACACTTATTATTTTCTGTTTTTTTTAAATAAAAATATTTTTTTTAATTGAAGGATAATTGCTTTACAGAATTGTGTTGGTTTCTGCCAAACATCAACATGAATCGGCTGTAGATATATGAATGTCCCCTCCCTCTTGAACCTCCCTCCCACCTTTTTATGAAATAGCCATCCTAACGGATGTATAGTGGTATCTCACTGTAGTTTTGATTTCCCTAATGAATAGTGATGTTGAACACCTTTTCATATGCTCATAAGCCATTTGTATATCTCTGGAGGAATGTCTCTTCAAGTTTTTGCCCATTTTGGAATCGGGCTGTTGGTTTTTCACTGTTGAGAAAACTACTTTTAAAAGTTCGTGTTCAAACTGAGTGAAGCAAGTCAAAGACAAATATCATATGATAGCACTTACACATGGAATCTTAAAAGAAATAGATGCAAATGAACCTATTTACAAAACAGAAATAGAGTCGCAGATGTAGGAAACACGGTTACCAAGGGGTGAGCAAGGGAGGCATAAACTGGGAGATAGGGACAGACATACAATGTATGTGTGTGCTAAGTTGCTGCAGTTGTGTCTGACTCGCAGCATTATGGAGCTCACCAGCTCCTCTGTCCATGGGATTCTCCAGGCAAGAATACTGAAGTGAGTTGCCATGCCCTCCTCCAGGCATATACATGCTACTGACATATAAAATAGATAGCTAATAAGAACCTACTGCATAGCACACGGAACTCTGCTCAATACTCTGAAATGACCTGTATGGGAAAGGATATAAAACAAATGAGTAGACATATATATATATGTATACCTGATTCACTTTGCTGTAGAACAGAAACTAACACAACATTGTAAATCAACTACACGCCAATAAAAATTAAATTTAGAAAAAGATTCACGTGACTAGGTCCGGCTCACTGGGACAGCCTCTCATTTCAAGAGTCAGCGTGCCATGTAATAGAACCTAATGGCAGGAGGGAGAGCTGTCCTGGGGTTGCACACAGTGTGTGCACAGCAGCTGAGGAATCCTGGGAGGCTATCCCAGAGTTTTCCCTACCACACTCGGAATTAAATACGAAGTTTCTACAGCACCAATTAGACTTCACATGCTCTGACCTCCTCGCCTCCTCTCTCCCCAGCCATTTAGACATCCTCACTTTCCCTCAAAAAGAAGCAAGTTCCAACTTCGGGTACTTCAGGCTTGCTGCTCTCTCAGCCATTCTGTGGCCTCCCATATTTCCTCTATGTCTCTGTTCAAAGCTGGCTGTTTGCTGAGCCCATTTGAAACAGAAATAGCTCCATCCAGCCTGCTCAGTTTCTGTCCCCTCTCATCGTGTTTTATTTTTCTGCTTAGCATTTGTTACTACCCGGCATCTTGCACATGTATCTGCCTACTTATGCATCGCCTTGTGTCCTTCAACTAGAAGTCAGCTCACTGAGGGCGTTAACTTTGTTTTATTTGCTGTTCTATCTCCAGAGCCTAGAATAGTGTTCAAGACTTTCAGGGACTCGATATTGTATGGATGACTGGATGTGTTTTCATACCTCTTGAGAGCTTTTGAAATGGAAATTTTATTCCAGAGCACAAAACAGATGAAAATTTGTTTTGTGTTATTTTTGTTTTAAACATTTTTAAAAATTAATTAATTAATTAATTAGGCATTGTTGGCTCCTAGTTGTGACACATGGGCGCTTCCATCTACATTGCAGCGCTTGAGACCTTTCAGTTGCAGCATGCAAACTCTTAGTTGTGGTGTGTGGGATCTAGTTTCCTGACCAGGGAATCCAACCTGGGCTCCATGCATTGGGAGTGTGGAGTCTTAGCCATTGGATTACCAAGGAAGTCCTTGCTTTACAGTTTAAAATTTTTAATGACTTTAAAAACATTTATTTTACTTTTTTTCTGCATGTGCTTCACAGTTTCAGGATCTTAGTTCCCTGACCAGGGACTGAACCTGGGTGATGGCAGTGAAAGCATTAAGTCTAAACCTCTGGATGATCAGGGAATTTCCGAACTTAAAAAATTTTAACTAGAGCAAATTAAGCACAAAGTAGCAGAAGAAAGGAAATAATAAATATCAGAGAAAAATTAATGAAGCAGAAAACATTACAGAAGATTGGAGAAGATCAATGAAACAATAAACCACTTTTTAAGATCAATGAAATGAATAAACATCTAGTCAGATTGAGCAGAAAAAAAGTGAAAAGACACAGATTACCAGTATCAAGAATTAAAGGGGTGACTTCATTATAGATTTTACAGACACTTAAAAGATAATAAGAAAATATTATAAATAGTTTTACTCTAATAATTTCCATAACTTAAAATAAACAAATTCCTTGAAGACACAAACTATAGAAGTTTACTCAAGAAGAAAGAGATAATCCAAATAGACCTACATCAGTTAAAAAAAAAATGGAATTTGTTGTTGAAACCTCTCCCAGAAAAAAACTCCAGGCCCAGATGACTTTGCTGATGAATTTTGCCAAACATTTAAGGAAGAAAAAAAAATCAATTCTACATAAGTTTTCTAGAAAATTATAAAGGAGGGAAATCTCAACTCATTCTATGAGGCCAACATTACTCTGATATCAAAACGAGACAAAGATATTATAAGAATGCAAAGTATAGACCAGTATCCCTCATGAGTGTTGATGCAGAAATTATTAACAAAACTTTTGTAAATCTAATTTAACTCTGTCTTTATAGATATGCTAATACATCATGGCCAAGTGAGATTTATCCTAGGAATGAAGATTGGTAACGTTTTAAAAAAATCAATGTAATTCATTGTACTACCTAATTAAAAAAGAAAAAAAAAGTGATCATCTTAATATATGTAGAAGCAACATTTGACAAAATTCAATAACCATTACTGATAAAAGAATTTCAACAAACCAGGAATAGAAAAGAACTTCCACAACCCGATAAAGAGCTTGTACAAACAAAACCTGTGACAGTAAAAGACTGAATGTTTTTTCCTCTAAGATCAGGAATAAGACAAGTATGTTTACTCTTACTGCTTCTATTCCACATTGTACCAGAGGTGCTAACAGTACAATAAGCCAATAAAAATAAATACAAGGCATTCAGATGGGAAAGGAAGAAGTAAAACTGTCATTATTTGCTGACAACATGATCATCCATGTAGAAACTCTGATGGAATATGCAAAGAAGCTACTAGAACTAATAAATGGATTTAGTAAGGTAGCAAGATATGAGCTAGATATACAAAGATCAATTGTATTTCTATATATTAGTACTGAACAATTGGAAACTGAAATTTAAAATAATACTTAAAAAAAAGATTATCCATTGCACTGGGATCTCAGAAGTTCTTCAGTTCTTTTTTAGAGCATGTCATTAATGATGTCTTGCCCTTAGTTTCTCTGTTTCTCCAGCTATTTGGATATTCTCCTGTTATTTGGTTATTATTGCCTGATCTTGTCCCCCAATTTTATTGCAGTCATTCAAAATTTTCTATCCTTTTGTTATATTCCCTCCACCTTATACACATTTCCTTAGCTTTGTTTTCTAAACTTCTACTGAGTTTGTTTTTTATTTCTGCTATGACATGTTTGATTTTTAAAACCTCTCCTGTTCTCTTTTTAGAAAACACTATTCTATTTTTGTTTCATTTTTGCAATATTTTTCCTTATCATGCTCAGGATATAATGATAATGTTATTTTTAAGCTTTCTTCTTGCTACATAGGCTCAGCTTCCTCCAAGTCATAGCTTTCCTCAGATGTGCCATAAGCCTTCGTTGTCTGCTAATTTTTGATTATAAGGGTCTGAAAAGCTGGTTGGAAGTTCTGTGTGTATGTGTGCGTGGCTGTGTGTGGCCTGTTGTCTGTGAGCCTCACACTAGGGTGATCTGGTTGGAATATTTCATTTTGAAGCCTCTGATACTAGTATCTTTGGTCTTTTCTTCCTTTCAGGTTGTTCAGATTTCCCAGAGGTACACCCTCCAGTTTCCATCCTGGAGGACAATGGCCAGTGTTCTGGGAATTCCAGCGGGTAAGAGGACCCAGGTCTCAGCATCCACTACGTGAACATTTTCAGTGAGATACTCCTTCCTTCAGTGTTTCCTGGAATTTCCTTGTTAGAGACCTGTTTTCCCCCTCACCAGGGAACCGCTTCAATCTGTTGACTGGCTATATTCGGTAGGGGAAAAATCTGATTGCTTTAAATTAATTAATTAATTATTTCATTTATTATTTTAAAAAAATATTTATTTGACTGTCTTGGGTTGGGTCTTAATTATGGCATGCAAACTCCTTAGCTGTGGCATTCTGGGTGTAGTTCCCACCAGGGATCAAACCTAGGTCCTCTGCATTGGGAGCTTGGAGTCTTAACCACTAGAGTACTAGGGAAGTCCCTCTGACTGCTTTTAAAAAACGCATTCCCAGTCCCCTTTATTTACTCAGTCCACTTCACGCTCACTTCCCCGGGTAACTGGTGTCACCAGCTCCTGGGCCTTTAGCAGATTCTGTGATACAGGCTATGTGGGAATGGTTTTCATCACCACCTGTTTCATACTCTTTACTCTTCTTCCACCTGCTTTCTAGCTTCCAAAATTTTGTTGCTGTTCTCTCCCATTCTTCCTGTCCTTGTGGGTATATACCTTAAGAAGCAAAATCACGAAAGAAAAGTTTGGAAAGCCTTTCACTTGATTTAGTGGAGTTTCAGGAAAGAGCAAAAGTGGATGCAGGTGTTCAGGCTGGCATCTTTTCCTAGAAGTTCCTTTAATCCATTATTAGCGGCTTTTTTTATTATTACCAGTTCCCCATGATCATAGGCCATGTATGTTCTGCTCAGGAGTTAACTCGTACATTCCAAGAGGGCTTGTGTCAGTCTGTTTTGCCATAGTATTTCATCCAGGGGTTGGTATGTAGGAAAGTATCAAGAAATATTTACTGAATTTATGAATCAGCAAATGAGCAAATGAAGTGGCTTCAGAGCCTGTAATCTGTTCAAAAATTTCCTCAATGATATCAGGATTTCATCTTTGGGAACTGAATAGTATGTGGAAATAGCCAAAAGTTATTTAATGCCAAGATGTGTGACCCAGAAGAGTGAGCAAACTGAACAGGTAATAACAACACCTTTTTTTTTTTTGGGTTCAAGACAAGGTGTGGCACCAAATTATGAGATTGATTTCCTTGTTTGGTGTACAATGAAGTCTGAGGTCAATTCACAAAAAGAAATAGAGTCCACAGTGTTTTGAGCAAACTTGATTTTGTTGGCCAAGGTGTGTAAAGCTCCATTTTGGGGATATATAGGATTTTGCAGGTAGTCTGGAAGCAAATGGTATACGATTTGGGGCAAGCTGTGTAGGTGGCAGAAGGTTTTGCCTTCCAAGTCAGAAAAAACAAAGTTGGAAGGGAAGAGGTCTTGGGGTTCAAAGATGATTCTAAGTCTTTGGGTGGCTGAGGTGTGACTGGCTGGGTAAGAGAGTGCAAAAGGCAGCTTTCCGGGAACACACAGCCTAGTAGATGGGAGGGAAGAGGCGCTGGGAGAAGCTGCTTCCCTGTGGCCGGAGTGGGGTTGGCAACCGGGAACACTGCTCTTCTCCTCAAAATGACACCACCACAGCCTGACATGTTTATAAGCACTCACTCCATGCCAACTCCTGTGCTTTCTTTTAAAAAATATTTATTTGTTTATTTGGCTGTATCAGGGCTTAGTTGTGCACAGGCTCAGTGGTTGTGGAGCGAGGGCATAGTTGCTCTTTGGCATGTGGATGGATTGACAGGTGGGTTCTTAACCCCTGGACCTCCAGGGAAGTCACCCCTGTGCTTTATGTATACATGTCACCTCATCAGGTTCTTGCCATAGTTCTGTGGACTTGGTAGTGTTATTGTCTCCATTGTCTTTTTTGAAATAGTTTCTTTCTTTCTTTAGTTTTGGCTGTGCTGGGTCTTCGTTGCTACGAGGGCTTTGCCCTCGTTTGGGAGAGCAGGGGCTACTCGCTGCCTGCTGGGCTCGGGCTTCTCGCTGTGCTAGCTTCTCTTGATGCCCAGCACAGGCTCCAGGCTGCATGGGCTTCAGTAGTTGCGGCTCCCAGGCCCCAGAGCACAGGCTCAGTAACTGCGGCGCACGAGCAAGGGCTCAGCTGCTCTGTGGCATGTGGAATCCTCCTTGATCAGGGGTTGAACCCATGTCTCCCACATTGCCAGGTGGACTCTCCACCACTCTGCCACCAGGAAAGCCCTATCCCCATTTTCTTGGTAAGAAAACTGAGTCAGAAGGAGAGAAATGTAGCGTAGACATTCCAAGGTGGCCCAGCCCCGGAACGACAAAACGAAGATAGCAAAAGAGAACAAAGCCATGACCAAATTTTATTATAACAGCTGGGGATCCATGGGGGTATGTGTGAAAACCAGTCAGTGAAAGGTTTCCTGGTGATTACTCCATGTAATATTTGCTGACTGACCCATGTTGCCCATTTAATTATAAAAAAGTTGCTAAATTGATGATCAACAAAGGGAAAGTTAAGTTTCTCCTACAGACAAAATAGAACTAGGATCATCTTGAACATTCTGGTGATCAAGGTAAGTGATTTTTCTGGGATGAATATTTTTTCAACTTCATTTGCTATTTTTTTTCCCCCTAGAACCATAGCGAGTAAGGCAATACCTGAGGTCTCTGGCCTCACTCTGAATGGTGTGGGATCAGGACCCCCCAACTGGACACTGGTTTGAAACCCTGAAACATTTGACTGAAGTTCTGATATCATTTTGCTTTCCTGTTATTTCCTTCTTAGAGTATGAAAAGGAAATTCTGGTTTTCAGTTCATTCTTTTATTCAAACCATAGTGGTTTGCACTCTTAAGAGTGCAGGTTTTGGGGCCAGACAGTTTAAATCCCAGCCCTGTTGTTTATTTGCGGTTTGACCTTGGGCAAGTTACTTAAACTCTCCAAACTGTAGTTTTACAGTGATAATTTACGGGGATTAATTAGCTCAAGTAAGGCACGCAGTAGGAATGCAGTCAAAGGCAGTATTTACCACTATCATCGTCATCACTCACAAAGAGCCTACACGTGGCTCCCTGCATCTACAGGCTTGTATTAGTCCTTGGGCTGGGGTCGGGGAGATACAGACCACTGGAAAGTGCAGCCCCTTCTGTGTAAGTGTGCTTGGAGAGAGTCCACTTACACACACACCCCAGAGAGCTAACCGCATTGAACAGCACACTGAGGCTGGCACGAGAGGTATAGACAGTTCATGCTGTAAGAGCTTTGGAGAGACCACGGAACAAAAGTGGTTCTGAAAGTCTTGTTTTAAGAGATGCATTTTCAACTGATGGCGCATAGACCAGGAGGAAGAAACAAGCAATGTTTGTGTTTGGGGCTATCAGAAGACTTGTTTGGCTGGAATGGGACCTATGCATAGGGCGACAGTGGGAAATAAGGCTGCAACGTAAGCTGAAGCCACATACACAATAATATTATTGACAATGGGAATAGCAATCACCATTAATTTAGTTTCTACCGTGTGTAGGTCAGGCGCTTATGCTTCATTCTTTTCATATATTTTCTCATTCAATTCTTACTATAATCCTGTGGTATGGGTATTATTATTACAAGATTTCAAGGAAACAGAACTGTAGAGAGGTTGGGTAACTTGCCCAAGGACTCACAGCTAAAAATTGGCAGACCCACAATCTGGATGCACAAATATGCATGCACATTTGTGCAGGCAGTGACACAGACAGATAGACACAGGGACCTGGGTCAGTTAACAAACAGCTGTGTCCCTCCTCATCCCCTCCCCTCTCGCTGAATTGAGGGTTAGCTCTTTCCTTTGAGGGATCCAGTGTGAAAAAGGGACCTTCTGCTTCCCCACCCCACTTCTGCCTCCCATATGCCTGTGGCTTTAGTCCCCAGGACAGGCAGCCCAGAGGGCAGGGCTGGGACTAAGATGAGGGGAACGAGGGTGCAGAATTTATGGAGGCACTCATGGGCAGGGCCAACCCTGCACTCGACAATGAGCCCCTCCTTAAACTGTGCCCTTGTTGCCTCACCCTAGTTCTGATCCTGGGGAAGGTGGGGGAGCTTTGCAGCTTTGCTCTGTGGGCCAAGAAGCCCCTCATTATTCCCAGATCAGGGAATAACCAGAAATTCCCAGGGCCCAGGGCATAGCTCTCCTTTCCGTCCCCAGATGAACAGCAGAATAATCTCGGATTGGTTCCAGATAATCTTTCCTCTGATTATACTCATCCTTCTTCAGCACCCCACCTCCCACAGCCTGCTTGTGCCTGCGTCCTCCGAGCAGCGCCCCTCCCAGACCTGGCCCACACTCTCCTGCCCCTAGATGGTGACTTTGGCTGCTCAGCCTTTAGCGTGGGCCCCTTTCCCCCAGGGGCAGGGGGGTGGGGACAACTGGTTGGTCCCAGGGGCCTGTGCCGAGGGCCACCGGGCTATGCCTCGAGGGCGGGAAGTCCAGCGCTGCTCTCCCTCGCCCTCTAGAGGCTCAGGGTGGGTGAGGCACGCAGGAGGGGTCCTGGTTGAGGAGGGGGTCCTGGGTTTCCAAGGACGTCTGGAAGGTGTCCGCAGTCAGATCACAGCTTCATCTGAAGCCTGCTGTTGGAAGTGCCCAGTGGGGTTGCGCTGTTGGCTCAGGTAGAAGGGGTTCAGGGTCCCCCACCTCTGTCTGGGTCAGAGACAGCCAGAGATGGGGCTCCCTAGTCAGCACCCAGCCAGCTCATCAGGATAGCCCTGCTCCACTTCTCACCTTCCCTGTGGGCAGCTTCAGTATGCTGGAGGCTGTCTCTGCCAGCCCTGGGGTGCATGGGGGAACACCTGTGTCCCTGTCCTCTGACAACCAGGAATCTCCAGAAGAGCCTTAGGCCAGGAGGGGAGGTGGGGTGAGGGGTGTGTCCAGAGGTGACTTTGTAGGGAGAGACCTGGGAAGGTGGTGGTAGGTGGGGGTGGGAGGAATCTTAACTCCTCCTGCTTGGGTAGAAGAGATGGAGAAGGAGGACGGTGATGTAGAGAAAGCCTGGGGGGGGGGGGGTGGGCTGGACAGAGGTATAGAATTACTTTAATAAATCTTTCCAGGCTGGAAGATTGGGTGCTGGGGACCTGGACCTCCAGAGGGGGCTGGATGGCTGACCAGCCTTCTTGAAACACACGTGCACTGCCTCTGTGCTCATCTGCTCACCTGGCCGCCATCCACATACCCCGGCCTCACCTCAGATTGTTCATTATTTGGCTGAGATATTTGCAGGGCCCAGCCGCACAGCCTTGCTCAAACTTCTCCTTACCTGGTCCTCATTGCAGCAAAAAAATTAAGATGGATAGAGAAAAAAAAGGGACTTCATGGGTGGTTTTTCAGCCTCCATCCCCTCAGGAGACCAGAGATGTCAGGTTTGGGACAGAGGCGGAGGGACTTTGAAATGAGTGTCAGAATTTTCCCACCTGCCCAAGGGCCGGGCCAGGAGGAGAGCGAGGGCAGACCTTCTCCTAGAGCCTGCCCAGCTGCCCCCAGGGGAGGAGTGGGCATGGCGCCCAGAGAAAAGGCAGAGCTGGCCTGAGTGTCCTGCAGTCTCGGGGGAAGGAGGGCTCCTTGTGCTCAGCCTGCCCTGTGGACACCCCCAGCCTTCCTCTCCCTAGTACCTGGGCCCAGGCTGAGTGGGGGTCACTCTACTTCTAAACAGTGGCTCTGGGCTCCCCTGCCCAAGCCGCAGTCACAGCGGAGGGGCAGACTCTGCCCTAGTGAGATTCTGTTGAGCCTGGAGTGAGGCTGGGGTGCCTGGGCAGGGAGCCCCGGGCTGAGCTCTCTCTCACCCCCTCCCACCAGAGAAGGGGCTTTCTTTCTATTTCCCACAAACACTTGCTTCGCCACTTGACAGCCTTGTCATTCCATTCCCTGCTGCCCTGCGCTTGGCTCCACCACACCCCTGACAAATTCCTTCCTCCACTTCAGCTCCAGGACTGGAGGCACGGGCACCCCACCCAGCTTCTCTCCTAAAAGGTTGGGAGGGGATGGGAGCTAACACCTTGTCTTCCTCTTCTCTTGTCTCTCCCCTTCTCTCCCACTTCCTGGCATTTCACCCAGGCTACCAATCAGTGAGCAGGCTCAAGACAGACCTCCTGCGGCTCTCATCCTATAATTCCCTCTGGAGAAGATGAGTTTGGTAGGCCCCAGCATGTCTAACTCAGATCCTTCTTGCTGCAATCCCAGCTGTTCTGGTCAATGGCAAGAGGCAAACCCAGGCTGTTGTTCAGATCGCAGACTACAGCGTTGGCCCTTTGCCGTCTCCCACGCATTCTGTTCTTGTGATCTTGGTGCTTGCATGCATGCTCAGTTGTGTCCGACTCTTTGCGACCCCAGGGACTGTAGCCCACCAGGATCCTCTGTCCATGGGATTTCTCAGGCAGGAATACTGGAGCGAGTTGCCATTTGCTATTCCAGGGGATCTTCCTGACCCAGGAATTGAACCTGCATCTCTTGCGTCTCCTTTGCTGGCAGGTGGGTTTCTTTCCCACTGCACCACCTGGGAAGCCCTCCTTTGACCTCTAAGAGGTGGTGCCAGAGTGGAGCTCCCTGGTTCTCCCTGCATCTTTTCCAGCCTGCCAGGCCACAGGCCTGAGTATCCACAGCTCTCACCCTGACCCCTTCCTCCACCTCCCCTACACACCTGGACTGGGAGCCTTAACAGGCGTCAGAAACCAGTCTGGGTCTTCACTCTACAGAGAAGACGTTGAAGTCAGAGGTGGGCTCCAGGTCACACAGCCAGACTGTGACAGTTTCTGGGTGTGAACTCCGGGGTCCGGACTCCGAGTCGCGGCCCCACAAGGCGTCTCTGAGGAGGTCTGCTCAGGAAGCAGCAGTGCTAACTGCAGGGCCTCAGAGACACTCTGTGTGAGGGACTTTCAAGGTAACTCCTGCGGCGGCGGTACTGAGGGGCCGCTCCGGGGATGCCCGGCCTCCCCGCAGCCCCTGTGGGAAGGGCGCCGTGACCCAGATCGGCTTGGCTCTGGAGCAGCTGCATTTCTGGGAACACTCTCTCCTCTCTGTGGGGCCCTGTCATGGGCGGTGGTGGCGGTGGTGTGTGTGTGTGTGCGCGCGTGTGTGTTGGAGTGCGCACGTGGTTTTTCAGTCCTTGCAGCCTTCAGCCTGGAGATCTGAGGAGCGATGGAGAGGAAGAGACTGGCGGACGCGCGGTGGGGAGAGGGTCACGGAGTGGGGGTGGGTCAGCTCCCCCAGGGCAATGGTGAGGGGCTGAGGCAGGGCAGACTCACAGTGCCTACCTCTGTCCTCTCTGAAGGCACAGGTCACACTGAGCGCCTGGTGGAGGGGGTCTGGCCGCCCTCTCTGTGTTTGTTCCTTTCTCTAGGATTGCCACCCCAATACCCCTGGTGCCTGGTGGGCAAGGGCACGTCCCATCTCCTCCAAGCTGTCCCTTCTACAGGTTGTACCCTAGTCCCTGGAGGGCAGGGGGCACATGTGAAGACCATCTTTTCCCCTAATGAGTCCCCCACTGCCCTGCCTGCCCCCCACCCCCAACAGTGAGTGGGGAGTGGTCACCTCCCGGCGGGGCGGTCTCAGAGAAGCTGAGGTTTCTGACAGGCTGGAGGAGCACTCGGCCAACAGGACTGGTCAGGAAGTCTCCTGGGATGATGGGAAGCAGTCGAAAGGGGTGGGAGAGAAAGAGATGAAGTAGGATGAGATAGTCAAGGGAAGAGAGACCAGAAGGGAAGGAAAATGCTCTACTTGCAACCATCCATGATCTGGGCACTTGGGAATCTTAGCTGGGGTACCTGCCCATTTTTCAACCATGCCTGGAACCCGTGAGTGGTGGGGTCTCTGCTACATGGCTACACTTGTGGATGGAGCATGCGGGGAGTCTTGCCCTGGTCTTCCCAGGAGTGCAGGATATACGGAGCCATTCTGACCAGGGCCCCAGACAGGCCTCCTTCTCGGCTGGGAACTACACATTCCAGCCTAGGGTTGAGAGGGGACTGGGGCAGGGCAGACGCTTGGCTGGTACAGGCCGGCACGGCCACCTGATTGGTAAACAGCTGCTGTTCCAGCGCCTGAGTTCCCCGTATGCCTCTCTGGCCACCCGAGTCCCTTCCTTGGTCCTCTGGACCTCCCCACCATCCAGAAACTGAGGGATTTACGCTTGGCTCAGCACCTGCCCCCAGCTCCATATGAGCTGTGCCTGGGCTGTCATGGGTGTCAGCTACTTTGGCTGTCGCTCTCAGTGGGGAGGGGGGTACAGGGTGGGGGGCTGGTGCCCCAAAGCTGGAGCTGACCAGGGCCAGGTCTTAGGACTCGGGGAAGCGGGAGCGGCACAGCAGCCTGCAGTGTGCCCACCTTCACTTTTCCAGATGCTTCCAGCTCTGTTCTGGAAGGAGCTGAGTCTGAATGAGGGGGCTGGCAGGTGGGGACGTGTGCAAAGAGCCATCTCTCCAGGGGACCCCAGTGGGGCATGGTTCACACAAGCAGCGCCCTCTAGAGGGCACTACCTGGAATGAGGGCGTGCTCAGCCCCTCTCTGTCGGGAGGGGAGCTGACAATGAGCCCTGGGCCCAGAAGCTGACCTGCCCCAGACGCACACCTAGGGCCAGCACCCTTCCCGGGCATCGTCTGACTCTCCAGAGGGCAGAAGTCCCATGCACCCCAAAGGTGCCTGGCTCAGTGCTGGGTCCTGATGAAGTGTTCAAGTGGCCCGTGGAGAGGCGGCCAGGAGGCTGAGCTGTGAGTCAAGAGATGTGGATGACTTCAGAAAGCCTTGGGCCTCTTTCAGGTCCTCTGGCCAGTGAGGGATTTTCATACTTCTTTAGCAGTGGAGCCTTTTTCAAAAGAAATCCCAAGTGAAATTCCAATCAACGGG
>SJXQ01003895.1:398679-409733 GCA_006408695.1 Aepyceros melampus | reverse complement strand
TAAAGGGGCATAGGAAATGGGCTGGTGCTCTAGAAAGGATCTAGAAAGGGGATCTAGAAAGGAAAAGGGTGAGTGCCGAGAGGTTAACCCTTCGGTTCCGGTTCCGAGGGACTCTGACCTACTCGGATGGCTGCTAGAAATAGAGCTCGTGGTCTTTTTCCTCTGCTCTTTCCAGTCAAATTTTATTTGGAGAGGGAGCCACGAGCACAGCCAGGAAGATAAATAGTATCCAAGGATCCCAGATGTCAAGGGCAGTGTCCCTTGTTCCCCTCTGCTCCCAGGGGAGGATGAATAGTCCATGTCCCTTCCCACCTGGCCAGGTCCCACCTGTGGGGTCTGTGTGGTGGGGGCTGTGACCCTTGCTGTCTCGATTGCTGGCTGTGCATGAGCTGGAGGTGCAGAGGGGGCAGGCTTGTGGAACCCCTCCCCGCCGGTGTGCATTCCTCTGGGGGTAGAGAGAGAAAGCACAACAGCCTCCCCATGCCCTCCTGAGGAGCAGGTTTGGGTGCTTGTGAACTTCCCTCTCGGGCCAGCAGAGGGCTGGCGGTAGCTCCCGGGAGCCCCGCCCCTCTGCCCAGCCCAAGTCTGCCTGCCTTTTGTTCACTGTGGTTTGGAGTACGGATCCTCCCATTTCTTTAGGGATGCCTTGGCTCTCCCCAGTACTGAATGTAGCCTCTACTCCCGTGCTCTGCCTCTGAGAAGGAAAGGCCCTGGGGTCTTCCTTCAGGTGAGTTTCCCAGACCCGAATCAGGTAGCCCAGGTGGTGGTCAGGGCCAGTGTTTACACTCCCCAGGCCGCTGGTGATCCTGCCTGGTTTTGCCTCCTTCCTCACCTGGGGGGAGGGGGTCCTTTCCTGGACCCAGGGCCTGGCTTCCCTGTTGTGCCACTGACAGTGCCCCTTCCCAGGGTGCACCCAGCCCCCTCAGCTTCCAGTGGCCTCTCTCTGTGGTCTGGGAGAGGCGAGACAAATGGTCTTTGTCTGCTGGAGAAAAAAGGTTGTCTTCGAGAAATAAGGAAAGCCACGAGTCTGAAGTTGGAGTGTATGTGTGCCCACGCCTGAGAAGAAAGCAGGACAGCTTTTCTTGGAGACCGTAGCTGGGGTGTGATGGGTGCAATGAGGTTTCCCCCTCCCCCTCCTGGGGGGCCTCAGGGATCCCAGGGAGCTTTTCCAAGAAATTTCCACCTTGGATCTTTTTATTCTCAGCTACCAACTCACGACCCAGGCCAGGCCATTCTGCTGTCCTGTTCTTGTGGCCCCAAAGTCTTGGCCACCTCTGTTCCCAACCAGGGTGAAGTGTCAGGTCAAGAATTCTTGATTAGTCATCTTCTTCAATATAGACTTGGCTTAGAAAAGGACTTCTTCAGGTCCCTGCTCTGGTTTATACTCTTTCTGATGACACTTGATCCTAAGCCTTTTAGCAGTGGAGAGTTCTGTGCCCATTGTCTGGATGGGGAAAGCAGAAACCTCAGACGAGTCTAGGAGCCTCTTTTGTTCTCTTTCCTGTTTTCACACTTGTAGCTTCCCCTTCTTCCCCTCAGCTCCTCACATTATCCTTAATCCACTGTATACCTCCACCACCCCCAGGCTCATGTTCCTTCACACCTCTGGAGTGAGGGGAGCCTCCCTCTGACTGGGAGGCAGCTGGGAGTATGCACTGCAGATGCCGTGGTGAGGTTCCAACCTTGTGTCTCCTGGGCTGAGAAAAGGGCGCTTGTTCTTGGGGCTAGAGTTGGAAGGCAAAACCCTCTACTTCAGCCTCTTGTTTCGGTGTCTTTAGCGATCCGCCCAACCCACTTACACAGATGTGCAGAGCCTCAGGCCCCGAGGGGAGGAACTGGCCCAAGGTCACACTGAGTCCTGGCCAGGGCCCAGGCTTCCTCGCTAGCTGGATGCTGCTTTTTCCCTTCTGTATAGGGGAAATTCATTTCAGGGACAGGATTGCTCCGTGGTGGTGGTGATGGAGGGGTGACCAGGAGCAGCAGACCAGGCTGCAATTTGAAGCAGCCATTTGGAGTCCTGACTTCATGTGTTCTTAAGGGCCCCATCCTGTGGCCCAGAATCACCCCTTCATGCTCCGGTGCACCCCAGGCTCCACGGCCAGCCTGGGAAGTTGTCTTTACCCTGGTCTCCCTCCAGATCAGTTTCTAGAAGCTCTCTGTGACTGTAGTGGCAGCACCGTTTTTTCCATGATGCAAGCAGTTTGCCCTCCTGGGTGGGGTTATCGGTGGCTGGCAGGGCCAGCGCAGTGTGCCCGCCCACAGCCACCTGCTGATTCCAGGCGGACCCAGCCCCTGGGCTGATGCCCACTGTCTCCTCAGCCCATATCTGGGGAGGGGGTCTGGCAGGTGGCAAAGTGCCCCCCAAGGCTCCTCTTCTGTTTCACAGGACATTGGCTTGGGGAAGCTTTGATGTTCAGAGCCAACTTTAACTGTGTGACTTAATGGCAGTGTGGCCTTGGAACAAGTTACTCAGCCTCTCTAAGCCTCTAGTTCCCCATTTGTAAAGCCAGACGGGGGGTGGGTCCTACTAGAACCTTGCAGTACGATGGGGGGAGAATTGTCTGGGATAACATCACGGACTCCTGTACACAGCGCCAGAGCACAGAAGAAGCGCTCTTTAAGTGGCTGTCGGCTAATGGTGCAGCGCCTGCTGTGGGGAGGTGGGAGGGAAATGGAGAGCAGGTTTGCCAAGCTGACTGTTCCTCCTTTAATGGGAAGCTTAGAGACCCCCAGCAGGTATACACATACCCCAACTGCCCTCTGGCCTCACAGTTGACCTAGGAATCGGCTTGGCTGTCATGGTGAGGGAAGGGGACCAGATATGGCAGGGTGACTCCCTTGGGACCTGAAACACCATGTAATCTTTAGAATAAACACAGGTCTTCATCAGTGTTGCCGGTAGAAAGCTAGGGAAGGACTTCAACCACGGCCTGAGACACTTAAGTTAGATGTTTGAAAGGCCTTTCCCATGGTGTTTACCTCTCACAGAAAGGAGAGGCCTTGCAGAGCTGGGTGGAGAGTGGGGCCGGCCATCTCTTCTGTGACCTGCTGGGCTCACGTGTCACCCTCTTTCCACAGTGGTGAAGTTCATGGATGTCTACCAGCGCAGCTTCTGCCGTCCCATTGAGACCCTGGTGGACATCTTCCAGGAGTACCCAGATGAGATCGAGTTCATTTTCAAGCCGTCCTGTGTGCCCCTGATGCGGTGCGGGGGCTGCTGTAACGACGAAAGTCTGGAGTGTGTGCCCACTGAGGAGTTCAACATCACCATGCAGGTGAGCACCGACAGGGAGTTGGGGTGGGGGCGGAGGTGGGCCCTCAGGCTTTGGCCACAGGTATTCCCCAGGCCTTTCCTGGGCAGCTCTTAAAGGGAGGAGCTAGGCTTGCCTTGCCCAGCTCCTGCCGAGGAGTCAGTCAAGGGAAGATGTTGGCGTCTGACCCTCTTTGGAGAAAAAGATGCTTGCGTTTCTGAGCCCAGGTTTCCAGCAACCTCTGATCACCTCCTCCTCCTTCCTGACCTCTGCCCCCTGGGCTCAGGAGAGGGCTGACACCTGTGACAGGAGCCCCTCCCTTCCTCTCTTGGAGGAAGACAGCCCTACCTACTTGGGGGCTCTGTTTGGGAAGCTGGATGAGTCTGGTTTGTGGGGAGTTTAAAAAGCCAGTCCTTTGGTGCTGCCTGGTGATGGGGCGTGTCTCAGCCTGGATGGGGCTGGAGGGAACTCTGAGACCCCAGGGAGGAGTGGGTGGCTCTTGGATGGCTCCTGGGGGTAGGGTGAGGCCTGGAGGGGATAACAGGAGGGGAGGGAGGGGGAGAGGCAAGAACCCAGGACCTGAATTCCCAGCCTGGCCAACCCTGCAGACTTGTCTGCCCCAAGAGAAGCAGGGGCTCCTTGAGGTCAGCAGAGTGGGAGGAGTTGGGGTGGGCCTGAGGCTCTTTCTGATAGAGCCCTTGGTCCTCCCACACTTCTACCACCCTTTTCTGCTCTGTAGAACCCCTGGGTGCTGAGTGGCAGGAGCCATGGGGTTTCCCACCTGGGTATGGCTGGCTGGGTCACTAACCCCTGTGATCTGCTTCCTTTCCCTTCAGATTATGCGGATCAAACCTCACCAAAGCCAGCACATAGGAGAGATGAGCTTCCTACAGCATAACAAATGTGAATGCAGGTGAGGATGGAGTCTGGGAGTCATTCTGTGAACAGCTGCAGGGGGCTTGTTCTGGACCAGAGTTAAGCATGTTAGCCCATTTTTACCCTCCAGCTGTATAACTGTGGGCATTTTAGTTTTATTTTAATGTGCCTCAGTTTCCACATCTGTGAAATGGGCACAATGATAGTATTATGTACTGCCTAGCATTGTTATAAGGATTAAGTGAGTTGTTATATGTCAAGAGATTAAAACTGTACTGATATATCATAAATACTATTACTATCACCAGCTGAACTCTTCTCTGTTTTGTTCTTTTCTCTTTCTCTACCCACTGCAGACCAAAGAAAGATAAAGCAAGGCAAGAAAAGTAAGTGGCCACGGTTTTCACCCTTCTCCCTCTCCTTAACTAATTGTCTTGGTTTGAGGCTCTTGGCTTCCTCTCTCAAGGGGTGGGGGTCTGGTGGGGGGTCAGTTGGGTCTGAGAATTGGTTTCATGGGTACTCGTGGTAGCAGCAGCAGGATGGAGCAAGCCCTAGAATGACAGCTCTAGGATGACTGACAAAACCCAGCCTGGTGCCTGGAGCTTCCTTTGGAAGAGATAATGCGTCTCTGGGCCATTCCTGTCTGGGATTTGCGTGTGGGGCCAGCGTGGACGCTGGCTCCTGGGCCTACTCTAGCCTCCCATCACCCATGGCAGGGAGAGGGAGTGGGTGGCAGAGAGGCCAGTTTTCGTGTGTTAGAGGAAGTGCCTCTTTCAGTGGCTGCAGTGGTGGTGCAGTTGGACTGAGGGGCCAGCTGGGGTGTTTTCTTGATGCGTGCCCTCCTGTAGGAGTGAGACAGGCCAGAGCCGCTCAGCTCACTTGGCCAGGGAGAAAGAGGTGAATGTTGGCCATCTTCTGAGCCTTCCAGTTGCTCAGTGTGGAGGGTCAGGTCAGGATAGAGCAGGTGGGGAGAGGTCTGGGGGCCATGAGCCTTCAGGATGGGGTGAGCATCTGGCATGGGAGAGAGCCTGCAGGGGAAGAGACTGAGAGAGAGTACCTCCACCCTGCTCCCACCCACCGTCCCGTCTGCCCCAACACTCTGGTGACACTGAAGCCCCAGTGGCCTCGACCCCTTGCCTCTTCCCTAAGCCCCCAGCTTCCAGTATTGCTGTGGCTATAGAGCAGTGAGTGGGGAGAACAGGCGCAGAGAGAATGTGCGAGTGAGTGCAGACTCTCCTCTTCCAGTATTTTCTCCCTCTCCTCCATCCCTTCCCTCTCACTTCCCCTGTGGTCCCCTGTGGCTGTCCTCCTGAGGGGTATTCTTGGTGGGGGTGTGTGGGGGAGTGTGGGCAGGTGTATAGACTGCTGGTTCCCTTGAGGGGGACAGGCTTCAGCCTGCCCCCCCTCCACTGCCTGCCCATTCCCCAAACCCCTGCCTTGCCCGCAGGGAGAGTCGGGGCTCGCCTGGGCTCGGAAGAGAGTCTGGCGAGATGGTATAGCAGGCTCTGACAGGCTGGGGACAGGACCTGCTGCCCAGTGCCGCCCAGGCCCCTCCTCCCCACGCCTCCCTAACTCCCACCCCGCCCTGCCGCCTGCCTGGGGCTCCCCGGGCACCCAGCCCCGCCTCTCGGCCCAGGTTATGGCTGGGCTAGCTGGCGCCTTTCATGTGCCGCCCTTGGTTTTGTGCCAGCTCCAAAATAGCTGCTCCTCTACAACCGGGGTTCACGGAGGCAGGGCCCCTGGAGGGACCCCTCTCCGTTGTACTTGGACGCGAAGGCAGAAGGTTCCGGAGCATATGCCTGCCATGCCCTCCCTTGCCCCTCATCCAGTCCCGTCTCTGACTTCCTCCCCAAACCCTGGCCTACCTTCCAGAGCCCCTGACCTTCAAGGTCAGACCTGTTCAGGGCTGCTGGGCACCAAGTCGGCCCTCTAAGCTTTGCCACCACCACCCCTCCCCCCGCCGACCCCCTGCCTGGAACCAGGAGACACCACGAGTGTGGAGACCTGCAGGTCTGGTGTCCTCCACCCAGCCTCTGGTTCCCACTCACAGCCTTGCTAGGGTGTGGCTAAAATGGGTGAGGCCACTGTGTTCCCCCCAACGAGGGTGGCTAAAGTGGCTTCAAAGTGCCGCCGCCCCGTCCCCATCCCGCCTGTGTGCCCGAGTGCAAGCTCTCCCGTGTGCCCCGGAACGTGTCCTGCGCCCCTCACTGCTTCCTTTCCTCTCCCCTTCCCCCTCGCTTTCTCTGTGTCTGTCTCTGTTTTTTTATTTTCCAGAAAATCATTTCGAGGAAAGGGCAAAGGGCAAAAAAGAAAGCGCAAGAAATCCCGGTATAAATCCTGGAGCGCGTACGTGGTGCCGCTGCCGTCTCATTCCCCCCACCGGAGCCTCCCCGGCCCTCAGTCAAACTCTCACCTGCAGGACCCCAGAGCTGCCCCCCTCCTCCCCCGTCTCCTTCTCCAGCTCCCAGCCGCCCTCCTCCCAGTGTCTCTCTCTCACTCTCACTCCACTAATTGGCACCGAGGGGGTAGACATGGTGGTGGCATTACCGGTCCAGGGTTGGAGGCGGGAGGGTGGGCAAAGTGGGCCTGCAGGATTCAGGGAGGGGGTCTCTGGCTTGGCTGGGGCACCGTCTTTTCCCTCACCCACTGGGCACTGGTGGAGGGCCCATGTTGGCACGGGTGCCAGGCACGGATGCCTGCTCACCCAACTGGTTTCCACTGCTCTAGGCTTCCGAACTTCTCTGGAAGCTGGAGGGCGGGGTGGGGAAGGCAGACGTGGTGTGAGGAAGGGGTGCAGATGACAGGAGGCACTTGTTGTTGGCTGAAGGAGGACGTGGGGTCAAACACCCTGGTGGCCCCTCCTCGCGGACTTGGGGCCTCCAGAGGGGAGCCCCGTATTCCAGCCCGACCCATGGCCCTCCCAGAAGCCTTCCCCAAGGGTGGCCTCTTCCTCTGGATTTGAGGCAGTGGGGGCCCTCTGGCCACCAGTGGCCTGGCCTGCCATCACTCCCTGCCTCAGCCCTTTGGTGGAGGGGCCGGGGTGTGAGCCCTCACACAGGGAGAAGCTAGCCCCGGTGGGCATCCCCAGCAGGTTGGAGAGTCAATGTGTGCTTTCTTGGGGGTGGTAGCCGTTGGGCCCCGTGGCCTGAGACTTGCACTTGTGCCCGTGGGATAGCCCAGCCCTCTCCTCGCACTCTGCCCGGCCACGTCGCCGCTTCCTGTGGGCCGGCTTCTAGTTATTGCTGCCTCTTTTTCCGCCGCTCTCTCTTGTCTTCTGCTGTGGCATCGGAGCCTTCCAGGGCATGGACAGGCGTGGGGGCCCGTGAGCCGGGTGGGGCGCAGCTGCGGGCGTGGTGGGGGTGTTGCACGGATTGTTTCTCTCTCTCTGCTGACGCTCTAGCTTAGATGTCTTTCCTTTTGCCTTTTGCAGTCCCTGTGGGCCTTGCTCAGAGCGGAGAAAGCATTTGTTTGTACAAGATCCGCAGACGTGTAAATGTTCCTGCAAAAACACAGACTCGCGTTGCAAGGCGAGGCAGCTTGAGTTAAACGAACGTACTTGCAGGTTGGTTCCCAGAGGGCGAACAAGTCAGAGAGGGGCTTTGCTCAGAATTGGGGAGAGAGAGAGAGAGAAAGAGAGAGAGAGAGAGTGAGCGAGCGCGCACTTGAGAGTTGCCAGCTGCTTGCTCTGCTTCTAGCTGCCTGCCTGGTGATTGCTGCCTTCTCTGCTCGTGGGGGGCCCCTGTGCTGGGTGGCAGGCACTGGCCAGCCTGGCAGGGCCCATTCAGAGCTTGCCCTGGTTGCCTGAGTGGGCAGGCCCGCATGGCTTCCTGTGTGGTGTGGACGCAAGCTGAGTGTTGTGTCCTGTGGTCCTGCTCCTGGTGGTTGTTGGTCCTGATGTTATGATGACTACCTTTGCTGCTAATAGGGAGGGCCCATCCGGGCAAGGGGGGCATGCTGCCTCTACAAAGTGCAGACAGCTGGGGGGCTTTGGTACCGCCTCTGAGGGCTGCACCACTGGGTTTCTCATCCCCTCAGTGTCTCTCTGTGGGGACAGAGGTTGAGTGCATCCTCAGACTGGGGGCCTGGAGGGCATGGGCCCTGGCTGTTGGTTTAGGGCAGAGTGGAGATTACCATCAGGGCACAGCTGATACCGTAATACTCCGGCCATCGTGGCAGCAACCCAGAACAGCCCACCTGTTATTTCCTCAGGATAGGTGGATGGAAGGAACCATACACATTCTCCTGACACTAGATTGTGAGTCTCTCACGCCTGGGTATTATTCATCTGTGTGACCTCCCGGGTGTCTGTACCTCTGTCCCTTGTGCACACTGGGGGCCAGGGAAGTGTCAGGCAGGTGAGTAAGTACATGAGCGATTTCAAGGGTGAGCACAGGAACAAGAGCCCATGACTGGTGGCTGGCAGTCTTTTGATGCCTTTGATGGCGTTTCGACTGTCTGGCCTGTGCTCAAAGGCAGGGAGCTCTCTGGGCCAGTGCAAGCTTCACCCTGGGATGAGAGGCTTTTATGGGGATTCCCAGGCAGGGCCAGGGCCAGGCCCCGCCCCACCCCCTGACCCCCATCTAGTCTAAATGCCTCATTAATTAACAAGGTCCTTCAAATGTGGCTGTCTTCCCCATCCCCCATGTTCCAGTGGCTTGTGAGTGTTGAGGGAGGCTGGGGACCAGGCCGCGGGGTGTTGCTGTGGTTCTATCTGTCTTGGTAGTACGTGAAGACCAAAAGTGTACACTCTGCTGGAGGGGTGGGGGCTCTCCCTGGAGCTGGATAAGGGAGTCTCTGCATCTCCCAGGGGCCTCAGAGAAGATAAGGGACTCACCATCTTAGGGTTACCATGGTATGATTCTGGAGAGATGGACTGGAGGATGTCTACAGTGACCTGGGGGCCAAGTGAAGTTACCCGAACTCCTCCTCTGATCTGGCTGTATGGGGGAATGTCTGTCCTCAGACTGGAAGCTTAGATCCCCATTTCTACTACTCTGGTCCTTTCTCACATGGGGAGGGTAAAAGGTGAGCCGCCCTGGGCCTGATGCATGATGGGAGAGTTCCAGGAGTCCCCTTTGCTTCCCCCACCCTAAGTTAAATAGCACATTGAAAAGGAAAGGCAGTCTGGTGCCCGGGGCCTGACGTGGAGGCCCAGACAGTGGGCACAGACAGAGAGGGGAGGTGTGTCCCTCACCTTCCCAGGGGTCTCAAGCCTGGCTGCGTCCCTGTCCCTCGGGAGCCTCCCTTCCCCAGCCCGCTGGCCTGCTTGGCCCCTGCACAGGCCCATCCTTTGCTCTCCCTCACGCGCTCCCCCAGACCAGCCCCATAGGGACCGCCCTGAAATATCTCCGGCAGGGAGGCTTTGCTGATTAAGTCGGTCCAACTTTACTCACCCGTCAGCTCTTAAATGTCAAGCAGGGACCGTTCTCGGGGACGTGTTCGTTTGCTGCTTGTGATGAGATGTCATCCTGTCTTTGTCTTGTCACAGCTGGGCTGTAGAGTCCAGAGGGCAGCCTGGGAGCCCCGGGCTTAGCTCCTGCTTAGGCGGTGGTGGAGGGGCCCTTGGGCAGGGGCTCCTGGAGGCTAGGACTGTGCTTTCTCTTCTCCACCGCTGCCTCGGGCTGCAGAAAGGGGGAGCTGCAGCCTCCCCACCACAGCCTCTCCCCTGGCCCTGACCCCCAGCCTTTGTCTCCCCTGTTCCCGCAGATGTGACAAGCCGAGGCGGTGAGCCGGGCTGGAGGAAGGAGCCTCCCTCAGGGTTTCGGGAACCAGACGTCTCACCAGGAAAGACTGACACAGAACGACCTATAGCCGCCGCTACCACACCACCACCACCACCACCACCATCGACAGAACAATCTTGAATCCAGAAACCTACATGAAGGAAGAGGAGGCTGTGCGCAAAGCACTTTGGGTCCGGAGCATGAGGCTCCGGCAGAAGCATTCATGGGCGGGTGACCCAGCACGGTTCCTCTTGGAATTGGATCGCCATTTTATTTCTCTTGCTGCTAAATCACCGAGCCCGGAAGATTAGAGAGTTTTATTTCTGGGATTCCTGTAGACACACCCACCCACATACATACATTTATATATATATATATATTATATATATAAAAATAAATATATATATTTTATATATATATAAAATATATATATTCTTTTTTAAAAATTAACATTGCTAATGTTATTGGTGTCTTCACTGGATGTATTTGACTGCTGTGGACTTGATTTGGGAGGAGAATGTCCCCGCCCAGATCCCAACAGGGAGGAGGGCGGAAGGAGAGAGTCTGGCACCGTCTTTTTGTCCCTCTTACGGCAGCCAGGGTCCCCTCCCCTGTCTGGGAATGTGCAAGGCCAGGGCACGGGGGCAAATTTGGCCTGCTTTTGGGAAGACCGACAAACCCAGCCCTGGCCCCGAGCCTCTCCCCCGAGTCAAACGGACAGAAAGACAGCTGACAGGTACAGGGGACAAGGACGCTGGCTCTGATCAGGAGTTTGGGGGAGACTCGGGACACTGCTGTGCTTTGGAGACCCCCTCCATGTGCATCTTGCCCCCCGACCCAGGGGCACTGCCTGGAAGCCAGGAGCCTGGGCAGCCTTCACCTCCTCTCGCCTGCTTCCAAGATGCCCAGGAGGCCACCGACATGTCTCAGCGAAGAGAAGGGACATTGGTGGAGGAAGGGCCACCCCGGTGACAGCTGGTCCTCCGAGGGAAGGGCCTCTGCCTTGGCCCTCTCCCAGCTTCGCTCCCTGGGTGCAGCCCAGGAGGGTCCGATGTCCTCAGACCATTGAAACCACTAGTTCTGTCCCCTCCAGGAGACCTGGCTGTGTGTGTGTGAGTGGTTAACCCACCTCCGTCCCCCCCCCCCAACCCCCCCCCCCCCCCCCCCCCCCCTCCCCCCCCCCCCCGAAAGGTCCCTCGCCATT
>SJXQ01003895.1:297147-398527 GCA_006408695.1 Aepyceros melampus | reverse complement strand
CCAACCCTTCCCGCGGCGTAGAGAGGGCAGGATCCCCGTGCCCACCCTGGAGGCAGAGAAAAGAGAAGTGTTTTATATACGGTACTTATTTAATATCCCTTTTTAATTAGAAATTAAAACAGTTAATTTAATTAAAGAGTAGGGTTTTTTTCAGTATTCTTGGTTAATATTTAATTTCAACTATTTATGAGATGTATTTCTTGCTCTCGCTCTCTTGTTTGTACTGGTCTTTGTGTAGAAAACTCCTGTTTCCAATCTCTCTCTCTGATCGGTGACAGTCACTAGCTTGTCCTGAACAGATATTTAATTTTGCTAACACTCAACTCTGCCCTCCCCCTTCCCCTGGCTCCCCACCACACATTCCTTTGAAATAAGGTTTCAATATACATCTACATACTATATATATATTTGGCAACTTGTGTTTGTATATATATATATATATATATATATATGTTTATGTATATATGTGATTCTGATAAAATAGACATTGCTATTCTGTTTTTTATATGTAAAAACAAAACAAGAAAAAATAGAGAATTCTACATACTAAATCTCTCTCCTTTTTTAATTTTAATATTTGTTATCATTTATTTATTGGTGCTACTGTTTATCCATAATAATTGTGGGGAAAAAGATATTAACATCACATCTTTGTCTCTAGTGCAGTTTTTCGAGATATTCCGTAGTACATATTTATTTTTAAACAACAACGAAGGAATACAGATATATCTTAAAGAAAAAAACATTTTGTATTAAAGAATTTAATTCTGATCTCAAAGCTCCTCCTGGTTTCTCCTTCTCCATTGAATCTTTGTTCCAGACTTTCTCCTGCACCCCCCTTCCCTCCTCCCATGGGAAACATGGTTTTTGCCTGAGGTCTGGGAAAGGGGTTCCAGGTGTATAGGCCAAGGGGTGACACACTTCATTGTGCTGGGGCCAGAGTCCTTCCATTCTGGCTGGGCCGGTCCTGGGGGAGCTCATGCTTCTTTTCCATCTACGGAAACTGGGGAGAGAGAGAGACAGCTCCTTTGGAGTCAAGGTCCCTGCAGTGAGCAGTGCTGCCTTCAGGTACTATGTGATCCAGATGGTGTCACGTGTCAGGGAAGAAGCTAGCTATGTGGGCTGGCTTCCTACGGACACTAAGGGTCTGGGTTCGGTGTTGGAGCCTTGGCTGCAACAGGCTGTGAGTGGGAAGAAGTACTCATGTGGGGCCTGTAACCGCAGGGTGTGATTGAGTTTTACATGGTGGTTCTCTAGTTCCTTGAACCTCTGGAAGGTGGGCCCAAGTTCTGCTTGCCCCTAAGTGGACTCCCTGCCTTGCCTTGCTGCTCAGGCCTATCTTGCATGCAGTCCCGGGGAAGGTGGAAGCTGTCTGGGACTTTGGCATTTATGAGCAATGCTTCCAAGTCCACTTCTCTAGCTTCTTTTGTTTATTGGGCCACCAGCCATGGTGCCAGAGCTTGAGATGCTGTTATGAATGAGACACAATTCCAACCGTCATATGTCTGGTGAGGGTGGGTGAAGAGACACAGAATTATAAATTCATAAATAGAAAAATACGTAAAAGATGGTGGGGTGATTTTTTGGGCCATGTGGCAGGTGGGATCTTGGTTTCCTGACTAGACCAGGGATCAAACCTGTGCCCCCTGTAGTGGAAGCATGGAGCCCTAATCACTGGACCTCTAGGGAACATTTTTTTTTTTTAATTAATTTTTATTTTTTTAGTTTGCTTTGCTTTACCTCTAGGGAACATTTAGGGTCTGGGGGACATTTGATCCAGCTTGGAGTGGGAAAGGATTCCAGGTGGCGGAGTCTAGGGGGTCTGCTTATGACACTACCCTTAGGTAATGGTGGGTGGGAAGGAGATGACAGAACAGGGAGGGGAGGGCGGAAGGGTTGGAGTGGACATCCCAGGCAGATGAGAGGGTGTGAGCAAAGGCACGGAGTAGGGGCTCAGAAAGGGAGTGGGTAAGGGGTCAAAAGTGAGAGAGAGAGGCAGGAATAGCCCTGCCTGCAGTGCCCATGGTGCCAGGAGCCTAGACCTGGGGATGAGCAGCAGTTGAGGGGTTTTAAAGAAGGAGCATTCCAGCAGGGAGGCCACAGGAGGCTGTTGTAATCCTCCCAGCGGATATGCCCTGAGAGGGGTAGGAGTGGCTTCAGTGGCTGATCGGGAGGGCACCCCCTACCTCTTCTGGCCACGCTGGGGGCGGAGCGGGCGGGGGGACAGGAGGTGAGGTCCCTGCCCTCAGGCAGCTTTGGATCTAGTTGAGTGCTCATTTTCCAATCACTTGCCACCAGCAGCTCTTCTGCTGGTTAACAATCCACACGACGGCCCTGTGAGGTCAGGTTCTTGTCATCCCAAGTGGATGCTTGCCTAAGCCTCCACCTGGCCTCCCAGGTTCTTCTCTCGCCTGCACTCTAGTTAGCCAGAGTGAGCCTGTTAAAATGTGAGCTGAATCATATCACTTTTTGGCTCGAAACCCTGCAGACTCTGTTTTATTCGGAGAAAAAAGCCAAAGTCCACGCAATGGCCTTAAAAGGCCCTGCATCATCCATGTTGCCTCCATCTCCCTGACTCAATGACCTCCAACCCCACTTTGGCCACTGGGCTCCAGCCACACTGGTTTCTCTGTTCCTGGGACCGTGGGAGCGCTCCCACCTCAGGGCCTTTGCACATGCGGTTCCCTCTTCCTGAAGTTCTCTTCCCCCAGACGTGACGTGCGGGGCTCTCTCACTTCTCAAGTTAGGTTACCTTCTCAGCAAGGCCACCTTAACCAATGCATTTATAGTCAACATCCCTTCTTCCCTCTGCACTTGGGGTCCTCTTTTCATCATCCCTCTTTTTTTTCCGTGGCACATGTGACCACTAACGTACTCCAGAACAGGACTGTTCAACGAAACTATGATGTGAATCACATATGTAATTTAAAATGTTCTTTGAGCCAGATTTTAAAAGGTAAGAAGAAACAGGTGACATTTCACTTAATCATACATTTAACTTAATCCCCACATATCTAAAATATCTTCCAATGTCGAATCAATGTAAGAATGATTAACCAGAGATTTTACATTTTTCACTACTACCTCTTTGAATCTAATATATATTTTGCTTTCATCAAATATCTCAGTTGGGTGTAGCTACAATTTCAAATGCTCAATATACACGTGAGGCTGTGACTACCATTTTGGACAGTGTAGCTTTAAAATTTACCCTCCCCCCATCTCCCCAACTACTAGAATGCAAGCAACGTGAGCACCAAGATTTTTATCTGTTTTGTTCAGTGTTGTATCTCCAGCTTCTAGAATGGGCCTGGGATGTAGAACATGCTCAATAAACATTTGTAATCTGACTGACATTGTTGACACTGAGGCCAGGTGACAGAGGGTTTATTTCATTCCAGGACTGTGGATGGTAGGTGATGGCTGGCCCTGGCTGGAGTAGTGGGTAGAGGGGCTTGTTAACAGGTGGAGACTTGAGCAGGGCTGGGTGAGGGGATTAGAAGACTTCTTCTCTCTGCCAGGCCCTGGTTCCTCCTTTTAGCCACCCTGGAGATGGGGCTCATTATTTTTCCTTGGCAGATGAGGCTCAGAGAGACTAAATAACTTGCCTGAATTGACGCCCAGCCAGTAAATGGCCAAACCAGAATTTAAACCAGCTTTTCTGACTCCAATTCCAGTGCTCTTCCCACTTCACCACAGCTGCCCCAGGCTAGGGCAGAGCATCCACAAATAAAAACGAATTGTCTAGACCGAATACAAACAGGCACAAGAAAAGTGGGACAGGGGGAGGATGTGGTGGTGGCCAATCCCACGGCTGAAAGCCAAATTCCCCCAAGTGTGGTAAGGCAAGGCAAGAGATTTCTCCAGGGGCTGGAGCTCATCAGTAGAAGATCCGAAATCTAAGCACGAAAGGGATTGCAACACGCGGCCTCGGAAAAGAGAAACAGTCTTTAAATAGACTTAGAAGGAAAGAAGGATAAAATGTACACACTGCACCCCCAATTGTAGTAGACCTGTTCATGCACCCCCCAGCAGCCTTCCCCAAGGAATTCCAAGGCCCAGCTCCAAGCTGTCCCAGCTTTTCTCCTCACTGTGGGACTCACACTCTCCTCTCTGGTGTGCCACTGTCTCCCTGGAGATCCAGAGCTCCTTCTCGTCTCTGCTCTGCCCACCCTGAGCTCTTTGCCCTTTTCCCCTAAGGGGCAACCTACCCAGCTCACAGCCCCCAAAGGCCTCAGGAACACTTGCTTTTCTCAGGAACATACCAGCCTACTCTTTCCCTCCTGCAAGGAAGCTGGATAGATCCACACAGAACTTGGTGATTTTGGGTCGGTTTCATGTATTAGGACTGCTGTGGTGGCCTGGATCCAAATACGGCTGCCAGCAGCTCTTCCCACTCCTAGGCTTGCATGCTGCAAGAAGAAGCATCTACTTCTCCTCTGTTGTACCTGGGACTGGCTGTGACTAAGAAGATGTGACAGAATAAGATGTGCTGGACTTTTAGGCCTCTGCCTTAAGGGGCATTGCAGTTTCCACCCCTCCCCCAGCCTTAGAAGGCAGCTGCCATGCTGTAAGGAAGTTCAACTACCTTGCTGGAGAAAGAGGCCATGTCGAGAGGAAGAGAGGGACTCAGACAGCCCCCAACTGCTCCAACCACCCCAAGCTGAAGCCCCAGACATGTGAGAGAGATCATTTTGGATTCTCTAGCCCCAGGTGAGCCATTTTTGCAATGACACATAAAGGAGAGAAGCCATCTTCTTCTCAAAGTTGTACAAAGTTGTGAGTAAATATATAGCTGTTGTCGCAAACTGTGATGTGTTGGTGTAATTGCTACCCACCGACCATATCTGAACCACCTAAAGGGCCACTTCTTTGGGTCTAGGACTTTAGTCCCTTCCCATCCATAAGGCTTTAGTATATGCATGATGGTCTCAGGGTATAGAAGGAGGTTCAAGGAAGGAAGGATATTTATTTATTTAAAATATTTCTTTGGCTGCGTTGGGTCTTTCTGTGTCATGCAGGAACTTTTAGTTTCACATGAACTCTTCAGTTGTGGTGTGCTGGCTTTAGTGTTGTGGCTCATGGGCTCCGGAACATGCGGGCTCAGTAGTTGCTCTACAACATGTGGGATCTTAGTTCCCCAACCAGGGATCGAATCCACATCTTCTGCACTGCAAGGCGAATTCTTAACCACTGGACCACCAGGGAAGTCCCAGGAAGGATATTTATAAATGAATCAAGAGTCCAGCAGCAGTCTGCCCTGGTGGGAAGACTCAGGGCAAAGGCTGACCCAGGCAGGACAAAGTATTGTCCAGACCTCTAGAAGACTCAGGAGAGTGACTCAGTTTTATTGAAGTCTCACTAAGAGAAAGTGGGCCTCACTTAGGCTAGAGGCTGAGAAGAACTGACAGAGAGAGAAGTGCAAGAGATTTGGGGGAAAAGGCTGTGGGGTCTTCTCTTTCCTTTCCTTCCTTTTATCCATATGGACTACCAACCATATATTTTATGCCCTGTTGCAGAATGGACTCTCACTTACTAGGACCAGTTTTAGTGTGTACCAGCCTAAAGATGGGGCCAGATGAGATGACCTTTGGGAGCTTCCACCACATTGGCTTCAGGGGAGGAAGATAATTCAGCTACATGCACAGGACATTATCCATCAGGACACGGGGAACAGGAGAGGGCAAGGAAGGAATCAGTAAATATGTATAATCTGCCTGGAAAGGGAAAATGCAAGACAAAGATAGGGCCTCGCTGAGCATCTGCAGAGGAGGGGATGGGAGTCATTCAAAAGGGGGCTGAGCTAGAACCAAGGGGAGCAAGGAGTCAAAGGAAAAGGCCCCGTTGGGCATAGGTGCCTATGGGAGGAATACTGGTAAGTCCCTTCAGTCGTGTCCAACTCTGTGCGACCCCATAGACAGCAGCCCACCAGGCTCCCCAGTCCCTGGGAGTCTCCAGGCAAGAGCACTGGAGTGGGTTTCCATTTCCTTCTCCAATGCATGAAAGTGAGAAGTAAAAGTAAAGTCGCTCAGTCGTGTCCAACTCTTAGTGACCCCATGGACTGCAGCCTACCAGGCTCCTCCGTCCGTGTGATGTCCAGGCAAGAGGACTGGAGTGGGGTGCCATTGCCTTCTCTGGGGAGGAATACTGGGCCTGGTCTATTCAGGATCATGAGATCTGAAACATGTGTTAATAGGTTGCATTTGCCTTTGGGTGGTCAGTCTGTTAGTAAAGAAAGTATTAAGTACTCCCCAGGGAGCTCCCAGTCTGACAAAGGGTGACATGGTCCTTGCCTTCAGGTTGCTCCCTGCCCTCCTAGAGTTTCTAGTCTCAGGAAGAAGACAAAACCCTTGCTGTCAGACATTTATTTATTTCATTTTAAAAATTATTTATTTATTTATTTTTGACTGTGCTGGGTCTTCGTTGATGGGGGCAGGTTTCCTCTGCTTGCAGCAAGCTGGGGCTACTCTCTAGTTGCAATGCGTGGACTTCTCACTGCAGTGGCTCCTCTTGTTGCAGAGCACAGGCTCTAGAGTGAGCGAGCTTAAGCAGTTGTGGCACATGGGCATTGTTGCCCCCATGCATGTGGAATCTTCCCAGACTAGGGACTGAATCCGTGTCCCCCACACTGGCAAGCTGATTCTCAACCACTGGACCACCAGGGAAGTCCAGACATTTCTTTATTGATAAAGATGGAAAACATTCTTAGGAAGGCACTCCCTGACCCTAGTTTGGCTGCTATCGATACTCGGAATCATGGGATACTGATGCCTGAGGAGTCCTTTCAGGGCCTGCAAACTTCCCCGCCTCCCAGCACGTGTGTACAGTCCCCACAGGACTTCTCTCTGTACCATTGTTGAGCCAACAGTGTCTGGGCCCTGATGTTTCCCCACACATCTCCTGATGCTCCCTAGGTCTGGCTCCAAGTCGGGCAGATGCCAACATATACCTCCCTCCTGGGGCCCTGCCTGACCCCTCTGAAAACCCCATTTTGTTACCTCCTAGGACTCCATGCAGGGAGACCGTGTCCCCACTTTACACCCCATTTGCAGCTGATGCAGTCATCCTGAGGCTGGAAGTCCTCCGGAGGTGTGGTAATGGCCTTTGAGGCCAGCCGAAGCAGCTTTGCAATGCAGGCTGCCCGAAGCCCCGCCAGGACTTGTGATGGATCTAGACTGGAATCCTGGGTTGGCCACTGGCTGAATTACCTTCCTGGGCCTCAACTTTCTCATCTCCAAAATGGCAACAACCATGCCTGCACTTAACTTGAGGGGAAGAAGTGATGTTGACGTGCAAAAATACCTGTATAGTGCCCAGTATGTAGGGTGTGCTCACAATAGTCTTTATAATTATGCTGTTGTTTCTAGTACTCACGTCAATGCCTTTTTTTTCTCCTACTTTAGTATACTTTGTTTTTTTCCTGCCTTGTTTTTTAATTTTTAAACCAAAATACCTTGGCTGGGTTTTATACCCATTTTTGCAAGTGTTCATCCCTTCTCCCCTGCTGAGGAGTGAGGCAAGCCAGGCCCACAGGAGTGTACATCTCAGAAGCCCTCCCAGGAAGACTCCAGGATCTTTGGGGGAAAGGTGGGGGTGGGGCTCGGTATGGTGGGGAGAAATACGCTTTCCTGGAGAGGTGGCGAGCTGGGAGCTGGCGTCTCCTGGGGCAGCAGCAGGAAGATGACTTCTGGGGAAATAATTCAGAGAGGGCGTTGGCATACCTGTTTGCTTTTGCCTTCTAGAAGAATCTCCACCTCCCCACCCCACCCCAGGTCTCTCTGCTTCATTCCCAGGGTTTTCTTACCAGCTGCTCCATCCTTGCTCTTCTCTGTCCGGCTGGAGAAAGAGACAGGATGGCTGGGCCTGGATTCAGGGCCTGCTGGGCCCTGCGGCTGGGAAATGTGGGGCAGATGACCTCTGGCACTTGGAGCAAGATGCCAGGTCACAGGTCTCCTTCCGCACAGCTCGCACACTCACAAGTGTGACAGGGGTCACCACTCCCAGTCACAGGGCGATGGTCTGGTTGGGTAAGGGTTCCTAGGGCGGGGGCTGTGAGGCCCAGCTGAGGGATCTGGCTCCTCAGGACCATCTCCCGTGGGGCTGAGGGGTGGGGGGCTGACCTGGCTGGAGTCCCATGCCCTGCTCTCCCCTCTGGGAGCTGCTGACTGTTCAGCAATAATAAACACCTCGCAGCTATTAATAACCTGCTGTCTGGCAGCTGCAGAAATGTTAGCACTGGGTCCCTTCTGGCCTAGCCTGGCCTGATAGCCTGGGTTCAAATCCCAATGGAGAATTCTGGGCCCGTGATGCCCAAAACCCAAGCCCTAAACATAGGCCCAACCCTGACAGCTTCTAAACATGTCTTCGGACAAAACTACCTTTCTGAAACTCAGCTGTCTCTTTAACAGGTGCCATGAGACATGAGACCTAGGGAAACCTGGATGGATCGAGGGTGGTGACTGGCATGTAATAAGTGCCCCAAAGGGTTAGCTATTGTTGCTGTTGTGACTGGACATGGAGTGGTAGGAAAAGAGGATTTAAAAAAAAAAATATTTTTGGCTGTGTTGGGTCTTCATTGCTGCACGGGCTTTCTCTAGTTGGGGCAAGCGGGGGCTACTCTTTGTAGCGGTGCACCGGCCTCTCATTGCAGTGGCTCCTCTTGTTGTGGAGCACAGGCTGTGGGCACACGGGCTCAGTTGTTGCAGCTCATGAGCTCAGTAGTTGTGGGGCGTGAGTTTAGTTGCTCTGTGGCACGTGGGATCTTCCCAGACCAGGAATGGAACTTATGTCATCTTCACTGACAGGCAGAGTCCCACCCACTGGACCACTAGGGAAGTCTGGAAAAGACGATTTGGAACTACACAGAGTTAGGGGCTGTACTTCTGACATCATTAGTATTTCTGGCTTTGTGATCCTGGGCAAGTTGCTTGACCTGCCTGGGCCTCATCGTCATGATCTTTCCTATGGGCTGGAGGACACTTATCACCCAGGTGTTAATATGGATTAAATTAGGTAATGAATATAAAGTGATTTCCACTTAAGAGAGCTCAATGAAGACAGTACTTGTTGAATGAATGAATGAGTGGACATTAGTCACATCATTTTGCCAGGGTCCCCAAGGACCAATAGGGATTCTCTCTCATCAGCCTGGGTACTCCCGAGGATGAGAGTGTAAACTCTGAGCTTCCTCTTCGAGGCTGATCTATAGTATTCAAAGAAGGCTGAGCAGTTTAGATGGTTTATTCCCTTGGTTGGTGTGGAATGTGGAAACAGCCAGTATCGAAACCCACAGGGAAATAGAAACTACTTTCTTTTCCTCTGAGTCCTGAGATGCAGGCAAGGCCTGGGATCCAGCACTGAGCTCCCCTCCTGGGTCTGGGGAAGGGGCCGTCTTTATGAAAGCTCAGGCCAGTGGGATCACCCCCTTTCCTTCTGGCTGTGGCTACCGTAGCCACACCCTTGGCACTGCCCGACTTCAGCAGCCACACTAAAAGCCAAAACTGTGGGTGTGTGTGTTGGGGGCTGCAGAGAGGAAGGAGGGCAGAAGAGACATGAGGGTGCGGGAAAGCTTGACTCAATGCTGGTAAAACCCTCCCCCCGCCCCTGGCCCCATGGTTTCAGAGAAACGGCCTCCAGATGCCGGGGGTGTGCCAGGCCCAGCCGTTGGTGTTTGCCTCACAGGAAGTTTCCCTGAAGACCATCTTATCTTTACTGGCCCGATGGAGCTGCAGAGAAGGGTCAGAGGAAGCTGATGGCCCCCTGCCTACCACCACATGCCCACTCCAGAGGCTGTCCCTGGCCTTGCCCATCCCAGCTACACTTGTGGGGTTGGGTGGGGTGGAGGCAGCCGCTGAAGCTGGGAGTGGCTGTGGGTCTGAGGACTGCCTCCTGAGGGCTGACAGGGTCCCCCTACTCAGGACTGGATATCTGGATCCCTGCACTTCTCCTGCTGTTAGTCTCAGGTGGCCCCATGGTCCCTGCCAGCCTGACCTGTTGGGTCTGAGAAGGACCTGTCCTGGAGGCATTTTGCTAGATATAGTAGATGAAAATACAGGATGCCCAGTTAAAATTTCATCTTCATAGTGAATCTGAAATTCACAGTAACTGAGTATCCTCTAGTTAGGCAGTTCTGCCTGAAGGGAATGGCTGGTCCTTGCACTCAGGTGATTCCTTCAGGTGCTCAATGCTTCTCTCCCCTCCACCCTTCTCATTGCTCTGCCAGTGAGGTTCCGAATGCAGGTGTGGAATTCGGGCCCTCATTCTGGATATGTTTTCCATTTCTGCCCACAGCAGAGATAGGGTCTCCCTCCTCAGATGGGGGCTCCCTGAGGGAGGGGAGCCTTCCTTTCACCTCTCTCTCATCACTGGGTGCTTTCCGGAGGCTGAGCAACACCCCCTACCCGCCCCCTGCAGTCATCAGGTTCAATACGGCTGACCTCACCACAGGTTCAATATGGCTCTAAGAATTGTGACCTGGGGGAGGCCTAGGAGAGCCTGCTTGTTAACAACCTCCATCTCATCTCTTCTGACCATCTGCCAGTGGGAATCCTCATCCCCAGCCTTGTTTTTGTAGGCAGCTATCTCAAGAAGTCCCCCAGGCTCTGGAAACTTACAGTGGAAAATTTTCCCTGGGAGTCACCTGAGCTCCGGCTGGAACTCTGTCACTGATCAGCCCAGTGACCTTGGGAAGGCTTCGGTGCCCCCTCTGGGACTCAGCGTCCTCATCTGTGCAATGGTGATGGATCTAGCTCGGTGAGCTTGCAGAAGTGTTTTCCAAACTGCAAATTGTCATTTATCAATGGGTCATGAGGTCAGATGAGTGGTTTGCCACCAACCAGATGCTTTTTCTAAAATATGAAGGAGAACAAAGTCGAAAATATTCAGAGAAGCTCAAACATAGTAAGGGTAAGTATTGTTTCTTGAAACTCTTGGGGTATGTGTGTGTGCATGGATGTTCAGGGAGTCCTGTGAAGAGTGTGTGTTTTTTCACATGGGTTATAGTAAAGGATAAATGTCAGGAAGGGCTTATCATGGTGGCTCGGTGGTAAAGAATCCCCTTGTCAATGCAGGGGGACACCGGTTTGATCCCTGGTGCGGGAAAATCCCATATATGCCTCAGGACATAAATACCTCAGGAGAACTAAGCCAGTGGGCAGCAACTACTGATCCCATGCGCTGAGTGCTCTAGAACCCAAGCTCTGCACAAGAGGAACCACTGCATTGAGAAGCCTGCCCACTGCAACTAGAGAGTAGCCCCTGTGCACAGCAACAGAGACCCAACACAGCCAAAAATAAATCAAGAAGTCTTTAAAAAACTTTTTTTCTTAAAAAAAAAAAATGTCAGGAAGGTGATATCTTAGAAGCTGAGACAGAAGGGTGGTAGGGGCAGTCGGAGACCCAGAAGGTGTTTGTTCCTTCTCCACCTCGTGGGTGCCAGACCCCCATGCTGGCAAATTCCTCTCTAGAGCTCTTTTTTTAAAAAAGTATATTTATTTATTTTTAATTGGAGGATAATTCCTTGACATTATTGTGTTGGTTTCTGCCTTTCATCAACATGGATCGGATCTTCTAAGTACTAGCCTCACCTGGGCCTGGGCCCACATCCCCAGAGGCCAGACCCCGCCAGGCCAAGCGCCTTCAGGGGCTCGTCATGTTCCACAGCCAGACAAAAAAGGAGAGAGTGCCAGGATCTGTAACTGGTAGTGCCCAGCCTGCCCAGCTCTGGTTTTGGCCCCCCAGTAACACTAGATTGGGAAACCGACGTGCCCGCCAAGTGGAGAAACACTGACCCTCCCTAGCTTTCCCAACCACTTTCCACCCTGCGAGGAGGCCTCATCCTCATTAACCCTTCCTGGGCGTGGGGAAGGTGGCCTCAGCGGGAGTGGTAGGGTCTTGTTGGGGGATGCACACAACAGATCGAGGGTGAGGAGCTAGGGATCCCCTGCTGTGTGACCTGGCAAATACCTGGCTTTCTGAAACCCTGCCCTGTGTCTCCTCTAGGGAATGCGATCTAGGTGTGACCCACATTCCTGGGATGATTTGAGGTAAAACAGGTGGGAGATGTGAATATCATCTCAGGTCTGTTCATCTCTGTCCCTGTGGATGTCAGCACCCTGGCATCCAAGTCACTTCTCATGAAACAGGCAGAAAGGGGAGAGGGGTCAGATGCATGCAAGAAAGGAGAAGATTTAATTTGAAATAAAAAGGAGGAACTAAAAACTCTTGCCTGTGGGGCTTTCAAACTGAAGGTTACACAGCTTTGCTTGCTTCAGAGAGCCCCATTCTGAGGGGAGACACAGCCCCGCCTCAGGGAGCCCCAGTCTGAGGGGAGACACAGCCCCGCCTCAGAGAGCCCCAGTCTGAGGGGAGACACAGCCCCGCCTCAGGGAGCCCCAGTCTGAGGGGAGACACAGCCCCGCCTCAGGGAGCCCCAGTCTGAGGGGAGACACAGCCCCGCCTCAGGGAGCCCCAGTCTGAGGGGAGACACAGCCCCGCCTCAGGGAGCCCCAGTCTGAGGGGAGACACAGCCCCGCCTCAGGGAGCCCCAGTCTGAGGGGAGACACAGCCCCGCCTCAGGGAGCCCCAGTCTGAGGGGAGACACAGCCCCGCCTCAGGGAGCCCCAGTCTGAGGGGAGACACAGCCCCGCCTCAGGGAGCCCCAGTCTGAGGGGAGACACAGCCCCGCCTCAGGGAGCCCCAGTCTGAGGGGAGACACAGCCCCGCCTCAGGGAGCCCCAGTCTGAGGGGAGACACAGCCCCGCCTCAGGGAGCCCCAGTCTGAGGGGAGACACAGCCCCGCCTCAGGGAGCCCCAGTCTGAGGGGAGACACAGCCCCGCCTCAGGGAGCCCCAGTCTGAGGGGAGACACAGCCCCGCCTCAGGGAGCCCCAGTCTGAGGGGAGACACAGCCCTGCCTCAGGGAGCCCCAGTCTGAGGGGACACAGCCCTGCCTCAGGGAGCCTCAGTCTGAGGGGACACAGCCCCGCCTCAGGGAGCCTCAGTCTGAGGGGACACAGCCCCGCCTCAGGGAGCCCCAGTCTGAGGGGAGACACAGCCCTGCCTCAGGGAGCCCCAGTCTGAGGGGACACAGCCCTGCCTCAGGGAGCCCCAGTCTGAGGGGGGACACAGCCTTGCCTCAGGGAGCCCCAGTCTGAGGGGACACAGCCCTGCCTCAGGGAGCCCAGTCTGAGGGGACACAGCCCTGCCCTTGGGGAGCCCAGGTCTGCAGGGAGCCCTGTGGAAGTCCACTTCTGGGCCTTTCCCCTAGGCATGGTGGCTGCAGAGGGGCCCTGGAGGTTCTCAGTCAGCTGGTTTGGGGAGAGTCATCCAGGGCATTATCACCTCTTCTGCTGCTAGCCTGTAGCCTTAAGTGGGATCAGGAAGGTACCAGGAAGGAGTCCCCATCTTTGCCGTGGCCCCCATCACCCTCTCGGCTCCCGCTTTGCTGACGGACCACAGGTCTGAAATCACTTCATGAAGTTTACCTCTTAGATTATGGACTAGAAGGGACCTTGGAGATCGGAGAGTCCCAGAATCAGAGGAGGCAACTGAGGCCCAGCAAGGGAATGAATCCTTCCTGTGGTCACACAGGGAGTAACAGCAGAGCCCAACTTTTATACCCCGGCTCTGAGTCTGAGGGAGACTCTGGAGGATGTGGGGCAAACCCGCATGCGAGTGCGTGTGTGTGTGTGTGTGTGTGTGTGTGAAAGAGAGAGATGAGCCACTCTGGGTCCTCTGTGAGCAGACGTGTGTTCACACAATATCCTCTGCGCGTGGTCTGGTTCTTCCTGTGTCTGTCCAGGGTGGAGGCAAGGGGAGGGACAGGCTGGACCAGGGATACCAGACAGGTCTCACCATCCCTATGCCAAGTCCACCTGGCCCAGCCCTCTCGAGACCAAGGGCAGAGAGCAATGAGTCACAGATGACTCAGGTGCTGGAGGCTGCTGCCACGCGTGGCACGTGACAGCCAAGAAGAGCCGGACCTGTTCTCGGACAGACAGATGACCCAGGAGGCTGACCTTGGGAATCTCCTTCCTGGGAGAACAAGGGCCTCTCGTTTGGGCCTCAAGCCTGGGCCCTTGGGGTGGGGCTGACAAGAGGGCCATTGGTTTCCCTATCCTCCCCAGCCTTGAACCCACTGCCTGGCTGATGGGAAGGGAGCAGGCTGGGACGGGCTTTTGCTGACCTCCCAGAGCTGTGGGATTAGGGCCAGTCTCCAAGGGAGAGAGTTTTCCTGGCCGTGTGGAATGGGTGTCCTGCAGCACGCCCCCTTCCCCACCCTTAGAGCCCACTGTCTGCCCACGATAGCCCCGCTTTCTTTGTCTCAGGCTAGGAATGCCAAAGCCTCGACCGGCTCCTTGAGACCAAAGCCTGGGCCACAGGATGAGACAGTCTGGGCTGTGGACAGCATCCTGGGGTCGACTCTGACCACATGACCTGGAGCTGCACAATTTTTTTCTTGAGGCTTCTGCCCCACCCTCTGTACTATGAGGGGCTGTGTTTGAAAGCTTGGCAGTTCATCTTAGCTTATCCCTTATCAGGGCTTGAAGGCTGGGCTGAGGCCAGGACCCAAATGATGCCCCCTCCTACCTCCCCTGTGCTTGAGGTGGGGGCTTGGGGAGGGGCTGGCTATGGCAGGGGAGTCCTGGCCCAGCAGGCCTGTGCCAGGGTCTCTGTCCACCCGAGACACACTGATGATTACAGGGTGAGCGACCAGCACCAGACACTGTAATCTGCTGCCCTCCCTCCTGCCAAGGGCCTGCTGCGGGGTTTCTTTCTGCTTTTTACAACTGTTTTCTAAGAATCCTGGGAAGGGAGAGGCCCTTATCTCCATGGGGTGAAGCTAAAAACAAAAATAGGTGAGGGGGAGGAGGGAGACGGGGAGAGAGGGAGGGTCAGCAAAGGGGTGGGAGAGGGAGGGAGGGAAAGAGGATGAGGGGGTGGGAAGGAAAGAGAGGGGTAGCTGGATAGAAGAAGGCTTTTCCCTGGTTGACAGCCTGAGGATGAGGAGGGATGCAAGGGTAGGTGCGTCCATACTCTACCCCTCAGTCCCTAGCTAAGATGTGCCTCCTCAGAGAAACCTTCCTGACTTCACCCCATGGACTGTAGCCTATCAGGCTCCTCCGTCCATGGGATTTTCCAGGCAAGAGTGCTGGAGTGGATTGCCATTTCCTTCTCCAGAGGATCTTCCCAACCCAGGAATCGAACCCAGGTCTCCCTCATTGCAGGCAGATGCTTTACCATCTGAGCCACCAGGGAAGGGTCTCCCCTGAGTGTCTTGTTCAAAATGGCACATACTTCCCACACCGGGTCTCTCTTACCTGACTCTTTTTTCTAAGCACTGACCACTAACAGTCTTGTATTATAAAATGCAGTTATTTGTTATGTGTGTTGTGTACTGTCTCTCTCCCCAACTAGGACTTATGTTCCATAAGGCCAGGTATCTTTGTTTTGTTTGGCTGTGTCTTGTGGCCTGTGGGATTTTAGTTCTCTGACCAGGGATTGAACCTGGGCCCTCGACAGAGTATGGAATCCTAACCACTGGGTTGCCAGGGAATTCTCTCTTTGTTTTGTTTTGTGGCTATACCACACAATATGTAGGATCTACAACCAGGGATCAAGTGCCTGCCCCCCCGCAACAAAAGAATTGAATCTTAACCACTGGACCACCAGTGAGGTCCCTCTCTTTGTCTGATTGCTGCTGTATCCTAAGTCCCTGGAACAGCACCCAGCACTTCATAGGTATTCAATGTGTAACGCATCCCTGTTAGAGAGATCTTGACTCTCTCTGTCTCTACTCTTACCTTCTCTCCACTCCCCTATCCACCTCCTTTTTTATAATCTGACTCCCCATCCAGAATGCCAGTTACATGGGAGCTGGGGCCTACATCTAGCTGGATGTTGGTGGTATCAGACTTAACCCCTGGGGCTTTCTGGAGGAAGTGGCCTTGTGATAGACCAGTCAGGAGGGAAAACATCTGATGCTTCCAGCCAGAAGGAAAGGACCACGTGTCAGGGGGTGCTGGCATGGGGGAGAAAGAGAAAGGATGTGGCTGAGGTCAGCAGAGGCCTAGGAGAGAGACCAGGCTGAGCCTGGGCCTGAGGCCGTGGCTGGTTAAGACTGTGGGTTTGAGGCACAGGGGGCCTTGTAGGATACCCATTTGGAGGAAGAGGCTGAGTTTCTCAACTAGAATCCCTGGAGGAAGGAATTTGCTGGGTCTTCCTCTGGGGTTTGCAGTGACAGGCACAGGGGTGGTGTCACCCTGTAATCCAGAAGGCTTCCAGTAGGAGCTCTCACTGCAGGATCCATGCCCAATTTCCTGCAGAACATGGCACCTAAAGTATGATTTTTTAAATTAAAAAAAATATATATATATATATTTATTTATTTGGTTGTGTTAGGCCTTAGTTGTAGCATCTGGGATGTTTGTTGCATCATGTGGAATCTTTTGTTTTGGGGCATGGATTCTTTAGTTGGGGCATGTTGGCCTAGTTGCCCTGAGGCATGTGGGATCTTAGTTCCCTGACGAGGGATCAAACCCATGTCCCCTGCATTGCAAGGCGGATTATTAACCAATGGACCACCAGGGAAGTCCCAGAGTGCTGATATGAGTGAGTGAAGTCGCTTAGTCGTGTCCGACTCTTTGCGACCCCATGGACTGTAGCCCACCAGGCTCCTCCATCCATGGAATTTTCTAGGCAAGAGTACTGGAGTGGGTTGCCATTTCCTTCTCCTATATATATATATATATATATTTTTTTTTTTTTTTTCCCCAATAGGAAGGAACTCTTATTTAAAAAAAATAAAAATCTAATAATTACTATTCCCATAACACAGAGATGGAATGAGAGAGTGAGCAAGAGTTAAAGAACCACACACAGTAGGCACGAGGTCTCCCTGCCAGCCCGCTGTCCCTGACCGCTCTTCTTTGGCCGCAGGGGAGAGGCCTGGCCGTCTGCCTTACGGTGTGGAAAACCCAGAAGGAAAGCGGTTTTGAAATTCTACTCATGAGTGATACCTTTCTGGACATTTTTGGCCATTGTCAGAGCCTGGCCTCTGCTTCCCCAGTCTGTCACAACCTCCTTTGAATTCTTTAAAAGGCTCTGTCTTTTGTTGTCATATGGATGCACTATTATATAGCACATTCAAACGGGACAGGTTTTGTGAGCAAAGAACGTTGAGCTTTTCCCCTGATCTACAACTCGTAACCCTTGGTTCCCTAGGAACCGCGTACTCTCCTCAACCTGTGAATGGTGCCTCCATCACCACCGTGGCTCGGGCCTGAAGCCTGGCGTTCATATTTGATCAGCGCTTTTGCTTTATCTCCCACATCCAATCTATCAGCAACCCTGGGGCCTGTTCTGTCTCAAAAATATTTCCATCCCTTGCTCCCCCCTTTCCCACTCTCTGGCCTGGGCTCTGTGGCTTTCTTGGTTCCCCCTCCAGCCCCGCCAATTCTTGCCCCTCCCAGCAGCCAGGATGAGCTTTGACAGCACACACATAGTGTCCTGCCGTCTGCTTAAACCCTCCCTGTGTACCGTAAAGCTGGCCTTCCTCATCTGCCTCCTGGCAACCCCTTCCATCTCCCGAGGGGGCCCCTCACCCCCTGCATACACTGACCTTTCTATTCCTGGACATATCAGTTTCATGTCTGCCTTAGGGACTTTGCTCTCCTCCCTCCTGGAAGGAACACTCTGGCTCCACACCTTTGCATGGATGTCTTCTCCTCACCTTTCAGGACTCAGATCAGTGTCACCTCCTCCAAGAGGCCTTCCTTGAATACCACCCCCCACCACAATGTAAATTAATTACTCGGCTGTTCAATGATTACCCTATTGACTTTCTTTATAGCATTTATCCCTAGTTGAATTAATCTGATGTATTTACTTTTTTAATTGTCTTTGTCTCTCTCTCTCTCTCTCGGAGTCCAGGAAAGCAGGGAACTTGTCCAGTGAGTTATCACTGTATGCTTGTGTCCAGTGTTTGGGGTTCAATACATATTATATGTCGAATGGATGAAGGCTCCAATTCTGCCTTTGCTAAACTTCTAGTGATTTTGCAAGCTCTCTTACACAATCAGAAAGTTGGTAACCTGTTTGCACTCTCATTCCAAGGATTTTAGGCCGGCTTGGCCAATCAAGTTACAGCTCATCAATTCTTGGCAGCCCCACCCATGCCAGCAGGACACAGAACCCACAGTGGGTCCTTGGTGCCTGCTTGTGGGATTGAGTTGGTTAATGCCTGGCCCCTGTACTGATTATCTGGGCGATTTCAAGCGGGTCAGTATATGTTTTGTTGTCTCCATTCCTCACCTGAAAAGATAAAGAGGTTTGTACAGATGGTCTCACATTTCACAAGGTTGCACACATTAAGACCTCTAGGGTTCCCACTGGCCAGTCCGTGTGAGGAGAGTGAAGAGAAGGGAGAAGAGGTGGAGGTGGTCAGGCCTGGTGGGAACCTTCGGACCTGAAGTGAACCCAGAAGGCTTCCTGGAGGAGGAACTGAGCTGTGGAGTGGGAAAGGGGAGGAATGCCGAGGCAGCCAAAAACACCCCTTCTGGTGGGTTCTCAGGTATTTATGACCTCTTCGGCTGGTCGGAATGCAGGTGTGGGTTTGCTCTCGGACTTCGGGCTCTGCTGCAGGCCTCAGGCTGGGGAGACTTTTAGGAATGTGCCCCTTGCCTTCCAGAGCCACCTTTGGCCTTACCTGCTGTTTACCATCCTCTTCCTCCCCCTCTGTCCCCCTTGGCAGCCTGAGCCAGTGCCAGGAAATTGTTGGTCAAAGGTGAGGTCACCAAGGACCTGGAGAAACAGCAGGTCCTCATTAACCTTGTTTACCTGCCAGATACCTGTGGCCTTACAAGGTTCTTCCTGCCCCTTCTCATTACCCATGTCTCCTGCTCCTTTAGAAGTTCAGATCCACTGGGCAGATTTTGGTGGGGATTTCTTCATAACTGATCTTCCCAAGAGGCTCCCTATTTCTCCAGTTTCTGGTACATAGTGTATATATCTCAGGTCACAACTCAGATCACGTGGTTATCTGGGTTTAGATGCTGGCTTCTCAGTAAGGCTGTAAGATCCTTGAGGTAAGGACTGTGCTCATTTGCCATTGTACCCCCAGAGCCTGGCTTTTAACAATATCTTTCTCAACAGTTGGATGAATGAGACTAATGTTATGGGTCTATACTGTAGTGTAAACCTCACCTCCTCTAGGCAGCCTCCTGGGATTACTTCCATCCTGGTCTATTACCCTCCCATTCCTAACTTTGGTCTGTCTATCCCATCCTGATTTCTCCTTGCAGTTGCTCTCATATTATTTCAGAGGGCATTTGACTGCCAGTGAGCTCTGCAAAGGCAGAGACTATGTCTTCTGATTCTCCCTCTTGCCCCTAATGGATGCTCACCAACTAACTGGCCTGTGGGATATGGGCCAAAGTGGGACCAGGAAGGTCAGATTAATCAAGATCACCTATCTTTTTTTTGGACTGTGCTTGGTCTCTGCTGCTGCTGCATCGGCTTTCTCTAACCGCAGTAAGTGGGGGCTACTCTCTCGTTGTGGCACTTGGGTTTCTCTCTGTGTGGCTTCCCTTGTTGCATAGCACAGGCTCTAGAGCACATGGGTAGTTGTGGCAGACAGGCTCGGCTGCTCTGTGGCGTGTGGAATTTTCCTGGACTAGGGATCGAATTCGTGTCCCCTGCATTGGCAGGCGGATTCTTAACCACTGGTCTACTATGGAAGTTCTCATCTATCTTTTTGATGAAAGAGCTTGCTCTTGTCCTGGCCCAACCTGCACATTATCACTCAGATCTGGGATTCCCTTCTATGTACAGTGCTGTTTTAAAATCATTGACATTTATTCATTTAGTCACTCAAAAAACATTTGCCTGGGGCCTTGCATGTGCCAGGCACGGGGCTTGCTCTGACTGAGTCGGAGGTGATTCAGTTCCCAGTCCCCAGGAGTACAAAGCATTCAGAGAGGTGAGATATTTTCCAGCACAGTGCCTCAGCTTTGTGGCCAAATGCTAGGGCTGTCAGAGAAATCTTCCCTGAGGAAGTCTCAAAGATTCTTACTCAGCCATTCATCTGGTATAAGCAGTTTAAGAAAGCTTTTGCCCATGTTGGTCAGCCCAAGAGATGCTTGTAATCCATCTGTGATCCTGGTTCACAGGGAGGAGGAAGGTGGAGGCCATGCCCCGCATCAGCACCCCCTACCCAACCATTGCCCGCTGAGGGATGAGAGCCACAGACACTGTCTCATCGCCGACAGGCAGACACGCTGGGCTCAGAGATGGACAGAGACACTCCTGAGGCCCCGGATGACTCCAGGTCGAGCTGGGTTCAGAACCCAAGTGTCCTGACTCCCACCCACCAGATGCCCACCTGCCCTGTCTTCACTAGGCCATGCTTTCGCTGGGTCAGCCCCTTGAGCTCTGGGCTGGGTGCTGGGCGCGGATGGGCAGACTCTCCAGGGCTCCCCTTCTTGCACAGAGAAAGATGGACACCAAAAGGGTGGTCCTGGCTGAGACACCTGTTGGAAGGAGGCGGGTATGAGCCAAGCCTCACAATTTGGGTAGAAGGATGCCCATCTTCAAGAATACGACTCCTGGAGACCTGAGTGCTCAGCCTGGCTCCGTTTTTCACAGGCAGAGCAAGTTTATCAGAGGGAGAGAGAGGGAAAGGGAAAGGGGCCAGGAGAAGCCGTACTCCAGGCTGGACTCCGGCTGTGGGCCTGCCTAGGCAGGCTGCACGTAGCTCCCAGACCTTGTTTTCCATAGCTGCCTCGGGGCACAAAGTCCAGTGGGGTGATTTTGTCATCTCTTCCCAGGGCAGCCTTAAAGGGCCAGCACTTCCCTGGGGCTAATGATTACCTATTGGGTCACCAACAGCCCCAGATGTCAATATGTGTAAGAATAGCTGGAAGGTGGGAATGGAGGGGTGGCCCAGGACAGGGCAGGGCAGCCCGAAAAGGAGGATGATGGCTCCTTTGAATGCCTCCTCTTGGGCCCGGCTCCTCTCCATGCATGGGCCGTAAGGAGGGACCTGGGTCTTTAAGGGCAAACAGCCCATGGAACTTGTGAGCCCCAAAGGGAGGGTAAAGTCCAGGGTGCTGCCCCCCCACTCCACACTGACAGGAGAGCAATTTGGGGGGAGAGGAAAAAACATTCCAGGCTTGGGATTCCCATAGGTGGGAAGGGCTCCTAGCCACAGCCAAAGAAGGGGCACGTCTGGGACTTCACGGGGTCAGACTTTGGCCAGGCAGGCCCCTCACCCTCAGACACTGGAAGGTGCCCCAGACACTATCACCCCAGCCTTGGGAAGTAGAGCGCAAGTAATAATAATGAGAACTTTGTGGGACCCTGGGGACACTATATAGAGCCACCTGTACTCCTTAAAACAACCCTCTGTTTGTGAGAAGGGTACAAAATCACCCTCATTTTTACCCACGTGAAGATTGAAGCCCGGACAGCTTATGTAACGGCTCAGGATTACACGGAGAGCAAGGAGCAGCGCAGGACTTGACCCCTGGCCTGGGTTGTGTCAAAGTTCAGAGCTTTTTGCCACTGTGGGTGATGGGCTGCGGCCTGCTGTTTCCTCGCTGGCCTAGGTCAACCAGGCCTCTGGAGAGCTTTCAAGATTTATCCATCCAGCCTCTGTCTCTCCTCCTCGTCCTCCCCGGGTGAGAACCTAGGTGCTCTGTGCTCAGCTGGGCTGGATCCGCTCATCATTGCCTTGAGATCCGTGGCTGCAAGTGGTTGTGGCCTCCCTGCTGCCCTGGGGGCTCGCCAGGGACAGAGGCTCTGAGGGGCTTGTTAAGTAGGACAGGCCTGGAGGAGACAGAGGGATGGACAAGATGACCCTCGCAGGAAAGCCCCCTGGGGAAAGGCCTGTCCCTACCTCTGGGAAGACACGGCCTCAAACTCGCACTCCTGCCCTACCTCTGGTTCACGGAGCTCTTCAGGAAAGCTTTCTCCAGGTGTGTAAACCTAACGCCTTCCACGCCCGGCTGTGGCCTTCAACGGTTCTCACCTGTGTTTGAGTAAACTCCAGGAGTTGGTGAGGGACAAGGAGGCCTGGCGTGCTGTAGTCCATGGGGTCGCAAAGAGTCAGACATGACTGAGAGACTGAACTGAAGTGAGCTGAACTCCTGACTCAAATACAAGCTGCCGGTTTATCCTTTCCCAAGCCCTTTGCACAGGCAATTTCCTATGGGTTTGGCAGAGCAGGGTTTTTTCAATCCCACAAGATAGAAGAGGAAACTGAACCTTTGCACGAGGAAGTAACTGGACACAGCAAGGTTTGGTGGCAGAGGTCAGCTCTGCCCTCACCTCCACTCAGCTGATCCTCCTGCTGTTTCCATCGTGGCCTCGGTTGTGTCCCTGCCTCGGGGAAACTTTCCCATCACGTTCTGGCTGGCTGAGCAGTTATGTTTTGCCTCCAGTTCTTTGCTTATTTTACTGTGCTAAGGTACACACAACATAACATTTACTGTCTTTACCATGTAAGATACAGTCCAGTTCAGTGGTATTAAGAACGTTCATCTCGTTGTGCGATGGTCAACACAGTCTCTGGAACGTTTATCTTTTCTAACTAAAACTCAGGACCCACTACACAACTTTCCGTTCTCTCTTGCTCGGTCCCTGAAAATACCATTCCACGTTCTGTCTCTATGATCTTTACTACTCTAAATACCTTGCATGAATGGAACAGTACTTAATAAAATATCCTCCAGGTGTTCCCCTGTTGTCGCCTATGTTAGAAATCCCTTTCCTTTCAAGGGTGAATAATATTCCATTGTATGCATAGACCACACTTTGTTTATCTGTTCATCCATCCGTGTGCACCTGGGTTGCTTCCATAGTTTAGCTCTTCTGAACAATGTTGCTGTGGGTTGCATGGGTGTACAAATATCTCTTGCAGACCCTGCTTTCAATGCTTTTGGGTATATACCCAGAAATGTGATTGCCAGATCATATGGTAATTCTCTTTTTAGTATCTTTCATAGTGGCTGCATCATTTTACATTCTTCCCAGTGGAACACAAAATTTCCAATTTCTCCACATCCTCCCAAAATATGTGATTTGGGGTGTTTTGGATAGCAGCCATTCTAACGGGTGTGAGGTAGTATCTTATTGTAGTTTTAATTTGTATTTCCCTAACAAACTGTGATGTTGAGCACTTTCTCTTGTGCTTGTTGGCCCTTTGTACATCTTCTTTGGAGATATATCTCTTCAAGTCCTTTGCCCATTAAAATTCCTTTTCTTTTTTGGCCATACCACACAGCATATAGGATCTTAGTTCCCCAACCAGGGATCAAAGCTGCACCTCCCTGGAGTGGAAGCAAAGAGTCTTAGCCACTGGATCACCAGGGAAGTTCCTCCTTGCCCATTTTTGAAATGGATTGTTTGATTTTGTTGTTGAGTTTGGGGAGTTTTGTGTATATATATATATATATATATATACACACACAACACACACAGAGACGAGTGGGTTTGGCAGAGCAGGGTTTTTTCAATCCCACAAGATAGAAGAGGAAACTGAACCTTTGCACGAGGAAGTAACTGGACACAGCAAGGTTTGGTGGCAGAGGTCAGCTCTGCCCTCACCTCCACTCAGCTGATCCTCCTGCTGTTTCCATCGTGGCCTCGGTTGTGTCCCTTGTGTGTGTGTGTGTGTGTGTGTGTGTATACTCTGTTTTTTTTCTCTATATATATTCTGTATATTAATCGCTTCTCAGATATATAACTTGCAGATATGTTCTCTCATTCTATGGGTTACCTTTTCACTCTGTTGATAGTATCTTTTGATACACAAAGTAGTTTAAAACTCCATGAATTCCAGTAGTTCTTGGTGCTGTTGGTGGGCTCCTTCATATGGGCATTCCAGAGTAGCCCATATCCAAGCTTCCCCTAGACCTGTCTCCCTGAGTTGATGGCCTGTTTACCTGCTGACCTCTCATGGCCAGGGAGCTCCCTGGGGCTGAGCTCCAGCCTGATTGAGGTCTGCATTTGCAGCATCAGCACAGGGCCTGGCATGAACAGGTGCCCAGCATATGTTTGGTGAATGGGTGAAAATGACGTACCTGTGATGACAGATCACTCAGGCTGGGGTTGGCGGGGGGAGCAGGAGAGATGAGGGGCCCCAGCATCATGGAGAAATGGGTACAAGAGGACTTCCCTGGTGGCACAGTGGGTGAGAATCCGCCTGCCAGTGCAGGGGACACGGGTTTGATCCCTGGTCCGGGAAGATTCCACATGCCGTGGAGCCGCTGAGCCCATGCGCCACAACTACTGAGCCCTTGCTCTAGAGTCTGTGAGACACAGTTACGGAGCCTGTGTCCTCCAGCTACTGAGGCTCGTGTCCCTAGAGCCTGTGCCCCGCAACAGGAGCGGCCACTGAGATGAGAAACCGCATACCACAAGGAAGAGTGGCCCCAGCTCGCCCCAGAGTGGGGAAGTCGGCCCAAAGCCATGAAGACCCAGTGCAACCAAAATAAAAATAAACAAATAAATAGAAATTGAAAAAAAAAAAAGAAATAGGCACGAGGCAGCCTGCTGCTGCCAACAGAAGGAGGAGAACAAGACGGTGAGGAGCACGGACTTTGGAGTTGGGTGCTCAGTTCGAATCCTCTCTTATTGGTTGCACAGCCTTCAGTGAGTAACTTAACCCTTCTAGGCCTCAATCTCTTGGCCGTCTTTGAAATGGGAGTGAAAATAGTATCTAGTTTAGAAGATTGGTTATGAGAATCAAATGGCTTGTAAAACCCGGAGAATAGGGCTTAGTATATCATAAACATTATACAGGCGCTGGATGTTATTATTACTTCATCACAGTCTCAGCAATTTGAGGGCAGAGAACACACTCTCCAACTCGCTGTGGCCCCAGCACCTCGCACGGTGCCTGATGCAAAGCTGGTGTTCATAGAGTATTTATTAACTGAATTAAACTGTCTTTTGTCCACCAGGCAGTCCTTTACTGTGACCTTAGTTTCTCCTGCTCTCTTCCTGACACTCTTAGTCCTGTTATTCATGGACCTGCTGCTCGGCTTAGTCTTGATCTCTTTTCATCCTGGAAAGGACCTCTAGGAAGGAAAACTCGTTCTCAGTCCTTCATAGAGGGAGCCTGGGGCCGGGTGGGCTGGGTGATCCGTCACGAGAGTGGAGGCTGGCAGAGGGCCGCCTCTCTCCATTTGTCCTCTGTATCCCTGCCCCAGGTTCTAGAGTCACAGAGTCTCAGAGCTGTTCTAACCCCATAGAGAGACCTGAACCACTCCACGCCTGTTCTCTGTGTGGCTTGCCAGCTGCCTTGTTTCCCTCTTGGAACTAGGGAATCAGAGAGAAAAGATGTTCTGAAAGATGTCTTGTCTCCTCCTAGAGGTTCTAGGATGTGACTCTTTTAATATATTATGGACAATAATATATAATATATATTGTTATTTACAATATATATTTACAATATATATTTACAATAATATACATTGTTTATTTTTGGCTGCACTGGGTCTTTGTTGCTGTCCAGCTTTTCTCCAGTTGCGGCAAGCAGGGGCTCCTCTCTTACTGTGGGGCTTGGGCTCTGGGTATGTGGGCTCAGTAGTTGCGGCTCCCGGGCTCTAGAGCACGGGCTCAGTAGTTGTGGTGCATGGACTTAGCTGCTCCACAGCAAGACCCAGGATCTTCCCGTATCTGGGATCCAGCCCATGTCTCCTGCACTGGCAGACAGATTCTTCACCACTGAGCCACCAGGGAAGCCCAGGATGTGATTCTTTGGATCATCTCCTTGGCACTGTTGCTACTTCCGGAGGCAGCTGGGAGCCAAGCCCTAGAGTGAGGGTGGAGGGACAGCCTTGATGCTTCCCAGGTCTGGTGACAGCGGGACAGACTTCTCTGCGGGCTGCCCCACTGCCCTCCATTCACTGGGCCCTGCTGCCACAGTCAGCTGAGCCCCAGGGTGCCAGGCCCACGTGGGCCTGAGCAGTCAGCTGTGCCCTCTGCCCAGGGGTCAGCACTCCCTGGGCTCCTGAGGTCCCGAGTCCCCTGACGTCACTCAGATCCTGTGACTCGCCTCTCCCCACTCGGGAGGAACCTTGTGCCTGAAGACTTTGGTCTTTCCTGTGATGCTTGTAGGCAGAGTGGCTGGTGGGTCAGGTGCCAGTGGGTGATGGGGAGGCTTGGAGGCTGGCATGGGCCCTGCATGGGTGGCTCTATGTGTAAGAGCCATGAGTCACAACTTTCAGACAGCAAGGAGGAGAGAGGGCAGGTCATGGGCACTGGGTATGTGGGGTGTGGAAGGGGTGTGGAACCCGGGTTCACACCCCAGATGTTCCCATCGATTGAGAAGCCCGGTAGCTGACCTGCATCTTCATGAGAGTGGGGCAGGCTTGTGCACGAGTGTGTGGTCTAAGTGTAAGTGCAGGGATGTGAGGAGTGGGGTGATGTGGAGGGTGGGCAGAGTGTGTGCTCCTGGTGCCTGTACTGTGAGTGGGGTGGTCTGTGTTGGGAATGGGGTTGGTACTGGTTCTGGACTTGGGGGGCTAAGCGAGGTCACTGTAGAGAGTGACCACAAAATTACAAGATGCCTCGATCTCTATTTTAATCTCAACTTCTGCTGGGGTCAGGCTGCTGGGTGACTGTTGGGAATGGGGGTAGAATTTAGGGCCTCCTATTGCCACCTCCCCCGCCCTTAGCTGTTGATTATCATCTGAACGATGATGACATAGGAGGGGAGAGACTTGTTACCCTCGGTCAGCACACCTCCAGCCAACTGGGCTGGCTTTTGGGGGATGGTTTCTGTGTGTTTATGACTGTCAGTGTGTGTATGTGTTGTTTCAAGTATGGTTTATCTTTGTGTATATAAACGTGAGCCTGTGGCCTGTGACAGGCTCTGTGTGTCACTTTTGAGGTGTGTATGTTCCCACGTGTATATCCATGAGCTGTGCCACTGTATTTTATTTTTTGATTGAGGGAGCATGCTGGAGTCACATTTTCCAAATCACACAAACAGAAACAGCATTTTAGAACTAAATGCTAACAGTCCCCGTTTTATACATATATATATATACACACACACATATATACACATGTGTCTTTATACTATATATATTTGCTATATATCAAAATAAATGCCTTTGATATATAGTGAAACAATTTTATTAAACAATTAAAAATGTAAACCATTTCTTCTAATAATTTACATCTTCTGATAAGAAAATGATGCATGTTTTGATTGTTGTTGGACATGAGTCTGAGTGAACTCCGGGAGTTGGTGATGGACAGGGAGGCCTGGCGTGCTGCAATTCATGGGGTTGCAAAGAGTTGGACACGACTGAGCGACTGAACTGTACTGAACTGTTCAATCACTAAGTTGTGTCCAACTCTCTGTGACCCCACGGACTGCAGCCCCCCAGGCTTCCCTGTCCTTCACCATCTCTCGGAGTCTGTTGAAATTCAAGTCCTTGAGTCAGTGACGCTATCTAACCATCTCATCCTTTGCCCCTCCCTTCTCCTTTTGCCTTCAGTCTAGTTGTTTGTTGTCTTTCTTTCCCACCAGAATATAATGTTGGGGCAGGCATTTATTTGGTCTTCCTTGCTTACTGTTGTATTCCAGTTCCTAGAACTGTGCCTGGCATGTAGAAGGTGCTGAAGAAATACGTTTTAAGTGAAAGGGAAAGCATTTCTGAGAAAATGCATTTAAGAGGGCTGAAGGGTGAGGAGGCATTTACTGGGCCAACAAGCGGTAAGGACTGTTTAGATGGCAGGCACAGTATGTACAAAGGTCCTGAGGCAGGTGGGGCAGAATGCATTCTGCGAGCTGTCAGGTGGCTGGTGCAGCTGGGTTTCTCTACGTGTGTGTGTGTGTGTGTGTGTGTGTATGTAGGGCTTTCACAGTCATTTGAAGGAGTTCACAAAGTCATTGAAGAGTTTCAAGCAAAGGAGTGACAATCATTGGATTTGTGTTTTAAAAATATTCCCCATTGCTGGAGGGGGCTGGACTCTGGTGCTGGGTTGAGAGGGCAAACAGCAGGGCTGGGTAGGGACCTGGTACCTTCCTCCAGAGAGGAGGTGGCTCAGCCTGGGGTGGTGGCTATGAGGATGGAGCTCCTAGGACAGAGTCAGGAGCCTTCTCAGCAGTGGACTTGGCCGGATTACCAGGATAGGCTGAGTTGAAGGAGTTTGGGAGCCGAGGGAGAGGGAGGTGCTGGGAGAGACTCCAAAATGTCCGAGTTGCTTAATTGGTTGGCTGGTGAATCGAGTGTTTCCCATGTGCTGAGCGATTTGCTATTTCACTCTCCCAATTAATCTTCACAGCCCTCTGAGGCGGGTCAGATGATAATCCATGAGGAAACAGAGGCGTAGAGTGATAAGCCCTCTGCTGTAGGGTTTAGAGTTGGCGCTGTGATGCCCTCCTATCTAATAACATCAAGGCTTACACTTGGCTGGTTAGAATGGGGATCATAAAATAATTAGACAAATGCAGGGCAAATATTTCATTCTGATTGGAGACTCATGGATGCGCTAACATTGGCCTGAATTTAGATGTGTGACTGGGTCCCTCCCCTGGACCCACGCCCTCCTGAGCCCTGACGATCTTTCTTGCAGAAACCTCCCCGTGACACTCTGTCTTCTCTGGGTTTCAGTTCTGGTTTATTTAAAGTAGAGCTAGAATATCATATTTCTTAAGAACCAGTTGAGGGCAAGATTCCTCTAGATATTTAGACCCTCCTGCTCTCCCAATAGCCCTCTCCCCCACAACAGCCTGCCAGTTCCCCTCTTTACCATCTGTTTTCCACTTGACTCAATGGCAATTTTTTTTCAGTGGTTTGCTTTTACCAAAACTTCCAAAGCATTCAACTTATGTTTTTTAATTAAAAAAGAAAAAAATTTCTTTTCACGGTCATATTGCATTGCTTTGTGTCATATTTAATTAAATTACGTAATTATAATAATGAGTGCAACTGGCAGACAGATTTGGGGACAAACACAATGGCTCTTGGGACACAAGTGGCTTGACTGGTGGGAGTGGAGATGGACAGGCGTGTTGGAGAGCTTCCTCAGGGTTAGGGAGGGGGAGCTGGCCCAAGCCCTCCCTGCAGAGGGCATCGGTCTTCAGGCTTCTCAGAGGCAGTGCAGAGTTATCAGATGAGGCCTCAGGCAAGGCGGGCCACCAGGTGAGAATGTGGGCAAGTGGGAGAACTGTCTCCGGGGTGACACTCTGTTATGTTTAACCAGAAGATGAATTCTGTGTTCAGTATTAAGTATACATATGCGGAGCCCTTGGGAATCAATATGAAATGCTATGAGTGGTTTAAATGCTCAGTTTGATTAGGTTTAAAAAGTATGCTTTTTATCTCTATTAATAATGAGTGGGCAGGGAGCGGTTCCCTCTGGAACGTCTCAGTTTCCTGAGTCAAGCCCTGGGAAAGGCAGTCGTAGCTAGCGCCTTTGGGAGTGGCTGAGGAGTGCCCTGTTTGTTACTGAGGTGTCTGCTGTACTTGGCGAGGCTGGACTCCATCCTGAAGGCCAAGTTTCTGCCTTTGAGGAATGTCTATTCCTAAAGAGAGTGAAGGTGGTGAGAGTCCCTGAAACCGTAGGGATCTGGATTCAGGGCTGGTAAGGAGGGACCTTCCGGTTGGGCTGACAGGTTGTGTCTTGCTCCCGCAGTTACCAGGGCAACAGAAGGGCAGGGATGGGATGGTGCTTTCTTGATGCACAATGCCCACCTGGCACAGGGTGGGATGCAACAGGTGAGGACCTCACCTGAGAGCACTCACCGTGCCTGACTAGTTCTTAATGAGCACTGGGGACCGTTCCATCTCTCAGAGGGCTGGGGAGGTAGATGGAGGCAGGATCAGTGGACAGAGTGGCATTGATGTGGGCAATGTGGGATAAAGGTGAGCTTGTTCCGTATTCTTAATAGTCAGGGAAGCGAAATTGGTTTAGTTCAGTCGAACCATCATTTCTTTTCTTTCTTTCGTTCTCTTTTAAAGTGTATTTATTTATTTTGGCTGTGCTGGGTGTTGCAACATGTGGGATCTTTAGTTGCAGCATGTGGGATATAGTTCCCGGGATTAAACCCAGGCTCCCTGCATTGGGAGCATGGAGTCTTAGCTGCTGGACCACCAGGTCTGAACCATCATTTCTGTGTTAGGTTCTGATAACACCAAGAGAAATATGATACCATTCCTGCCCTTAAAGCATACCACCTTAGTCATGAAGATAGAGTCCAACAAGAATTTTTTCATGTATCATGCTATGGCAGTTTAGAATGAATTTAGTCTCAAGTAACACAATACATAGTGGACAGTATCTTGAGCAATGAAAACATTTATCAGTCTCACACAACAGGAAGTCTGGAGGCAGGTGGCTTCAGGCTTGGTGGCAGGACTCAACCAGGTTATAAAAAAACTCCAGCTTTTTCTTTCTGCTCTGCCATCTTCAGTATGTCGACTTTTTTCCAAATGCTTGTTGCTTCATGGTTGCAAGTTGGCAGCTATGGTGCCTCCTACATTTATATTCAAGGAAGAAAAGAAAAAGACCAAGAAGAAAATGGAACTGTACTTAAAAAATTTTTTTTATTGGAATATAGTTGATTTACAATGTTGTGTTAGTTTCTGGTATAAGGCAAAGTAATCAGTTATACATATACATGTATTCACTCTTACTTTTTATTATTATTATTATTATTTTTTGGCTGCCCTGGGTCTTTGTAGCTATGTGAGGCTTTCTCTGGTTGCAGTGACTGAGGGCTGCTCTCTAGTTGCAGTGTGTGAGCTTCTCATTGCAGTGACTCCTCTTGTTGGGGAGCACGGACTCTGGAACACATGGGCCCAGCAGATGTGGCACACGAATTTTGCTGCCTTGCTGCTTGTGGGATCTTCTTAGGCCAGGAACTGAACCTATGTCCTCTGCGTTGGCAGGCAGAATATCCACTCTTTTCCCCATATAGGTCATTGCAGAGTACTGAGCAGAGTTCCCTGTGCTATACAGTAGGTCCTTATTAATGATCCATTTTATGTATAGTAGTGTGTGTATGTCAATCCCAATTTCCCAGTTTATCCCTCTCCTCCCGCTTCTCCACTGCCCTGGCTTCACCTCCTGGTTAACTATAAGTTTGTTTTCTACATCAGTGACTCTATTTCTATTTTGTGAAGTTCATTTGTACCATTTTTTAAAATTCCACCTATAAGCAATATCATGTATTTGTTTTTCTCTGATTTACTTCACCCAATGTGACAATCTCTAGGTAATGGGACTGTATTTTCATTGGGCAAGAAACATGTTCCCCAGAAGCACCCTTAGAAAATGACCTCTTGTATTTCACTGGCTGAGCAAGAGAGGATGCCTCAAGGGAGGTAGGGAAAGTGAGGGTCAGGGGGCTGGCAACAAGATGCTCAGATGAAGCTTTATTCATCCTCTGGGCCTGGATACATCACCACCTGGAAAGAGATGAGCTCTGGTGGCAAGGAAGAAGGGGTAGGCGGCATGGCGGCTAGGAGAACGAGCAGGGTCTTCCACGTGTAAAAAGAGCCAAGTTCAGTCCCAGGAAGTAAAGAGAAACCAGAGGAGGAGAATTAGTCTTACCAGGGGAAAAAGGGGTCAGGGAAGGGGGACGTTTTCCTGGAAAAGGTGGCCCTTGAGCGAGGCCCAGAGACCCTTATCAAGAACAGTTGGAAGGTTGTCCTAATTTGAAGGAATAGCTAGAGAGGAAAAGTGAAGATGGGAAATAATGTACTGTGTCTAGGAAAGTGTGCACAATTAGAGATTTAGTTAAAGAATGGAATTAGTTACAAAACAGAAACAGACTCATGGACTTCGAGAACGAGCTAATGGTTGCCAGGGGGAAGGATGCAGGGAAGAAATAGGTAGGGAGTTTGGGATGGACAGTACACACTGCTATATTTAAAATGGATGACCAGCAAGGACCTACTGTACAGGGCAGGGACCTCTGCTCAGTGTTATGTGGCAGCCTGGATGGGAGGGGAGTTTGGGGGAGAATGGATACAGTATATGTATGGCTGAGTCCTTTTGCTATTCACCTGAAACTATCATAGCATTTTTTGTTAATTGGCTAGGTACCCCAATACAAAAAAAAAAAAATAATAAAGTTAGAAAGAGAGAGGTGGGAGGTGCAGGTGGAGAAGTGTTGTGGAAACCAGACCATGGTGGGATTTGTAAGTCATGTGGCAACCTTGGATTTTATCCTGTAGGGTCTTGGATGACTTTCCATGGTGGAAGGACTTGGCTTGTGGTGCATTTTATTTTATTTTGAATATTTATTAATTTGGCTGCACTGGGTCTTAGTTGTGGCACTCAGAATCTTTGATCTTTTTTGCAGTACTTGGAGTCTTTACTTGTGGCATGTGGGGTCTAGTTCCCTGAGCAGTGATTGAACCTAGGCCCCCTGCATTGAGAGCATGGAATCTTAGCCACTGGACCACAAGGAAAGTCCCTATTCATGCATCTTAGAAAGATCACTCAGTGCTGGTGCAGAGAATGGATGAGAGAGGCTGAAGAGCTCAGACTGAAACAAGAATGTTCTTGCAAATATCCTGAGGAGTGCTTCCAAGGGCCTGGAGTAAGACTTTCCATAGTCAGCCTGAGAATATTTCAGCGACGATAGGCATGATTCCATGGAAAGAATCTCTGGGAGGGAAAGATGTCTCAAGGGGGCTGGAAGCTCCCAAAAATGTCCATTAGACTGTGCAATCATACACAGACTGGTTTATGTTTCAAGGATGAGGGGAAAGTGGCCAAAGAAACAGTGGGCAGCTCAGGCTTTGCCAGATTGCTGGTTTGAGAGGGTTCAAGCAGCAATGGGAAGGGCACATATGAGACAGGGCCATGGGCCTGGGAAGCTGGTGCCTCGAAGACAAGAACAAGCAGAACTTTGTGAAAGACACTAGCGGCTACTCAAGCTTTTTTGGCCAGGATCAGAGCCCCAGGGGAGACCAAGGGAGGAAGAGGCTGCTGCTGGGCCTGGTGGCATAATGTGGATGTGGAGTGGAGAGAGGGGGCACTCCTGGGGTTTGCCCCTCTTCCAGAAGCCAGGAGACCTGCTTTCAGACCCAGAGGCCAGGACCCCACTGGGAGAGGAAAGAGAAGCCCCCTTGGGAGGTAGCAGGGCCTCCTCGCATTAATACGCCATTGCACGTAAAAAGGAAGCCTGTGAACAAGTCTGTTGGGTCCACTCAGCCCACCTCAGCGGAAGTTTAAAGCATGGGTATGCGGTAAAGAGGAAATGTGGTTCTGAGTACCCAGAAGAGGAGGAGGTTGGAACCTGCAACTACATAGCTGAGGGCAGTCCTGGGCCAGAGTACTTGTAGACTATGAAAGAAATGGTCTGTGGGTACTTAGAAGAGGAAGGGGTCACCAGGAAGGGCTCACTGTGAGTGAGTGTGTGTGAGTATGTGTGTCTGTGTGTACTCAGTCGTGTCTGACTCTATTCGACTCAATGAACTGTAGCCTGCCCGGCTCCTCTGTCATGGAATGTTCCAGGCAAGAATATTGGAATGGGTTGCCATTTCCTAATTAAAAACAAGAGTATTGAGAAATAGATAAGGATAAAATGGAATAAAATTTAAAAAGATCAGAGAGTATATAGTGAAAAGTCTCTTTCTCACCCCTGCCTTCTGGCCTCCCAGTTTCCACCCTCAAAGGCAATCGGTGTACCGTCGGTGATGCATATCGTCTATGGGATACCCATCTATCTATCCGTAGATGATATCTATAGGTGGTATCACCTCTCTATCCATCCATCCATCCATTCATTTACCTACCTACTCACAGACCCTTTAAAAAGGCAAGTGTATTTCACTTGTCATTTAAAAATCTTTCTCTGCCTTTAACAATTTATCTTGGAGATTTCTACATAGCCATGCATGTGGAACTGCCTCACTTTTTAATGCCCTGGGCGTAGCCGTGATCCAAATGCTCCATCGTTTATTCAGCCCGTCCTCCACAGTCCCCAGACTTTCTCTGCCATCAACATCTCTACAACGAATAACCTTGTATATATGTCACTTTCTGTATGTTTGATACCTGTGATGTGTGTGTGTTTATAGAATACTCAGGGGTAGAATGGTTGAACTGAAGAATATGTGCGTGTTTGATTTTTTTTTTTCCAATTTGTTTTTATTTTTGGCTGTTGCTGGGTCTTCGTTGCTCTGCATGGGTTTTCTCTGGTTGTGGTGAGCAGGCGCTACTGTTTGTTGGGGTGTGTGGGCTTAGTGCAGTGGCTTCTCTTGTTTCTAGGGTACACCAGCTTCAGTAGTTGTGGCTCACGGGCTTTGTTGCCCCTCGGCATGGGGCAGGCAAATCCTTAACCACTGGACTACCATAGAAGTCCTTGTGCATATTTAATTTTGATAGAATATCATCAAATTGTCAACTTCCACAGGAGTTGTGCCAATTTTTGTCCCCATCTTGAATATATGAGTGGGTCTGTCTCCCTATATTTTGGCTAACACTGTGTTTTCAAACTTTTAGGTCTTACTGGTGCTGGGTAATCAGAGAGAAGAAAACTCCAGTGTTCATATGCTTTTCTTATATTAAGATTTCTGACTAATGGACTTTCTACTCTCAGGAGGATTGGAGACTGGAAGATGGGGAAATTGTGGGAAGTGTGGGAATTCCACAGAATTCTTGATACAGTCTCTCAGGCAATTTCATGGTCAAGATGGAGAAATGTAGCTGGATCCTAAAGTGGTTTTATGAATCGCATCTGGATAAATGGCCATCCACTCATTCAGCAGATTCTTGGAGGGCCTACCAATTTGACTGATATATCCCCTAGTCACTGGGATATATCAATGAAGGGCATAGTGCCCCCAACCCCCAATTCCTTCATGGAGCTTATGTTCTACAGGAAAAGACAAGCAATGAATGAAAACCAGGAACAATTAAGTAAATTATGTAGTATATTAGAAGTATGCCAAGAGTATTGTTAGATCTAAAAGAGGACAGTTTCCAATTTCCAATGGATGCCATGGTGGCCAAGAATTGTCATTAGTCCTGTCTTGTTCATGCAACAAATATTGATTGTACTTCTACTGCATGCCAGGTGCTGTTTTAGGAGCCGAGGATACAGCTGTGAACAAAATAGACAAAAATCCTGGCCCCACTGGAGCTTATATTCTAGTGGTAGGATACTGACAGTAACAAAATAAGAAATGCATATAGTATATTGTATGCTAGTCACTCAGTCCTGTCCAACTCTTTGTGACCCCATGGGTACTTCTTTGATACCCCTGCCAGTATCCTGTGTCTATGGGATTCTCCAGTCAAGAATACTGGAGTGGGTGGCCGTGCCTTCTTCCAGGGGTTCTTTCCAACCCAGGGATTGAACCTGGGTCTCTTGCATTGCAGGTGGATTCTTTACTGTGCGAAACACAAGGGAAGCCCCATATAGTATATTAGAAATGAGGGGGGGGAAAAAAGTGCTAGGGAGAGAAATTAAGTGGGAAGGAATGATAAGCAGTGCCAAAAAGTGGGCTGGCAGTTCCAGACACGGTGGTCAGGGAAGGCCTTAGAAGGTGACTTGAGTGAAAACCGGAAGGAGGGAGGAGCATGTAGCTATCTGCAGAGGGAGGGCACTTGCAAAACCCTGGAGGCTGAAACAAGCTGAGTACTGGAGAAGCAGCAAGTCAGTCAGTGTGGCTGGAGCAGAGAGAATGAGGGAGAGCGAGTGGGGATGGAGTAGAGAAGGAAAGAGAAGCAAGAGAAACTGGGTCATGAAGGGGTGGGGGCCGCTGTGAAGACCTTCAGCTTCTACTCTGAGTGAGGCAGGAGCCACTGAAGGGTCTGAGCAGAGGAGGGCTAGGATCTGAATTAGATTTCAATAGGATGCTCTGGCTGCTGTGTTGAGAACAGACTCTAGTCGGGGAGGGCAGAGCAGGGAACCATAGTAATCCAAAGAGTGAGGGCAAAAGTCATGAGGCTCTTGCAAAAATCTGAGCGAGAAATGATAGTGGGTTGAACCGGATTGGAAGTGACTGAGAAATGGTTGGATCTGGATATGTTTTCAGTGGCAAGCCAACAGGGTTTGCTGCCAAATTTGATATGGATATGGAATGGGAGAGAAAGAGAGGAGCTGACTGTAACTGCAAGGTTTTTGGTATGAGCCACTGGAAGGATATTTATAGATTTCTAGAAATCAAGCTCCTGGGAGAAATATCGATAACCTCTGATATGCAGATGACACCACCCTTATGGCAGAAAGTGAAGAACTAAACAGCCTCTTGATTAAAGTGAAAGAGAAATGTGGAAAAAGTTGGCTTAAAACTCAGCATTCAGAAAACTAAGATCATGGCATCTGGTCCCATCATTTCATGGCAAATAGATGGGGAAACAACGGAGACAGTGAGAGACTTTATTCTGGGGGGCTCCAAAATCATTGCAGATGGTGGCTGCAGCCATGAAATTAAAAGATGCTTGCTCCTTGGAAGAAAAGCTATGACCAACATACACAGCATTTAAAAAGCAGAGACATTACTTTACCAATAAAGGTCTGTCTAGTCAAAGCTATAGTTTTTCCAGTAGTCATGTATGGATGTGCTGAAGAATCAATGCTTTTGAACTGTGGTGTTGGAGAAGATTCTTGAGAGTCCCTTGGACAGCAAGGAGATCCAACCAGTCCATCCTAAAGGAAATCAGTCTGAATATTCTTTGGAAGGACTGAGGCTGAAGCTGAAACTCCAATACTTTGGCGACCTCATGCGAAGAACTGATTCATTTGAAAAGACCCTGATGCTGGGAATGATTGGGGCAGGAGGAGAAGGGGATGACAGAGGATGAGATGGTTGGATGGTATCACCAATGCAATGGACATGAGTTTGAGCAGGCTCTGGGAGTTGGTGATGGACAGGGAGGCCTGGTGTGCTGCAGTCCATGGGGTCACAAAGAGTCAGACATGACTGAGCAACTGAACTGAACTGGAAGGATGGAGTTGAGGTGACCGAGATCCTGAGACATGTGCTGCCTATGGGTGGCCAGGTCAGCTGGGAGTGGGAAGATCAGGTCAGGGTGTGAAATGCTAAGTCTGAGATGCCCCTTAGACATCTTGGTGGAGATGACAAAGTCCAAATAGACATGTGGGTCTGGGATTCAGAGGAGAGGTCTAGGCTGGAGATTTAAATTTGGGAGACATCTTTTTATAAATAATATTTAAAGCCTCTGGTCTGGATGAGATCACCAGGGGAGTGAGTGAAGATAAGGATGAAAAGGGGTTCAAAGACTAGCTGTGGGGAATTCCAACATTACAGAGTTGGGGAGCTGAGAAACAACCAGTGACGGAGGCTGAGAAGGAGCGGCCAGGGGAGTAGGAGGAAAAACAGGAGAGTGTGACGGCTTGAAAATCAGGTGACAAAAAGGTTTTGATAAGAAGGTGACCAACTGTGCCAAATGGTACTGAGAAGTTGGCTGGGATGAAGTCTGAGGACTGACCTTAGGACTGACAGGAGCAGCGAAGAACCAGTGAGGGAATCAGGACCCAGAAGGGCCACAAGAGGTGGCTGTGAGGGATCAGTGATACAAGACAGCATCTGCCAGGTCCTGCTTGGGGGTCCCCAAGGCCAACTGTCTAAGTTGGGAGGCGACAGAGGGACTTAGAACAAAAGACCTGGAGGCTTGCTGACAACTCATGATGTGTCAGTGGTAACGTGATGAGAAAGGCAGTTACAGGCTGGCTTAATAGACGTATCATATCCAGAATGAGCTAGGTGATTGACCTGCTGAGCACAGCACAGGGAAACACAGCACAAGGGAAACTGGGTTCAGCTGGGGGAGGAAAGGTGGAGATAGACAGGGAGTGTGTGCAGAGTGTGCACAGAGGGTAAGGACCTGGAGAGGAGACTTGGTGAGAAATGAGTAAAGGGCTAGGGTACTGAGTTTGGGAAAGAGTGGATGTGGAGGCGTCTCTCATTCCAAGAGCAGCCCTTCTAGGAAGGGCTCTAAAATGAGTATCTAAAAATGGTGGAATGGGGCTGAAAGGAGACAGACCGTGTGCCATGACGTCTCCTACGTTTATTTGTGAGTTCCCCATGACATTTTGCCATTTGTGAACCTTCCAAGCCATTTCCAAGCCGGGTGTGTTCCACAATTTGCTGAATGACTGCATCTAAAGTCTTGGGAAAATGATGCCTCCTCTTAAGGCAGACTGAATGAAATGAGCAACTGGTGATTATGGCAGGCCACAAGACTGGGGGCGTGGCCTTCCCTGGGCCACGCCCTCACTGACTTGGCAGAGGGTGTGGTTTCCCGGCTCCCACGTTGCCACCTCTCCACCCCCGCCCCTCCTTCCCCCGTCCCAGCCTGCTAGGCAGCTAGGCACCGGGGTGAAATTTGGAGAGAGCAGAGACCTGGATGCAGTTCTCAGAGCGCTCCCAGTCTGATGGCGGGAGGCAGGGCAGGCTCTGAGGACCAGAAGAGGTGGTGGGACCCTGTCCCAGGTCTGACAGGAGGGAAACGGTTCAGCTTCCAAGATATATTTCCTGTAATGCTCTTATCAGTGCTGTTTGATAGAAGTATGTTAGTTACATCTGTACTTTAAAATTTGCTAGTAGCCACATTAAAAAAGTAAAGTCAAGATGTGAGATGAATTTCAATAATAGATTTTATAAACTTATACATTCTGATTGAGGGCTTCCCACATGATACTAGTGGTAAAGAACCCACCTGCCAATGCAGGAGGCGTTAAGAGATGTGAGTTCGATCCCGGGGTCAGGAAGATCCCCTGGAGAAGGGCATGGAAACCCATTCCAGTATTCTTGCCTGAAGAAGCCTATGGACAGAGGAGCCTGGCTGGCTACGTCCCTAGGGTTGCAAAGAGTCGGACACGACTGAAGTGACTTAGCATGTGCTGACTGACCCAAATATATCCTCAAATATTATCGTTTCAACCAGTAATCAATAGATGAAAATTCACCGAGATAGTGTTAGTTTTTCAGACTAAGTCTTCGCAACCCACGTGCATTCTGCACTGCCAGGACAGTTTGATTTGCACCCGCCATGTGTGGGTTGGGCAGTGAGGTCTGGGTGATCTATCTCACTGTCCCCCACTGTGCTTGAAGGCTCCAGGGCTGCCAGCTGGGGGTGCGGGGACTTGAGGCTGGTGCCCGCCTGGCTGTGCGAGGGGCTCACGGGGACCTTCGGAGGTGACCTGCTGCGTGTGGCGTTTGCGAGCCCCGTGTGCATTTCTGGGTGGGAAGGTGGCCCGTGCTGTGTGTGCCCACTGTTTCCAGCGATGGTAAATATTAACGAGGCAGTGGGAGCCAGGCCCTCTGGGAGGCCTGGGCTCCCTGGGGTGGGGGGTGGGGCGGATGCAGATAATGCTGTGTACCTTAGATAGGGCTTTAGAGCTGGCCTCTGCCGCTGCCCAGCCCAAGCTGCCAGGGAAACACCAGCTCGACTTCTGTTCCCAGGACCAGGATGTCTGGCGGGGAGATTCCCAGAACCCACAGACCTCAGAAGTGCCACTTGCTCTACATTCGTGCTGGCCTCACCCCACTTCGCGGTGCCCTCTCCTTACCCGCCCTCTTCACTTAGAGAGCTCTTCTCTCTGATCCACTTGCCCACAAGCCGGCTTAGCCCAATTTAAGGGCATAGAGAGCAGGCTGACTGCAGATAATTTCTCCTTTAAGCCCCCCACCCCCCGCAAAACCCCCCAAAGCACTCGCTTATTGAGCACTTGCTGTATGCTGGGCCATCACCTAGACTGCCTCCTTCCTCACAGCATGCGGGGTGACAGGTGGTCACCCCATCCAGGTGAGGGGCCTGAAAGGCAGTCAGGTCAGAGTCATTCTGAGATACAGACCTCCGGTTTTGACTAAACAGTTCTAAATGCCAGAAATTTCTCTCTGGGGGAGGGGAAAGCAAGAGTATTCACTTGTATTACATTTATATTAACAAACACTGGAAGGACACATGTGCATGGAGGCTGCTGTAGGTGATTACATATGGTGGCTGGAATGGGGAGGAATGGAGATACTGGGGTTTTTCCCAGGTGGTGCTAGTGGTAAAGAACCTGCTTGCCAATGCAAGAGATGTAAGAGACTCAGGTTCGATCCCTGGGTCAGGAAGATCCCTTGGAGGAGGAAATGGCAACCCACTCCAGTATTCTTGCCTGGAGAATCCCATGGACAGAGGAGCCTGGCAGGCTACATTCTATAGGGTTGCACAGAGTCGGAAATGACTGAAGCAACTTAGTGAGCGAATGGAGATATTGGGGTGAGAATTCTCTAGGTGTATCCTGGTGAAAGTGAGAGAGGAGAGTGAAAAAGTTGGCTTAAAGCTCAACATTCAGAAAATGAAGATCATGGCATCTGGCCCCATCACTTCATGGGAAATAGATGGGGAAACAGTAGAAACAGTGTCAGACTTTGTTTTTTTGGGCTCCAAAATCACTGCAGATGGTGACTGCAGCCATGAAATTAAAAGGCGCTTACTCCTTGGAAGAAAAGTTATGACCAACCTAGATAGTATATTCAAAAGCAGAGACATTACTTTGCCGACTAAGGTCCGTCTAGTCAAGGCTATGGTTTTTCCTGTGGTCATGTATGGATGTGAGAGTTGGACTGTGAAGAAGGCTGAGCGCTGAAGAATTGATGCTTTTGAACTGTGGTGTTGGAGAAGACTCTTGAGAGTCCCTTGGACTGCAAGGAGATCCAACCAGTCTATTCTGAGGGAGATCAACCCTGGGATTTCTTTGGAAGGAATGATGCTAAAACTGAAGCTCCAGTACTTTGGGCACCTTATGCGAAGAGTTGACTCATTGGAAAAGACCCTGATGCTGGGAGGGATTGGGGGCAGGAGGAGAAGGGGACGACCGAGGATGAGATGGCTGGATGGCATCATGGACTCAATGGACGTGAGTCTGAGTGAACTCCGGGAGTTGGTGATGGACAGGGAGGCCTGGCGTGCTGCGATTCGTGGGGTCGCAAAGAGTCGGACACGACTGCGCGACTGAACTGAACTGAACTGAACTTATCCTGGTGTATTGGGTTTCCCTGGTGGCTCAGTGGTAAAGAATCCTGTCAATGCAGGAGACCTGGGTTTAATCCCTGGGTCGGGAAGATCCCCTGGAGAAGGGAAAGGCAACTCACTCCAGTATTTTTGCTGGGAAGTCCCATGGACAGAGGAGCCTGGTGGGTGAAAGTCCATGGGGTTGCAAAAGAGTCAGACAAGACAGAGCAACTAAATAACAAAAACATCCCGATGTATTATCTTGATGTCAGAACCATCTGGAGGTGTTGTATTGCCTAATTTAAAAGCAAGTGAGATGAAATTAGAATTATTTCTTTTTTCCTGAAGGTACATAGAGATAGGTTTCTCAGAGTAGGTAAGATTGATGACCAAACTGAACATTTTTTGATATCCAGAATGTGTTGTGGGCTTTATTTTCCATAAAGATAATTTATTCATAAATGATAAAGAAAGTTATTTCTGGTCATGGCTTGGAATTAGTCTTTTTTAACTTCTATCCTTGGCTCCTAGTCCCTGTTCTAGAAACTTCTGGCATGATGAAGAAGAAAAACTCAGACAACCCCAATCTGAGGAGAAGACACAGCCCTGTCCTCACGAGGCCCCAGTCTGACCAGTCTGACCAGGGAGACACAGCTCCGCCCTCAGGGAGTTCTCAAGCCCAGTTTGTCTGCATCACGTGAAAGAAGTGGAGGGATTCCTCTGTGCTCTGAAGCAGCCACTTATGCTCTGGGCCTGGCTCTCCCTCTCCATCCCAAGGTACCTCCTTGGTTCCCAGCCCACTCAGTGTGTCAACCCTTGGATTGCTTTGCTCTGAGCGCTTGTCCTTGGTCCCCAGAAGGTGTCTGGGCATCATCCTCTCTCACCTTGTCTCTCCTGGACCCGGGGAATGCATGTTCTGGTAGCCCGGGGAAGCCTGGTGCTTCTTTGAGAGCCTCCTCTTCGAGACGCAGACTCTACACCAGCTCTCACACAGCCCTGGGCAGACCTGGGGAGAGGGTGGGACAAGCTGGTCTGTGTAGGGCTCGGGGGGCTGCCCTGCCCTTTTTTCCCTGGAAAAGGGGCATGTGGGCAGCGAGGGCTGAGTGGAGGGCCCCGGAGGCTTCTCCCTGCTTGGGGATCTTGGTCAGCGATTCTGACTTGGAGATAGACAGAGAATTGGGAGGCTCCCTGAGTGTTCTTGAAGTTCCAGAGGTCACTGACCTGGGAGGCAAGGGTCAGCTTGGGGCGAGGCAGGCCAGGGCACACATAGGCACAGGCTGTGTTTCCTTCTGAGCTGAAGGCGCTGCCTGTACGCAGAGCTTGAGGGTCCCATCCTCATCCTCAGCCAGATTTCCTTGGCATCCTTGAGGGGAGACCAGGCTCAGAAGCCAGGGAGCTGCAGACCGCCCCCCACCCCCACCTCATCCCAGTTTGCCTTCTCTTTTTCTCCACCAGCAAAGCAGTCCTAGGCGGTCCAGCCCAGGCCTTGGAGGCTGGCTCGCCCTGTGCGGATGGAATGATGAAATCTGATTGGGAGACTGGGGGTGGCAGTGAGTAAATTCCTTCCTGGATATCCCTCTCCAAGCTCCCCACCCTTCCTGTCCCCATTCTTTTTTTTTTTTAATTATATTAACTTGTTTCCTTTCATTAGAAAAGCAAAACATGTTAAGAGATTTATCTTCACACTATTCATATGGGAGTAAAATGGAAAGAGTCCTGTCTTCACCATCTCCTGAGCCTCAGAGGTACTCAACCATCTCCCAAGGGTAATCTGTGAGGCTGGGCATGCAGCCTGCCAGGAATTGAGGCACTTGTACACATCCATGCATGATTTAATACATTTGGATTTTAACTAAAATTGCAGATTTATGTGCAGTTACACTTCATGGCAAATAGATTGGGAAACAATGGAAGCAGTGACAGACTTTATTTTCTCGGGCTCCAAAATCACTGCAGACAGTGACTGTGGCCATGAAATTAAAGGATGCTTGCTCCTTGGAAGACAAGGTATGACAAACCTAGACAACAAATTAAAAAGCACACACCACTTTGCCAACAAATAGTCAAGCTGTGGTTTGTCCAATAGTCATGTATGGATGTGAGAGTTGGATCTCAAATGAGGCTGAGTGCCGAAGAATAGATGCTTTTGAACTATGGTCCTGGAGAAGACTCTTGAAAGTCCCTTGGACAGCAAGGAGATCAGACCAGTCAATCCTAAAGGATATCAACCCCAAATATTCACTGGAAGGACTGATGCTGAGGCTGAAGCTCCAATACTTTGGCCACCTGATGCAAAGAGCCAATTCATTGGAAAAGACATGACTCACTGGAAGAGACCCTGGGATGCTGGGAAAGACTGAGGGTAGGAGGAGAAGAGGGTGACTGAGATGGTTGGATAAATCATTGACTCGATGGACATAAGTTTGAGCAAACTCCGGGAGATGATGAAGGACAGTGAAGCCTGGCATGCTGCAGTCCATGGGATCCCAGAGTCAGACACAGCTGAGTGACTGAACAACAGCAGGAAGTAATACGGAGAGATCCTATGTACCCTTCACCCAGTTTTCCCCGATGGTAACATCTTGCAAACCTATATTACAGTATCACAACCAGAATGCTGTTATTCATTTCCTGTCCCTATTTTTGACCTTCTCCCAACCTGGTTGTGAAACTGAGAGCAGACCCCAGCTCCCTGCAGGGTCCGATCAGGGTCCAAATGGAGACAGAAGCCACTCTGTCAATCCCAGAAGTGAAATCTGAGATTCCTAGCATCTCAGAGGTAGAGAGGGGTGTGATCTTGCGATTCAGCCAGCCCAATGCCCTCATAGAGGGCAAAAGAGGTTTTTCCAAAACATACGGGAGAAGCCACAGAACAGAGGGCCCAGTGACTGGAACCTGGAAAGATATTTGCTGGGGCGGTGTGAGAGAGCATCAGGGTGAGGATGAACGAGGTGGGAGAGGGAAAAGAGATCCAGTGGGAGCAGGGGCTGGGGGAGGAGGAGTTTACCCAGAGTATCAGGCCTGCAGGAAAAGAAAGCAAAGCATTTGGGATTCTTGGAAGACAGACCTCAGGTAACCCTAGGGGCTCACTGTTGGCTTCCTAGGAATGCCAGCCAGTCAGCAGCAGCTTCCATTCAGTGCCTTTGCTCTATAGCCTCGAGTAACTTTGTGCAAGTCATTCCCCCTTCAAGGTCTCAGACTCCACATCTATAAAAGGAGGCAGATACCCAGCCTTCTCAAAGTACCTTCCATCTCCACATTTCTGCATTTACAGACCAACCGGCCCGATGAATCTCTGACAGACCTTTCTCCATGTGGCATTTCTCATTCTCCCTGTGCCTTCGTGCTTCTGTAAAATGGGGATAAGGAAAAAAAAAACCCATTTCTTAAAGTTGTTGTAAGAATAGATGAATTAATACATGTAAAGCATTTAGCGCCTGGCACACAGGAGGCTCTTAATAAATGTGACTTAGTCGTAGCAATTAGGAAGGCAGTTGCCTGCTACACCGTGGTCTGTGTGGCCTGTAGCTGGTTTCTTTTTTAATGAACGCCTTGAGACAAGGGCCTCCATGGGCCTTTTAAGGGCAGCCACATCCTGCTTCGGGTGCCACCCACATCCAGACAGGAGAGCCCAGAGGACCAGGAGACCCAGGCCTGGAAGCTCCTAGAACCTCATGCCAGGACCAGCAAGGCCCACACGGTGTCCTTGTCCAGGATCTCTGGGCCTTGGGTCCCAAAGGGAGAGCGGTACTCTCCCCTTTACTCCCTTCCCCCGCAGCTGGAGGCGCTGGGTGAGGGTGGCTGGAGATAGGAGAACAGCGAGAGGCATCCCATGGAGGGCTTTCAAGAGGCCGCCCTGCTTAGGGTCAATATTTGTTCAGCTCTTGGGCTGGCGTGGTCCATCACTGCCTCTGGCCCCTCACATTCCTGCCATCGCATCCCTATCTCAGGAACGCGCTCCAATCGACTTGCGGGGACCACGCCCCTTGTTGTCACTGGTCTGCCCTGGTCTGCACCTCCAGCAGATTAGGCTGAAAACTGGAGGCCCCAGGCAGGTGCATGGAAGGTGCAGGCCAGGTACAGACACCTGATTCTCCTTGATGAAAGCCTACTTCCTCATCAACTGCGACTGGTGTGGGGGAGTGGCAGGATCTTCTGGCTTCCATCTGAGACTCCTACTTAAATTAGAAAGTTATTTCAGCAAACATTTTCTAAACATCTACTGTGTTCCCAAGAGGATACCCCCCAACTAGGACTTCAAGGGAAAAACATCCTTAGGGGACCCCAGTATCAATTCCAGTCAGGTTTGCTTAGGTATACATAGACACACAACTAGATATAAAACAGCTTTCACTAGCAGATTTTGTTGTTTAGTCGCTAAGTCATGTTTGACTCTTTGTGACCGTATGGACTGTAGCCCACCTGGCTCCTCCGTCCATAGGATTTCCCAGGCAAGCATACAGGAGTGGGTTTCCTTCTCCAGGGGATCTTCCCCATCCAAGGATGGAATCTGAGTCTCCTGCGTTGGCAGGCAGATTCTTTACCACTGAGCCCCTTGTACATGACTCAAAAACCGAAATCAATTTGTAGTTTAAAGACAAAGAAAAGAATACAAGTGATCAATTTCAAAGGGAGGATATACACCTTAGTGCTGAAACCAAATCATCATTTGCAATGTGAAGAGTGACGGACCACCAGAATGTTTGTTCTGTTGAAGGGGTTTCTGGGGGGCAGGTGTTGGGTTTGCTTGTACTAGACAAAAATGACTCATTAACATACTAAGCCCCGCCTCTGTTCTTTCCTCATTGGCCCAGGACAATTGACCCTAATGAGGCCATGGGCTGCTGCTGCTGCTAAGTCACTTCAGTCAAGTCTGACTCTGTGCGACCCTATAGATGGCAGCCTACCAGGCTTCCCCATCCCTGGGATTCTCCAGGCAGGAACACTGGAGTGGGTTGCCATTTCCTTCTCCAATGCATGAAAGTGAAAAGTGAAAGTGAAGTCGCTCAGTCGTGTCTGATCCTCAGCAACCCTATGGACTGCAGCCCACCAGGCTCCTCCATCCATGGGATTTTCCAGGCAAGAGTACTGGAGTGGGGTGCCATTGCCTTGGGTAGTGTGCAGAAAATTAATTCCTGAGGTTAGCTTGTAGGTGAGAAGGCTCTGGCAGGTGTGGGGGAGGACCCAGGACAGGACTAATTCCACCTAGGGTCTAGCAGTGCCATCCCCCGATCCGTGACAGCCAATGTCCAGAGCTCTTGACTTTCTCCTATTGACTCCGTGACTCTTCAATCCAAGGTGAGGATGTGAGCAGGCCAAGTTGGTTCTAACCCTCTTGAGTTGTTATGCTGTCTCCAGGAGGGAAGTTTTATTCATATTTTATTCATATTTCCCCCTCTTTCCTCCACTTTACCTATGGTTCTGTATCTGGTCTCTTCAGTTTAATTCATTTTGGAGAACTTCAAGATAAAGCTATCTAAAGAATGCCTTAATGTCCCCACTTCTGCTTTACAACTGCATAGTATTCTATCGAGTGGCTGATCTGTCATTTATTCAACCAGTCCTTTGTTGAATTAGATCATTTCCATCTTTAGCCTTCACAAACAATGAGGCAGCGAATAATCTTGTACATGCGTCATTTCACAGGTATTAGGTATATCTGTAGCATCAATTCCCAGATCTGGAATTGTTGGTCAAAGGGTATATGCTTTTGTAACCTTGATACATATTGTCAAATTGTTCTCCAGAGATTGTAACAATTAAGCCTCCTGCAGCAATGGATGATTGTCAGGGTTTCCCCATAGCCCAGCTAACAAAGTATGCTAGCAGATTCTTTTTCTTGAATTTTTGACAATCTGATAAGTGAAAAATTGTATCTTACATGAAATTAAAAGACACTTACTCCTTGGAAAGAAAGTTATGACCAATCTAGATAGCATATTTGGAGAAGGCAATGGCAACCCACTTCAGTACTCTTGCCTGGAAAATCCCATGGATGGAGGAGCCTGGTGGGCTGCAGTCCATGGGGTCGCTAAGAGTCGGGCATGACTGAGCGACTTCACTTTCATGCATTGGAGAAGGAAATGGCAACCCACTCCAGTGTTCTTGCCTGGAGAATCCCAGGGATAGGGGAACTTGGTGGGCTGCCGTCTATGGGTCACACAGAGTCGGACATGACTGAAGCAACTTAGCAGCAGCAGCAGCAGCAGATAGCATATTAAAAAGCAGAGACATTACTTTGCCAACAAAGGTCCATCTAGTCAAGGCTATGGTTTTTCCAGTGGTCATGTATGCATATGAGAGGTGGACTATAAAGAAAGCTGAACACTGAAGAATTGATGCTTTTGAACTGTGGTGTTGGAGAAGACTCTTGAGAGTCCCTTGGACTGCAAGGAGATCCAACCAGTCCATCCTAAAGGAGATCAGTCCTGGGTGTTCATTGGAAGGACTGATGCTAAAGCTGAAACCCCAATACTTTGGCCACCTCATGCGAAGAGTTGACTCATTGGAAAAGACCCTGATGCTGGGAGGGATTGGGGGCAGAAGGAGAAAGGGATGACAGAGGATGAGATGGCTGGATGGTATCACCGACTCAATGGATATGAGTTTGAGTGAACTCCGGGAGCTGGTGATGGACAGGGAGGCCTGGTGTGCTGCGATTCATGGGGTCACAAAGAGTCAGACACGATTGAGCAACTGAACTGAACTGAACTGATAGTCCTGACTTGGATTTGCTCTTGTTCATGCTTATTAATACAAAGTCAGACTGAGACAGATGCGGTGCTGTGTCCGGAGTGGAGAATTTCCCAGGGCTAAGCTGTCGGGGCAGGACCTGTGCTGTTGATCTTATTTGCTTTAACCTGTGGACAGCTGGCTTCAAGGAGAGACTCTAACCACAGCAGGACCCACCCAAGTCATCTTCAAAGCTGAAGGCACCTGGAAAAGCTACATTGGATTACTTGTGGATGGGTGGGATGGGGCCTTGGGGTATCAGTTTAGAGCTCTCCCCTGGGACATGGACACATCCTTGGATCCTCACACCAGTGGGGAAGTTTCCCTGAGGTTGAACCTCTTCCACCAAAGACCATGCATGGGAGAATCACAAGATGGGAGGCTCCAATGAATGACTGGGTGTTAAGCCCCCTTTGGTTTCCCTGCAACTACAGTACCTATAGTGCTTTTGGGACCAGAGACTCTGTAAAAAGAGAGAACAAGATGAATTTCATGATTTGTTCTATGTGACCCCATTCTTGCTCCTGATGATCACTACTCTTTCCTGAGAAAAGAGAGGAGAGGAGAGAAACCAGAGGCAACCTGAACCTAAATAGGTGTGCCCAGCATTGCTGGGATCTGGTTGGCTCAGAGAAGGTCCAGTGAGGATCCTCTCCCCCTGGAACCTGCCTGAATGTTCAAATGCTGGTCCTCCCTGCTTCCAAACTGTCATGGTCTTTACTACAGTGCCCTGGCCCTCAGCCTGAAACCCCAGAGCAGGTTAGTTTGAGATGTGTGGGCCAGTCCTCTAGAACATCTGGGCTGAAGAACCTTGGGCAGAAAGCAGCTCAGACTTAGAACAAAAAACCTCAGAGTGGAAGGGACTCTGTATCCAGTTCCTTTATTGTACAACTAGGGGATATGGAGTCACAGGTAGGGTGAGGAACTTATCCTAAGTCACTCAACTAGCAGATGGTGGAGTCAGGTCAAGAAGTAAGCAGACTCCTCGGCCGGCCCTCTCTGAGCTCCGTTCTAAGGGCTGGGGGCTTAGCCACAGGACAAGCCCGCACGCCCTTTTCTAGCTGAGTGTGGCTGTTCAGGATGAATGTCACTGCTGCTGCTGTAGCCACCACTGCCTGGGGCAGTGACCACCAGCTCATGCAGGAACCCCCAGAGGCCAGGGTGGGCAACAGGGCCCACTCTTGGCATGCCCAGATTTGTTTCCTGCCTGTTTTTAACTGCATTTCGTGATTGGCAGAGAAACAGAGAGCACCCCTGGCTCCCTCCTTCTGCCTCCCTCCCTTCTCCACACATGAGGAGAGGGGCAGGTGTAGGCATCGACCTTCCCAGAAGTCAGCCTAATCCCTTTGCCTGCCTTGGGAAAGCTCTTAATGAGGAGTGCTCCAAACAGTGGGGGTAGAGAGAGGGCCTTGCTCCTCTGCCAATGTGTGGAATTTCTGAAAAGCCCCTCTCTTAAGATGCCAAGCCCAAGCCTATTTGCTAAGACTTGGACTCAAGGAAAAAGGAACCCAGGAACTAGGCATGGGACAGGGGAAACCCTTCAGGCCAGGGTGAGATGCATCCCTCAAGCCCTTCCTCTTTGCCGTCTGGATTGGTTGCCTTCTCTCCAGAATCCCCACCTTTGTTCATGTTCTTCCTTCCCCTGGGAATTCATCTCCTCTGCTGTCTGCCTTCTCCACTCTGCTCATCCTGGAGGGCCAGCTTCATCTACCTCCTCAGGAACTTTCTACTACCTCTCCAGCCCAGTGAGATTTTCCCTTTTGGAACCCTCCATTGCTTGGACATAGATGTGGCTCAGTAGACCCTCATTAACTAGAATTTATTAAGCACCTAATATATGTCAGTGTCTTGGGCTGTTCTCTGCCCTCTTCCCCCATCCTGGAGAGGATTTGAGTGCTAGTAGCTGATATGGGAGGTGATCCCATGACAGTCAAGGGCCTCCCAGGTGGTGATAGTGGTAAAGAACCCGCCTACCAAGGCAGGAAACCCTGGTTTGATCCCTGGGTCGGGAGGATCCCCTGGAGGAGGGCATGACAACTCACTTAAGTATTCTTGCCTGGAGAATCCCATGGATAGAGGAGCCTAGAGGAACCTGGTGGGCTACAGTCCATAGTGTAGAAAAGGGTCAGCCAGCATGCAAGCAACTTGAGCAACTCACACCCATGCCAGTCAAGGAGTGAATATGAATGGGAATGCCCGTGTCTGTGTATGCTGGTGGCCATGGATACAAAAAAGAATATAGTACCCTCCCTGCCCTATTGGAGTTCACAGTCTAGGGGGAGAGCAGAGAATTAAACACCTCATTCTAGTGCAATGTCATGAATGCCAGAATGGAGGTATCCACACTGGGCTGTGGGGTCATAGACATGGGACACTTGACCAGTCTGAGATTCAGGGAAGACATCCTAGATTATATGTCAGTGTCTTGGGCTGTTCTCTGCCCTCTTCCCCCATCCTGGAGAGGATTTGAGTGCTAGTAGCTGATATGGGAGGTGATCCCATGACAGTCAAGGGCCTCCCAGGTGGTGATAGTGGTAAAGAACCCGCCTACCAAGGCAGGAAACCCTGGTTTGATCCCTGGGTCGGGAGGATCCCCTGGAGGAGGGCATGACAACTCACTTAAGTATTCTTGCCTGGAGAATCCCATGGATAGAGGAGCCTAGAGGAACCTGGTGGGCTACAGTCCATAGTGTAGAAAAGGGTCAGCCAGCATGCAAGCAACTTGAGCAACTCACACCCATGCCAGTCAAGGAGTGAATATGAATGGGAATGCCCGTGTCTGTGTATGCTGGTGGCCATGGATACAAAAAAGAATATAGTACCCTCCCTGCCCTATTGGAGTTCACAGTCTAGGGGGAGAGCAGAGAATTAAACACCTCATTCTAGTGCAATGTCATGAATGCCAGAATGGAGGTATCCACACTGGGCTGTGGGGTCATAGACATGGGACACTTGACCAGTCTGAGATTCAGGGAAGACATCCTAGACAAGAGCAGAGATTTGGAGTTTGGAAAGATGAGTGATTGCCAAGGTGGAGAAGGGTGACAGGGCCTTCCACATAGAAGTGGGCAAAATTTAGATTGGCGGGGGTGGGGGGCGAGATGTGGAGAAGGGGCGTCTCGGCTTGTTGTCAGATGACACCACCAGCTCTGCCACCACCCTGATAAGGGTCTGCTCAAGTTCAAACTCAGTCAAGATAGCAACTAAGCTTAACACTCCCCTGGGTGTACTGGCTGACGTCAAACTTGCAAACACAAGAAGATTTGCTCATTTAATGGGCTTAGCAATGTATCACCCACACTCTAAGTAAATCAGTAGTCTCCAAAAATCGAGTGTGACAAGACTGGTCCATCAATGTTTGGGAAAGAATTGGAACCTGACTTCTATTTATTTTTTCTTTCATCTTTTTAAAATGTCTATTTTTGTTGTATTTTTCAATAATGTACATAACTTTGTATGAGAATACCTGTAAATTATAAAGAAATACACATTTGTTAGAGCACACATCACAAATTTTAAAAAATAATTCTGTTTATTTTTGGCTGCGCTGGGTCTTCCTGGCTGGGAGGGCTTTTCTCTAGTTGTGGTGAGCAGGGTCCACATTGTGGTGGTTTCTTTTGACGCAGGGCACAGGCTCTAGGGCACGTGGGCTTCAGTAGTTGCAGTTCCCCGGGCTCTAGAGCACAGGCTCAGTAGTTGTGGCTCACAGGCTAAGCTGCTCCATGGTACTGGGATCCTCTCGGATCAGGGATTCATCGGCAGGCAGATTCTTTACCACTGAGCCACCAAGGGAGCCCCCACAGCTTTTTTTTTTTTTTATTAATAGAGGTAAATTATATAATCGAAAGAAACGGAAACCTACTGAAATGGATGATGGCTGGGGGCCTGCTTGGGATCCGCCACAGGAAAACGTTTCTCACTCCTCATGCCGCCCTTTCCACCTACCAGCAAAAGGTCCATGTGGGGCTCTGTGGCAGCACCCCCCAGGCCCCTGTCAATATCTGTGAACATGGGTCCCTTGAGGGCCGGGCTTGGGCTGGGTGGCCATCTGTGGCTGCAGAATAGACCTCTTCCTTCTCAGGCCCACTGGTCCACCCAGGGCTTGTGCCTTCTTGCCAGGTGTTTCCATGGTAACAAGGCTGAAGACATCATTCCTTGGTTTCCTCTGTTCCCAGGCTGCCTCCTCTTAGGCCTGAGGTTCCCAGACTGGCTCAGGCCCCGGGTGCTCACCCTTTCTGACTGACTCACAGCCTCCTCAGCCACACTGCAGCCTCTGCCGCCCCATCCTGGCCCGGCTCTTCTGTTCCGGCTATAGTCAGTCACTAATTGCCTTAGTCATCTTTCCATCCATGCTTGTCAGGCTAATGGGGAAGGCAAACAGAAATCTCAGCAAATGTGGAAAATTCCTGCTGATGAGGTTGGAGGCTGGGCCTAGGTTTGGGGGGATTGGCCTTCCCACGTGAAGCTGAGGGATGGACCCCCCAGTGTAGAACAGTTTCTTTTGCTTAATCAGGAGGTGGTCGGCAGCTTTCCTGGTCAGTGCCCTGTCCCTAGATGGAGGTTCATCTTATCAAATGTGAAGCAAGGCTTGGCTCAGAGTAGGGGCTGTGGGTTTACTCAGCCTGAGTCTGTCTCCAGGTGGGATTCTCAACTCTGGGCCCCCCAGGATGCGCAGCTGGCCTGGTTGGCTGGAGGGGAGGGGAGGGGCCCAGGCTGCAGGCTCTCTCACACCTGAGGCCTGTTAATAATTACCCCAGGGGAGGGCAAGGCCCCAGAAGACATCACTAATGAGCCTGCTAAATGACAGCTGGGCTCTTTCCTCCTCACCTGCTCGGGGAAAACAAGATCTGGCCAAGGAATTATTTAACCCTCTTTGGGCTGGGAGCTCCCTGAGGACAGGGGCTGTCTCTCCCCCTCAGATGGGGCTCCCTGAGCCCTTGAAGCCTTCTCCACTATCAGTACCAGATTTCTGTTCCTGGTGGTTGATATTGGAGTTTCTGCCCTGAACGGCTCCATCATCACCTCTGGAAGGCCACTCTGCCTAGTACCAGTTATTGGCAGAGCTGTCCAATAAAGTAGATGGCAAGAAAGTTCTAGATGGTCACATGTGGCTTCTGAGCACTTTGTGCACTTAAACTAAATTTTGAGTTACTGAATTTGTAAAATTGAATGTTCATTAATTTAGAATTAAATATCCATGGGGCTTCCCTTGATGGTCCAGTGGTTAAGAATCCACATTGCAATACAAGGGACAGGTTTGATCCCTGGTCCAGGAACTAAGATCCCCCATGCCACAGAACAACTAAGCCCATGCACCACAACTACTGAGTCAACACTCTAGAGCCCTCCAGCTGCAACTGCTGAGCCCACGTGCCACAGTCACTGAAGCCCATGTGCCTAGAATCTGTGCTCCACAGCAAGAGAAGCCACAGCAGTGAGAAGCCTGCATACCACAATGAAGAGTAGCCACAACTTGCCACAGCCAGAAAAAGCCCGCATGCAGCAACGAAGACCCAGCGCAATAAAAAAATATAAATAAATAATAAAATAAATCTTGAAAGAAAATTAAATAGCCACAAGTGGTCACCATACTCCATAAGGCAGGTCTACAAAGTTTCACAAGGTGGGACCTGAATGTGCTGTGTGTGCTTAGTCACTTCAGTGGTGTCCGACTCTTTGCGACCCTATAGAATGTAGCCCGCCAGGCTCCTCTGTCCATGGGATTCACCAGGCAGGAATACTGGAGTGGGTTGCCGTGCCCTCCTCCAGGGGATCTTCCTGACCCAGGGATCGAACCCACATCTCTTACGTCTTGCATTGGCAGGCAGATTCTTCACCACTAGCACCACCTGGGAAGCCCTCGGGACCTGAATGGGTGGCTAGCAAATATATGCTAAATAACCCACCAAACTGCCATGCCATTGGTGCATTGGAGACTGTGTCCTCACTCCCGCAGGCCCAAAGGGGCCCAAAGTAATTTTTCTTGGATATGGCTCTGGGGAAGCTGGGTGGGTTTTCTCCCCGACCCCTACGCAGCCAAGGGGCCCAGAGGTGCAAGGAGCTGGCCAGAAAGCACCTGTTCTTAACGAGGGTCCCCAGGAACCAGGCAGGGCACGGGGCTGTCACCACCTGAATGAGGGAGATTATGGAAATCCTCTCACACAACAGGCGGATTTTCCAAGCCTCGGTGGCTGTTTTGGGTTGAGCCTTCATTAAGTGGAATGGGGGACAATGGAGGAGGTGGGGGTGAGGCCCTGGGCCATTCAGCTCTCTATCATTTGGCACTGGGAACCCTATCAAGGCCTCCCCCCATCCCCTGGCTCAAGGAGAGATCACGCTCTCCTTTTAATAATGATATAATAATAAATGGCCTAGTACATTCAGACTCAAATTTGAAGGCGCCTTTCTTGCATTTTAAAATTTCCACAAGGATCGTTGAGTGGTTTTCCTTTACCATTCCCTAAGCCTTGTGATGCATGGCCTCCCTTGTAGCTGACACTTTTGTCCTGCCTTAGGCCTGACTCAGTAGGATTTCTCTTCCCCTTTAAAGTTATGGCGACGTTTCAAAGTGGGAAGGTCAAGTATGTTGATTTCCCAATAAAAAGCCTTGATTGGACAGAGAAACCACTGTCTACTGGAGCTGAGGGATCTGAGAGATTTTCAGGCCTGTGCATTCACAAGGCCATGATGCCCTCAAGCAAGTAGTGATAGAGTTAGAGCCAGAATACATGTTCTAGTGTAGCGTCCCCTGTGTAATGATGACCTCTGTAGGGCACATCCAGATAAATACCCAAGGCCCCTTCCTGAGGGGGAGAGTGATGTTCAAGCCAAAGGAATGAATATCTAATAGTGAAACATTAGGTCTTATTGCACAGACTTTTTTTTTTTTGGTCCTAAAGGCTCTTCTAGAATGAACTCCCTGTATGTGGTGAGATCAGTGGAGTCATCTTAGAGGAAGTGAGACTTGACATGGGCCTTCCAGGGTGGTGAGTTTGGAAGGAATAAGAGAGGAGTGAGGAATTCCCAGGGGCAGGCACAGCTGGGGCAAGGCTCAAGAGAAGCGCGAGCAGGATCCTGGGAGCGAGCCCTCCAGCTATGCTGGGGACAGGAGGTTAGGTGTTGTTCATGGAGGAGAAAGTAGATGATACAGCCAGTGCCTGCAATGAGAGGTGTCTGGGTCCTTGAGGACCCCTGCCTCGTTGGGGGGAGCTGGCCAGAGCAGGAGGTGTTTATGGTTTCCCCTCTCCTGGGGGCAGCCGGAGCAAGCCAAGTTTACAGTTGCTCAGAACTCTATAAACACACTTGGTGAACGTGTGCGTGTGTGAGTGCCTGTGTAAAGACAAGTAACCTCTGCCGTGTGACCTTCGCTCCCAAGGATGTGCTGGCCTTGACCTCCCTAACCTGGTGAAGATAGCACCAGGGGGTTGTTCTCTCTCTTGGGCCTGGTGACGCCTTCTGGAGGGGATCAGTAGCAGGACCAACGTGGGACCCTATGGACCCCATAGACTTCCTGAGGAGGCAAGGTCTTGGGGGGGATCCTGGGTCATGAGTCTTGTGGTGGAAGCAAGGGCATTCCAGGCCAAGAGGCGTGTGAGTGTAATGGTGCGTGTGTGTTTGATCTTACAGCGGGGAAGGGCAAGCCTTGGGTACATGGAGAAAAGGTGGGAAGTGACAGGACTGGTTGGAGGTTTTCTTTTTAAAACAAAAAAAAAAGCTTAATATTTTTTGGCTGTGATAGGTCTTCACTGCTACTTGGGCTATTTTTTTCTAGCTGCAGTGAGCAGGGGCTACTCTTTAGGAGCTGTGCACAGGCTTCTCATTGTGCTGGCTTCTCTTGCTGTGGAGCACAGGCTCTAGAAGTGCAGGCTTCGTAGGTTGCAGCTTGCAGCCTCTAGAGCACAGGCTCAGTGGTTGTGGCTCATGGGCTTAGTCATTCCCCAGCGTGTGGGATCTTCCTGGATCAGGGATCCTGTGTCTCCCGCTGATAGTTAACAGAGCATGGGAGAGCCTTTGAAGAAATCATGGACATGAAAATACTAACCTCCTGGCTGGCACACGGACCCACGTGTTTATTTTATTATTGTTAGTAAATGTGATATGACACGGAGTTACTTACCAGTGTTGAGACCAGGCTGCCAGAAACCCTCCACACTCTGACCAGCGCTGAACATGTGTGAGACACTGACCATGTTAGGGACAGCCTGGCCCTCAGGAAGGACTCAGGAAAGAACTTAGACTTCCCCAAGCTCTTTTTCTTCATCTGTAAAATGGGGATCTCAGTTAGGGGTCAGTCATGGTCAGGGTTAGGGGTCAAGCTGTGGTCAGGGTGGAGTGATCTGGTGGTGGAGATAAAGGGTCAGTCATGGTTATGATGATGGGCGTCAGTCATGGACCAGGGTGAGGGGTCAGATACTGACTGGGTTCTGTTTTCTTTGTGCTAAGCTAACAGCTCTGAAGAAGCTGACCTTGTCTCAGAGGGCAGAGCATTTACTTGAGAACTTCAAAGAGAGGGGTTTTAGTCCTATTTTGCTAATTTAGGAGCTGGGTGTCTGGGCGAGTTGCCTCACTTCTCTGTAGAAAAGTTAAGGATACACGTGTGCCTAGGCGTGAAGCCTTTGTTTCTAGGTATGCTATCATGAAATACGAGCTACAGAATCAACAGCATGCAGCCTTTCGACCTATAGGTAAACCCTCAGTGGTTGGTTGGCAGGGCGAGGTGGTGAGAGTGGTGGTCCTCAAACTTGACTGCTTATTGGAACCACCTGGACATCTTGAAAAGCACATACACCTAGTTCTGACTCCAGCCCTCCCACATTTTGATTTAATTGGTGGGGGTGGGCGGTGACCTAGGCAGCAGGAGTTTTAAAAGCTCCCCAGGTGATTCTAATGTGCAACCAACTTTGGAAACCACTGTACTAATTAATGAGCTCAAAAGAATAAATCTTTAAGTGGCCACCTGAGCTGCAGATAAAACCAAGCAGCTGGCTCCAGGCTCTCGCTCTGTGGGGGCCTGGCTAAGGGAGACAAAGTGAGAGCAGTGAGACACTCAAGGAAATTTCTCGCCTGACCCTCTCCACACCTCTGTTTCTTCATCTGTAAAATGGGGTTAAGTTCTACTTACTTCATGGAGGTTGTGGGAGGGCTCAAGTGGAATAAATCTCATTGTAAGTGGTCATCATTGGTACCAGTCAACCAAGAAATGCTGAGTGACACTGGATCAGGGGAAGACGAGTAGAGCCCTGGAAACTGCTTTCATGTCTCCCCCTGCTTGAAGTTCATGACGATGGTCTGAAGCGGGGACATAGACCTCATGGGCTCCGGTGAATCCGGAAGCTCTCAGCCCTGTGTAGGGTCTCTGGGGGTATGTGTTCCCTGTTCCAAGTATTGTCCCCCTAAATACAATCACATTAGTTTGACCACATGTTTCATTTTTGGTTTCAGAAAATACCATCCCTGTAAGAACCTGGAGGGTGGTGGGGGATGGCAAAATGGGAGTTCTGCCCCTTCTGGCTCTTTGCAGGGGTGGAGTGGGGAGTGATGGAGGTCCCGGAAGCTTCAACTCAGGCTTGGAGGCAGCTCTTGGTCAGGTTTCCAATATCTTGGTCCTCAGGGGAAAGTGGAGTCTTCCTCTGTGGCCTGTGTCTTTAAGACATGGAGAAGGATGGGGTTGTGGGGGGTGGACCTGACTGGGGAAAATTCCAACCAGTGGGTTCCTTTGAAATGGAAGTGACATCTAGTGGTTTGAAAAAGAACTGCCAAGCTGGCCCCCCAACTGGGCTGGCCCTTGGGGTCCCTTCAGGCCACCAGGCCCCTCTCCCCGACACCCCCCGGGGTCCACAACCCTGCTTCAGGGGTCTACAGCCCCAACAGCAGGCTCTGCATGGCAAGGGGGCTCTCCTGGCCTAACACCTGGCTGGAACCTCTACCCAGGCCCAGGCATGGATACTCAGGCCCAGGGAGGCCAGGCCTGGGGCCACCAGGAGAGGCCCAGAAAGTGTGTCTCCTTCCCAGTGTGTCTGGGCGACAGTGCAGGGTCCCCAGGTGAGCTGGGCTCTTTGGGCCTCCTGTCTCTTGATTCTGAGGAGCCTTGTCCCGGGTCCAGCCCCACAGAAGTCCTGTTCAGGCCGCAGTGCTGAATCATCGGAAACCTGCGGCCAGCCGCTGTTATGCAATGACCCCCATCGCTGGTCACTGGTATCAGCTACAGGCCTTCAGCCTCCCTTCCAGGCAGGCCTCAAGGGGTGCATGCACCCAGCCTTGGGGTATGTGAAACGTGTGACCGCACAGAGCCTTGGCCTTGGAGCCAAAAGAGGCCGTGGGAGGAGGGGGACAGAGCCCAGTTGGTTGTGCTGCAAGGTGCCTGACTCGAGGTGCCCCAGTCTGAGTGGGGAGAGCAGAACTGCCCTCGGGGAGCCCCAGTCTGAGGAGGCACAGCCTTGTTATCCCAAAAATCCCAGGTGAAGATAGGAGTAGGAAAGAATGACGCACACATGAAAACACTGATGGCCATTGTAAAGCTCTAGAAAAATTAGGGCAGATGGTTATAGGGCCGCAGAGCCACAGGGCTGAGCTCCCAGGGGGCAGGTGCCAGACTCTGGGGTTCAGGGGCAAGTGCTCAGGGGAGGCAATGCCTTTAAAAGTGGCAGGGAGTCTGCCCTCTGCCTTCTGCCTAGTGTTTATTTACTTATTTGGCTGCACCAAGTCTTAGTTTTGGAATGCAGAATCTTTAGTCGTGACATGTAGGGTCTAGTACCAGACCAGGGATTGAATCTGGGCCCCCCTGCATTGAGGGCATGGAGTCTTAACTGCTGGACCACCAGGGAAGTCCCCCTCAGTCTGTTTAGACCATGTGTTTGGACATGAGTTCTTCCCCCAAGTGTCTGGCTCACAGGGTGGGAGACCCTCAGCCTGTCTCAGGCACTGAGTCTACTGGCACCAGGGCCTGGGCAAGTAATGAAAGGGACTGGGCAGGACTGGGAGGGTGACTGGCATTGCGTGGATACCTGGAACCCCTCTGCTTTGTCCCTGCCTGCTGCGATCCTGTGCAGAGAACCATCCCTGGGGGCAGCAGCTCTGTGGCCCATGTCAGCCCTGCCCCATCCCTGAGTGAGCTCGACTGCTTCTGACCTCAGACTGATGGTTCTAGAAGCTTCCTTAGCCCCTTCTCCAAAACTCTAGGCTCATTCACATCCTTCTGGATGAGGAAGCATCTGTTCCAGAGGATAGAGTGTTTCAGGATCAACTTCCTAAAAAACATTTGCAGTCGACTCCCTACTGAGAGATTTGAATACCCAGAGTTTTAGTCTCCAGAATTTCTGCAGGAGAAAATGCTTGTTTAACTTTATCTTGTTAATTTTATTTCAAAGAGGTACTGAAGGGACATGGTAAAAAAAAAATCAAGCACAGGAACAGTGAGTGAATCTAGGGTATTGGGAATTCTTCTTGCAACTTTCCCTTAAGTTTGTTGTTCAGTCGATGTCATGTCCAGCTCTTTGCAACCCATGGACTGCAGCATGCCAGGCTTCCCTGTCCTTCACTATCTCCCAGAGTTTGCTCAAACTCACATCCATTGAGTTGGTGATGTCATCCAACCATCTCATCCTCTGTCGCCCTCTTTTCCTCCTGCCTCAATCTTTCCCAGTGTCAGGGTCTTTCCCAATGAGTCGACTCTTTGCTTAAGATTGAAATCCCTTCAAAATAAAATGAAAAGCTGAAAACAAATTCAAACAAATGTCTGTCTTCCATCTTTTCCTCCAGCCACTTCTTAGCTCCCTTTCTTGGAGGCCCCTGAGTTACCGGTTTCCTATGCATCCTTCTAAAGATAGTCTGAAATATATGTACTTATAAACTTTTTTCTCCCATCACCCCACACTGCTCAGCATTTTGCCTCTTTTGCTTAACAATATTTCTGGAAACCATTTGGTACGAGCACACAGAGAGCTGTCTTGGCCTTTTTTATGGTTCCTGTGCATTCCATCGAACAGGTGATTCAAGTTTTCATTTGGAAGGTGTGATGGAGTGGTGAAGACCATTGACTTTGGAAGCAGAATGTTAGAGTATAGATCACTGCTGCTGCTGCTGCTAAGTCGCGTCAGTCATGTCTGACTCTGTGCGACCCCATAGATGGCAGCCTACCAGGCTTCCCCATCCCTGGGATTCTCCAGGCAAGAACACTGGAGTGGGTTGCCATTTCCTTCTCCAATGCATGAAAGTGAAAAGTGAAAGTGAAGTGGCTCAGTCATGTCCGACTCCTAGCAACCCCATGGACTGCAGCCCCCAGGCTCCTCTGTCCATGAGATTTTCCAGGCAAGAGTACTGGAGCTACTCAACTACAAAAGAGTTGTTTCATGTCAAGCCAGTTACTTAATATCTTTCCTCAGTTTCCTCATTGTGGACCAGGATGAAGAGTGAAGTCTACCCCAGAGTGTTTTGTGTGGATTAAATGAGGCGATACTTGTAAAGGGCTTAGGATCCCTTTTGATGTACAGCACGTACTCCATAACCATGAACCATCACTCTCAAGATGATTTTGCCAGACCCCCTTTGAGAGAATGAGGCTGTTTCCAGGCTTTTATTATTATAAACAATGCTGCAAAACAAATATCCTTGGCCACACGTCACTTGGTATTTGTGGGAGTGTATCTGTAAGAAAAATGCCAGGGGAGTAGAATTGTTGGGTCAAAGGCCATATGCAATTTTAATTTCAGAAGATACTGCCAGGTTGCCCTCCATAAGAGTGGTCCTAGTTGCACCGCCACCAGCTGTATTTGAGCCTGTTACCCTACCGCATAGCCTTGCCAACACAGTCGTGTTTTCGCTTGAACATATAGCATTTCTCAACTTGTTTGGATGCCGAAGCCTGTTATGGGGCTTCTTGGGGATCACCTGGTCTTAGAGCCCCTCCCCCAATACCCAGCAATACTGTCAGGGTATTTTCTGGGAAAAACCAGCGCATGACAAGGGCTAGAATGGTCCTGAGCCAGCAGAGTCCCAAAAGTTGGCTCTGCCCAGGTTTCTGCACGTTCATTCATTCTCCACATTTTTCTTAAATATTATGGTGCTCATGACGAGTTTTTACATTGTTGATGGTTGTTTTTTTTCTGGGCCTGTTAACACATCAAAACGGTTAGTGAAATCAGATAATACTGTGGATAGTGCGTGCTGTCACTGTTTCACTCCTGTGCCAGGGACTTGGGATTTCCAGTTGCATTTTTAGAATTTTATCTCACATCTGGTGGCACACGGACAATGCCTGTTCACAATGAGCTGTGATAATGGGGAAGCCTGACTGTTCTCCCGGAATTAGGCTTCCTGTTATGGATAACCTATAAACCAACCTCAGACCCTTCCCTTCATGGAAAATTGGAGTTGGTTATATAGAAAAAGAAAGTCAGATCTTGCACTGAGAGACCTGTCACCTGAATATGGAAATCTCACAAGTACAAAATATATCTAAAGGGTGAGTATTCCTTCACAAAAGGAGTTCTGACTGAGTACATTTTGCATGCATACTCAGTAACCAAGTCATGTCCAACCCTGCAACCTCATAGACTATGGCCTGCCAGGCTCCTCTGTCCATGGGATTATCCAGGCAAGAGTACTGGAGTTGGTTGCCATTTCCTCTTCCAAGGGATGTGAGTACATTTTAGTACTTTTATTAAAGCCCTTTGAAATCATCATGGCAAGGCAGAGGATTGTCTGAGATGACGACTTTGGGAAGGAAAGAGCAGGCCTACTGTGTCTCTCCCCAGTTCTTCACTTTCTTCTCACCCACAGCTTACATGTTCCCTGATCTCACACAGGCCTGGACTGGAATGCTCCTTTATGATTCACTCTGACTTAGAGTGGCGTGCCAAACTTTCTAGGACTTTTGCGGGCTCCCTGGGCTAGCCTGGCATAAAAACCTCTGACGCCTCTTTCCCCTCCAATGACCTTGCAGAGCTAACAAATGCCAAGGACTGGGCCTCTGTGATCTGGCGTGGGGACTGTCCCAGGCTACTCAAAGAGGCCAGAAGCAAACCGGCTGCCTCTTCAGGAGACCCTCAGGGGTCGCTCAAGGTGAAACTGTCCTTGAGTGAAGTCAAATCGGTTCTTTTCTTCCCCCACTTAATAAACTTGATTTTAATCTAATTAAAACACGCATGCAGAAAAGTGCACAAATCCCATTCCTAGCTTGATCATTTTTTTTCACATGCAGCTTATGAGTTTTACATGCATCTAATAATCCAGCTCAAGAAACAGAGCACTGCCAGCTTCCCACAGCCCTTGCCCACAGCCCCTGCCCACAGCCCCTCCAGCTGCTGCCCCACTGAAGGCAAACCTCTTTTGTCTTCTATTCCTGACAGTTAGTGTTACCTGACTTTGGGATTTATATAAATGGAATCACTTCACATGTACTTGGTTGTATGTGATCTTGTTTGCTCAACACTGTGAAATTCACAGGCTGTGAATTCATCATATTGCGAGTTTGTGGTTCATTCATTCCTATTACTGCGTGGTGTCCCACGGTAAAAATACACATCTTCTCATCCACTCCACTGATAATCATTGTGTCGTTTCCAGTTTAGCCCCTACATGTTCTTATCTGTGGCCTGTGGTGTACAAGTGAACACGTTTCTGTCATGTGCTTAGGAGAAGAATTACTGTGTCATAGGGTAGACACTGCCCATTGCCCAAAGTGACTATTCATTTCTGCTCTCAGCATCAGTGAGTGAGAATTTCAGTTTCTCTGCATCGTCACCACAACCACTATCAGAGCTGTTCACATCGCCGTTCTAGTAGTCAGAAGGACCCTTCTAAACCATAGATCCTTTGATCACCTTCCTGTTTCCAGCTTTTAGAGATGTCCCCAACACTTTATAGTGAAAACTTTCAAACATATACAGAAAAGCTGAAGAAATTATACAGGGAGCACCCATGTGACACAATCAACATTTTATAAAGATCGTTTTTTCCACGTGTCTAACTGTTCTTTTTCACGTGTCTACCTTCTTTTTCACTTGTCATGTTCCTTTAAGAAAGTAAAACTTATCACCACACTGACCCATTTTAAGCATACATTCCATGATTTAAGTAAATTTACATAGTTGTACAATCATCAGCACAATCCAGTTTTAGAAAGTTTCTGTCACCCAGCAAAGTTCCCTGTACTGTTTGTTTCAGTCCCTACTGAAAGCAACTCCCTATGCCTCCTCCCAACCTCAGGCCACTGCTGACCCATCTGTTTTCTCTCTATGTAGTTTTGCCTTCCCCAGAAGTTTTGTATAAAGGGAATTGTCTTGTGAGCATGCAGCCTTTTCTGTCCAGCTTCTCTCATGTGGCATTACTCCTCTGAGATTCACCATGTTGTAGCATGGATGATACTAGCTCCTTTTCCTGGCTGAGTAGTATTCCAGTGTGTGGCTTTACAGCGTGTTGCTTTACCCAGGCTCCAGTTAGTTGTCCCAAAGAGTTTTGATGACAGGACCACAGCCTGTCATAAAAAGAGCTTGCTCATTTAACTAGGGGTCTGTGCCTGGGAAGAAGAAAAGGTATAGAGAGGTAGAGAGACAAAAGGAGTTAGAGACAGAGGGACGGGATTTTGTTCCCTCTGTATCCCCTTTCCCCAGATGAGTGCGGGGCCTCCTCCCTTTGGGGAGCTCCCCGCTGCCCTGTCAGCTAGTCTGCCTTCCGGATCGCTGCACACCTGGCCAACCACACTTTTCTAGCGCTTACAGCTCTCTGTCCTGGGTTCCACAAAGAACTCAGCACAATCTGCCACATGGTTTACAACACAGGGGCTCACTGGATGGGCTCTCTGAAGGCAGAAGTCATGGCTTTTGTGTCCCTCCATTGTAGTTCCAAGGCTGGGTACAGTGCTGGGCACACAGGGAAGGAGAAGGGGGGGGACAGTGACAGTGCAGTGGGCCGGGGGCCCCTGAGCACCCTGAACTCAGGTCCTCTGGGTGAGGTATACCTACTAGGCAAATGGCCCTGGGCTGGGTCTGGAGAATTGCCAGACTTTGGTGCCAAACCACAGCTGGGAATGCCAGAAGAGCTAATGAGTTCAGGATAAGCCTGGAGAAGGAGGAAGGCTCCTGCCAATGGAGGCAACTGCCAGAAGCTGCTGGGACCCCCAGTCAGCAAGGGGCCGGAGGAGCAGCTGCCAGGCAGGCTACCCCTTTACCACTTCCCTTTTGGCCCCTTAATTCCCAAGATCTCTGGCGTCTCTCCAGACCGAGGCTGCCCTCCCTGCATGCTTCCAGGAGGGCTGAAGGGCTGGGCTCCCAGGCCTGTGCAAACCATGATGCCCTCCTGTCTTTTCCACGTTAAGATGACTTCCTCAGACCTGGATGTGCCTTAATGGCTCCTATCGTCCATGCATGTGTGGTCGAGAGTCTCTGTTCTCAAATGTGATGGTTTGAAAACCTGAGTGATGCACACTGAAGTGTAGAAATCAGTCTTTGATTCAGCACATGTGAGGTGGAACCTGAGAATTTGGCACATCCACCGAGTTCCTCAGTGAGGCTCGTGCTGCTGGGTACCCCTGTCTGAGAACCACTGCTTTAAGGCTTTGGTTTGTCCTCCACAGTCTCAGCATGAACCCTCCTCATGCCGGGTAGGAGGTGGGGGAGGGCAGGGGGAGAGGTGTCTGCTGCCTTCTCTGCACAAGTCCCGAGAAACATTCAGATCCTAGTGACTGTGACAGTGGCAGTCGGAAGTTCACCCTCCAACTGCCTTTGGCCAAAGGGCATGGCAAGACTTACACAGGGAAGAGGAGATACAGTATCTTGCCTCCAACGTATCATAAAGAGAGGATAAAAACAGATCAAAGCTGGAGAGAGTGTCTGCGTATAAAAATAAGTAAGTGGTTTCATGAAAGAAGTGATCAGAACTCGCTGTCCTGTTTTAACTGCACTTAATTTTGATTTTGGAAGTGACCCATGTAAAAAAGACTCTTAAAATTATATGGGTCAGACAAGATAGGGAGTGCAGCTTTTCTGCCAGTGTTCTAGAATGACTCTTCAGATTCAGCTCTTGCTTAATCCTGCAGTGCAGCTGGCCTTGGAAAAAGGTCCTTGAGGGTTCTTCAATACACTTAACCCTCAAAACAATCTTATGAGGCCAATAGGAAGATGTTCTCATTCCCATTTTACAGATGAGGAAACTGAGGCAAAGTAGTTAAATGGTAGATTCAGGATTCTGACACAAGTTTTTTTTTTTTTTAAACTCCAATTTAGACTTTGCATTCCAAAGTGAGCTTTCTTCTTTTCTTACACTGCAGCTGAATATTAAGATTCTCCAGAATAGGGAATTTCCTGGTGGTCCAGTGGTTAAGAATCCACTGCCTGCCAATCCAAGGGATGTGGATTCGATCCTTGGTCCAGGAAGATTTCACATGCCTTGTGCAATTAAGCCCATGAGCCACAACTACTGAGCCCATCTGTCTAGAGCCTGTGCTCCACAGCAAGAGAAACTACCTCAACGAGAAGCTCTCGAACCGCAGCTAGAGAGTAGCTCCCACTTTCTGCAACTATAGAAAGCCCACTTGCCACAGCGAAGACCCAGCGCAGTCAAAAATAAAATTAATCAATTAAAAAAAATTTCTCGTTGCAGACCCATCAAACTGGATGAAGGCTCAGGCAAGCTCTTCTATTACTCGGAGGTATGAACTCCCTCAACCCCAGCTGGCTCTGCAAGGGGGAACCCAGCATATCTGCTGTCAGAAATGACACATTTGGAACCAGATTCCTCTGTAGGTTTATCTGAGCTTAAGACAGGGAAGATGGATCAGGGAGGCTGATCCACTACCTTCACTTTTCATTGTTCTTCAGCACCTGGACTTTGTGTGTTTAAACAAGCCAGGTAGATGACTTCATGCTGGCTCCCAGGGATTAGAGACGCTCCTGCATCCTGCTGCCCCCACCCCCCACCCTGTCCACTCCACCTCAGCCCCCTATAGGACAGTCAGTTATTAAGAAAGGAAGTGTCCACATCTCCTGAGGATTTGTGTCCTGAATATTCATTGGAAGGACTGATGCTGAAGCTGAAACTCCAATACTTTGGCCAACAGATGCAAAGAACTGATTCATCTGAAAAGACCCTAATGCTGGGAAAGATTGAGGGCGGGAGGAGAAGGGGGTGACAGAGGATGAGATGATTGGATGGCATCACTGACTCGATGGACATGAGTTTGAGCAAGCTCTGGGAGTTGGGATGGACAGGGAAGCCTGGTTTGCTGCAGTCCGTGGGGGTCACAAAGAGTTGGACATGACTGAGCAACTGAACTGAACTGAATATAAAGAGATCCTGCTGGAAGGGACAGCAATAGTAGCAGACAGAATGCTGTTGTCTCCTGGAAGAGTTGCTGGTCTGGATATCATTCCGGGCATAGGTTATCACTCAGTAAAGAATGTAGACAAGGGGTAAATTGATTATGGATTAGATAGTGACCTTTGGGTTGAGGTAAGGGAGTGCTGCTGGAGGTATGCAGGAGGATGAAGATGGAAGAGGGACATGGAGGGTGATGGGGTTTTGACGGCTGGAGATGACAGAGGGTGGAAACAGCCCAGGTAGGGGACGATGGTGCAGGAGATGGGATGTCAGAGGAAGAATGTTTGTTGCAATGATGGGCTGAGTAGCTCAGGGAACTAGCTGAAAGGTCCAAAGCCAGGGGTGAAAATCTGATTGTGGTTTGGGGTGGCTGGGGAGGGGACAGGTTGCCTAGGGGAGGCACTGCTTTGTGGTCACCCATGCCTGATTCCAGAGGCACCAGCTGGAATGATAGCCAGACCCACCATGTTCCAGGAGACAACAGCATTCTGTCCGCTTCTTGACTGGTGTCCCTTCCAGCAGGGTGTGTTCACAGGGCCATCTACAAAACCCTCAGTGTATTTATTAAACCTGTTTCAACAGCCCAGCCGAGAGGTCCTTCCTGGCTGAGATTTAGTCAACCTGTTTCCCTAAGAGGCCTCTTTTCCCACCGCAAACAGATGGGTGCTGATGTCAGCAGCGGGCGAAGCCGTTAGTCAGCACCAGAGGGCCTCGTGCTGAGGGGCCAATGGAAGGAAAGGCGCCGCCGGACATGGCCTCCTCTAACCCCCACCCCAGTGAGGGAGGCAAGTCAAGAGGCCACCCGGGAGGCCCTGCCAGGTTCGTGTACAACCTTGGGTGGCCTGAGGCACAAGCTTAGCCTCGGAGAACCCTGGATGTGGGAAGTGGCTGCTGCTGCTGCTGCTAAGTTGCTTCAGTCGTGCCGACTCTGTGCGACCCCATAGATGGCAGCCCACCAGGCTCCCCCGTCCCTAGGATGCTCCAGGCAAGAACACTGGAGTGAGTTGCTATTTCCTTCTCCAATGCATGAAAGTGAAAAGTGAAAGTGAAGTCGAGTTGCTCGTTCTGTTCCATTCTGTTCAGTCGCTCAGTTGTGTCCGACTCTTTGCGACCCCATGATCGCAGCACGCCAGGCCTCCCTGTCCATCACCAACTCCCGGAGTTCACTCAGACTCACGTCCATTGAGTCCGTGATGCCATCCAGCCATCTCATCCTCTGTTGTCCCCTTCTCCTCCTGCCCCCAATCCCTCCCAGCATCAGAGTCTTTTCCAATGAGTCAACTCTTCGCATAAGGTGCCCAAAGTACTGGAGCTTCAGTTTTAGCATCATTCCTTCCAAAGAAATCCCAGGGTTGATCTCCCTCAGAATGGACTGGTTGGATCTCCTTGCAGTCCAAGGGACTCTCAAGAGTCTTCTCCAACACCACAGTTCAAAAGCATCAATTCTTCTGCGTTCAGCCTTCTTCACAGTCCAACTCTCACATCCATACATGACCACAGGAAAAACCATAGCCTTGACTAGCGACCACATGGACTGCAGCCTACCAGGCTCCTCCTCCATTCATGGGATTTTCCAGGCAAGAGTACTGGAGTGGGGTGCCATTGCCTTCTCCATGTGGGAAGTGGAAGGGTCCCTTAAGACCCATCTGGTTTAAGGCCATGCAGAGAAGAGAGAGGTGTTCTGATTCCCATTTCCCAGATGAGGACATGGAAGCCTTGGGAGGCAGAGAGCTGCGCCCAGGGCCCTGTAGAGGGGCAGCAGTAGAACCCAGCTCAGCACCTGCAGCTCTGGACGGCTGCAACAGCATCTGCATCTGTGCACGTGTGGGATCCTGTATGGGGCAGTGGTCTCGGAGGGGCTGATATCAGACTGAGCCGGGCTCCTCCCTGGGTCTGCCATTCCCTTGGGGGAGGGAGTGACTTGGAGCCTCTGTCTCTTCTTTGGTGACATCGGCAGGTGGGTTCTTCACCACTGAGCCACTGGGGAAGGCCCTCTTCTGTGACATTTGTTGTGTGCTTAGTCACTCAGATGTGTCCAAATCTTTGTGATCTCATGGATCGTAGCCCACCAGGCTTCTCTGTCCATGGCATTTCCCAGGCAAGAATACTGGAGTGGGTTTCCATTTCCTTCTCCAGGGGACTTCCTCACCCAGGGACTGAACCCATGACTTCTGTGTCTCCTGCATTGGCAGGTGAATTCTTTACCACTGAGCCACCTGGGAAGCCCACATGAGTGTTCAAAAATTCCTCCTCCGGTGGGAGGAGAGTTAAATGGGATGGGCAAAAGTAAAGCTCCCTGTGAATGTTAGCCTTCTTCCCCCTACAAATCATTAGTTCCAGTGGGGATTCTCTGTGTACTTCAGTGTGGGCTTGTGTGTGAGAGCACATGTGTGTTTGTGTGCATGTGATATCTGCAGATCTTGGCCAGGCGGCCACAGTGAGGGGAAGTCACAGTGTTCAGGGGTCTGGAAGTCTTTAGGGGCTGAAGCTTCTAGGACTGGTGTGAGGGGTGCTGCTGACAGGAGGAGGCGCTCCAGGACACCCACTCCCCGAGCTGCTGCCAACCCTGAAGGCTCAGGGGACAGGCAGGCGGTCTCGGGTGGGGGCAGCCCCTCTTGGGGAGCAGCTCCTCTGTCAGGAGTCAGTCATGAGGAGGTCCCTGTGGGCGTTTGTAGCGCAGCCCAGCCCAGAGTGTCTGACTAGGGGTTAGAGAATGGGCTTGAGGGCACCAGAAGAGGGAAGAAGCTAGCTCTCAGGCCTCCAGCAAATTCCACCTTCCTTGCAGCCCCAGGCGATCTTGCCTCCCAGCCCGAATCATCCTCACTCTAGTCTGAATGAGAGTGCTGTTGTTTGTGCTAATTGTTGACATTTGCACAGCACGCAATCCCAGGAGCTTGGGGACCCAGAGTGCACAGCCACTCTTCCACAGGCTGATTTTATGACATCAGAACTGGAGCCTGGGGAGTGGCTGGGGGCAGAGGACAATGGCCTTCAGCACTGATTCTAAGCTGCCTATAATGTCCCCATTGCATTCACAGAGGCATGATGTGTTGGAATCCTGAAAGGTCAAAGCGGGAGGTCAGACCTCAATGGCCTTCCAGTCCAACTGCCTCACTTTATACAGAAGGAGACTGAGGCTCTGGTTAGTGGCAGTGTAGGGTTCAACCTCACCCTGCCTCTTCCATGTTCATCCTTTGACTTCATACGCACGAAGCACCCTTTTGGTGACCATCCTTCATACACACCCAGCCTCCCCCTTCTGCAGTACCTCCAGCTTTATTTTGCTTCCTGGTGCTACCTGACATTATATATGGATGCTCTTTCTCTTCTGTCCCCTTCCCCCATTAGAATAAAGCTCCAAAGGGGGCAAGAATTCTTCCCCCATTTCATTAATTGCCATATTGTCGCATCTAGAACACGTAGTTTCTCAGAAAGGAGCTGTGGAATTCATTCACTCATTTGTTCATTTATTCATCTGTTGGCTACCTCTCAGGTGGGTCTTCTGCATTGCAGACAGTGATATCACAGGGAGGTGTCAGACCCAGCTTCTGTCCCACAGAGCAGGTGGCTTCAGACTCTTTTCTCTAGGCTCCAGATGCCTGAAGATGGGAGGGAGCATGTTGCTAAGGTACCCTGCAAGGAACTCTGGAAGGTCCCCTCAAGCAGGGAGGGGCTGGGGCTTGGGGATAAGAACCCTTCTTAGGAAGTAGGTCAGGTCCCAGAGCAGCCTCCAAGGCACAGTGGGGACCAGAGGTGCAGACACAGGTAGCCTATGACCAGAGGGAGAGGGAAAAGAATGCAGTGACCCACAGGGGTTGGAGGGGAGGGAGCAGGGATGGGGATCCTGGGGAGACAGGGCAAACAGGGCTCTGAGGAGGGGCTGGGCCCTGGGTGTGTGTGGGGTGGGGTGGAGGAGAAGGACACGGACATTTGTTAACATCTCTGTCAGTTGAGAGTGGGCGCCAGGATGGAGAGAGAGAAGACGTGTGGTTAGATGGGGAGACGGAACACAGAGCCAAAGCTTGGTTGAAGGCTCAGTTTTCTCATGCATAAACTGGAGATGATGACTGACCCTGGAGATGGGGGAAGGGGAGATGAGCCTTGTACTGAAAGATCATCTCTTTGAATACACTGAGCCCCTGCCGGATCCCCAGACAATGCTGGCTTGTTCTCCTCACCACTCCCCCTTTACCCTATCCCCAGAGCTGGGGCTCTGACCTGTGGAGTGGGCTCCTATGGTTGGTGGCCCAAAAAGCTAACCAATTTCCTCCATCCAACTTGACCAGAACCATCTGGGCTCTGTGGATGCTGTAGGTTTCCTGATGGGGGCCCAGGCCTTGGCCTCGCTGGGGGCTGTGAGCAGGAGAGTAACAGCCCAGATTTTGCAAGCCTGAAATAGTTTATTGCTGGGCTGAGGCAGGGAGGAAGGAGGGCATGGCCCCGGGAATGCAGGAGGAATGCCTGGGAGGCTTGTTTCTGCCCCCCACCCCTCCCCAATTCCCCAGGGGGAAGCCAGCAAGGCTCTCAGCCAGCTGGGCACCGGGTTGCGCAGAGAGAAATGGTTTGGGCGCTGAACATTCCTGGTGCTGGGGTGTTCTCAGGGCCCAGCGGGAGGTGTATGCATGAGGGGAGACCTGGTCTTCCTTTTGATGTGGGGAACATCTCCAAGGAGGCTGCCTGGATAAGCCTGTCTCACTCCCCATCGTTTAGGCTCCCCACACCCCTGACTTTGGCTGGGAGTACCATGGACATACATCTTGCACGGTACTGGCAGGGGAGGGGGCTGTGCTTTGGCTTGAAGTGTGGCCCCTATGTCCTCCTTCAAGCTGGAGCTCTCTGAAGTCAGGGTGTATGTTTTCTCTTAAGACTGGGGGCTTTCCTTACAGTCTGAGGCTGTGATGCCGTGAGGAGTGCTGTGTCACCCCGCCTCACTCAAGTTTCCCATAGCTGGGATGGGGTGACCACTGAAACTGCAACTGCAAAAGAGTCTTCACCTCCATTCCTTTAGATCCAAGACTGCATTGTTAAGGACCCACTGAGTCTTCTGTGGACCCGACACCAGCCTCCCAACAGCCTGTGCCCCACCCCACCCCTGTTCATGGGACATCTGAGGCCCTACTATGTGAGGCGGGGAGGACCAGGCCCTGGTCGCCTACCTGGACAGTTCACTTGGCCCTCCTGCCGCCACACTCTGGGCTCCCCCCACACTCTGCTTGTGTCCAAGGGTCTCCCCCACGACCCTGGGAGGGGTTGGGAGTGGACAGGTCAAAGCGCGCCAGGCATCTGTCCACTGATGATACCTGTGCATTCCTGGGCCCTGCATCGGGCCAGTCATCTTCCCTTTCATGTTTGGCTGTCTGATGGAGCCAATGGATATGGTGAGGGTTGGATAGGGGCCCTGGGGCAGCCAGGCAGCAACAGTGGAAGGCAGAAGGCAGAGGAGTGACGTCCAGCCCAGGTCACAAGATTCCAGCACCCTTAGGTCTCACCAAGCTCTGGCAGGGAAGACACAAGGGGCCAAAACTCTGCCTGGCCAGACTCCATCCCTCTGTTTTGGCCATGGCTTCTGGCTTCTGTTGGCAGCACTTCCTTTTCCAATCTGCCCCCACTCCACGACTCACACACTCCTAGAGCAGCTCCAGGGGCTGAGTCTGTGGTCACAGTGATGGAGGATCTATGTAGAGTTGGGCCACTCTGTGTTGAGGATTATGGAGATGGAAATCAGGGTTTAGGATCAGACACTGACCAGGGTTAGGAGTCAGCCTGTTTTCTGGGTTAGGGGGATTTTATTTTGGAGGTGGGATTAAGGGTCAGGCTGTACTCAAGATTAAGGGTCAGTCTATACCTAGGGTTGGGAGTCAGTCTGTACCTAGGATCAAAGACACGGCTTCCTCAGGAACAGCATATTCTACACCCAGAATTAGGAGGTGATGGGCACCTAAGGGTGAGAGTTTGTTTTCCACCAGAACTGAACCTACAGCGTGGCCACAAAAGGTGACCCCGGTGAGTCATTCATAGATGGCAGAGAATAGAGTTTGGAGGGGCAGAATTCATTGATCCCTTGGCCATCCCCTCTGGGGACCCACCAGCAGGAGGTATGAGGGACAGAGTGAGGAGACTCAAGGCTCTCAGAGAAACCTTCACCAGGAACACTGGTGGGGATGGAGCACAGTGTCCAAGCTAAGTCCAGTGAGTGGTTCAGAGGCAATATTGCCCAATGCATGGCCACCAGGAAGAATACTGAGTAACTCCACGGATAGCGCTTCTGTTTACACTGTACCTCTTGAAACGCAGTCACCAGTAGCTCATTCTGCAAACATTTCCTGAATACCTACCATACTTTAGACCAGAGGTTCTCAAACTTGAGTGCACAGAGGAACAACCAGGAAGCTTGTGAAAAAAGGCCGGTTCCTGGGCCCCACCCCAGGGGCTCTGGAGAAGGAAGGTACTGGGAGCTGCCCAGGAATCCGCACTTCCAATAAAGTCCCCAGGCGATTCTGCTGTGATGAGTTTTTTTTTTTTTTTTTTTTTAATTGATTGATTTTCTTTTTGGTTGCACTGGGTCTTCATTGCTGTGTGAAGCTTTTCTCTAGTTGTGGCAAGTAGGGCTACTGTCTAGTTGCGGTTTGAGAGCTTCTCACTGCAGTGGCTCCTCTTGTTGCGGAATATGGGCTCTAGGGCATGCGGGCTCGGTAGTTGTGACCCACGGGCTCAGTTGCCCTGCGGCATGTGGGATTCTCCCAGACCAGGGATCGAACCTGTGTCCCCTGAATTGGCAGGTGGTTTCTTAACCACTGGACCACCAGGGAAGTTTTTTTTTTTTTTTTTTTTAATTGCTGCTGTGGTAGTCTTATTTTTACTTATTTTTTCAGAGTTTTAATAAAACTTTTAATAGAGGGTCAGAATACTAACAAGCATCTTCCAGCATAACAAGGTAAAGGCAGCAACATGAATTGTTTCAGTTAGAATGGCATAATGTAGTAGTTTTAAGACCATACTTTTGAGACCTGTCCTCAAAAGGCTCATTGGGTTAAAAAAAAAAAAAAAAAAAGGATTGTGGAAAATACCATAACTTCTTCTGGTGAGTTCAGTGCACAGAGTGGGTGCCAAGGATTTCTGGGATAAAAGGGTGTGTGACCATTTTCAGAGAAGACTTTGCAAGAAAGTTAGGGAGTTTTTCTCTCATTTCTGACCACCAGTAAGCTAAAAATGTATGGTCTTATTGCAAGAATTGTATAAAAACTTAGCTGGTAACCTTCGCAAAGCATTTTCATGTGCTTGACAAGGTAGGACAATTCCGGCAAACACACTGGAGGTTAGCTTTGAGCAAAGAAGTGTAAAGCAAAGCATAATTACTGTATTAAATGAAGCAAAGTAAAAGAATGCACATAAAAATGCCGTCTTGGTACAGTGCTGGGGAAGGAACAATGCATGACAGCCATTATTATTAATAACTTACCAATTTCTATAAACAATCATTCTGAAAAGCATGACTCAGGCAGCGCAGGTCAACTTTGTTTAAACTGTGGCCCTGTGCTCTGCCCCACTCTCCCCTGCCTTGTTCCACCTGCCAGGAACCTAGTCTGCAGTTGGCATACGGAAACAACAGGGGGTGTGTGTGTTTATTTTCCCAATATTAAATCACAATATTGATTATGCTTTAGCATAAGGCACATTTCTCTCTCTCCCAGCTGCTCCCTGGTCAAGAATCTGGCGTGAAGTGCTCAGTCATTTTGAGGACCTTGCTGAAGACAGGAAGCCGGGATTGTTTGCCTCCCCGCTCCCCATTCCCCAGCTCATTGCCATTGGCTTTCTTCTAGAAGCTTATATAACCTTTCTTTATTTAAGGCTTCTATTCTTCAGTCTGAGGGTGAATGGACTTCCGGGCCTGCCTGTGGGGCAGGAGCTGGAGGTGTTATGCTTCTCCAGCAGGGAGAGAGGGCTGGACTGAGTTCCAGGAGCTCCTGGAGGCCATGCCCTCCCTGGGCTGTCCTGGGATAGCAGACCCTCCCATGGGGAGGGCAGGAGGTGACCTTCCATTCCCCTGCCTGGGCTGCAGGCCACCTGGTCTCAGACTTCTTAGATACTGCCAGGAAGCTTTTTCTTTTATTCCAGTTAAATTTCACCTTGTTGATTTCAGGCCAGTGTTTCCGGGGAGGCATGGGGTTTCAGGCTGGCTGGGGACTTTCCCAGCCCTCTGGACACTCCCATACCTCTGGAGCTCCCCTTCCCACAGGATCTCTCCATCTCATTCATGCATTCAGCAGGCATTCTTGCACACCCATTAGGTACCCCGTACAGTGGGTTTCTGTGGTGGAGGCCTGGTTCACAGGGTGGACAGGTGATAGGCACAGGGGTGAATCATTTCTCTCTAGGGTGGTATAATACTACCTCATGCCAGAGGATTAAGGAGGCATAGGAGGGGTACCTGACTCACTCTTGGGGGGCATGTGGAAGGCAAGGAAGTCTCCATGAAGGAGGTAATGGTTTATCTGAATTTAAAATTATGAGAAGGGAAAAAGGGGATATATGTGAACATACAGGTGATTCACTTTGCTATTCAGCAGAAACTGACACAACATTGTAAAAGCAACTGCACTCTTGTTGCTGTTCAGTCGCTAAGTCCTGTCCAACTCTTTGCAACCCCAGGAACTGCAGCCCATCACGCTTCTCTGTCACCATTTCCCTAAGTTTGCTCAAACTTATGTTCATGGAATCAGTGATGAGAAAGGAGGAGTGGACTAGGGGTTATTTAGGCAGAGAAAGTACTCTGAATGTGAGTCTGGAAGCTGGAAGCAGCATGGCCAGAAGTGGTTTAGAAATCACTTTCTAGAAGCCAGAGCAGGAGGTTGGAAGCAGAGAGGAGGTGGGGCTGAGTCTGGAGAGGCCTGCAGGGGTGAGCTCACAGGAGAGTGTTGGGAGCTAGGGTCTTACCCTGTGGATGCTAGGGAACCATGGACGGTTTCAGCTAGAAGGGAGTGAACTGGTTAGGTCTGCTGACTTGACATGGTCCATTAACAGCAACACCTAATGTATCCCAGGGGACCAAGGAGCCTGGAGGGCTACAGTCCATGGGGTCACAAAAGAGATGGGCTTGACTTAGCAACTAAACAACAATGTATCTTTCCTGCGCCTGTGGGGCCCCTGCTTCTTAACAGAGAGCTCTGGGAAGGCAGGCTGTCATGAGAACTGGTGTCATGAGCCACTCAACTGCAAAAGGTGGGGAAAAGAGAAGACCCTCAAGCCAGAAGGACCTGAGGTTGAATCCCTTACTGAGTTCTGGCAAGATATTGAACTGCCTGAGCCTCAGCGGCTGCGTCTATAGAATGAAAAGAAGTGAAAGTGTTAGTCACTCAGTTGTGTCTGATTCTTTGCAACCCCTTGGACTGTAGCCCGCCAGGCTCCTCTGTCCTTGGGATTCTCCAGGCAAAAATACTGGAGTGGGAAGCCATTTCCTCCTCCAGGGGATCTTCTCAACTCAGGGATTGGACCTGAGCCTCCCGCATTGCAGGCAGATTCTTTACCCTCTGAGCCACCAGGGAAGCTGTCTAATATGATAGAAGGGGAGCCATCTAATACTGATGGCCGTGTGGTAGAGAGAGTTGGGGAGAGCCTACGCAGGAAACAGTCTGGAAGTGCAGCCCAGGGAAGGGTGGCTGAAGCTCATTCCACAATCAGCTTGGCAGAGGGGAGCCTGGTCTCCCAGCCTGGGGTCCTGGCCTCCATCCCCATAGCTGTCTGATCAGCAGTCTGCAACGTGCCTCCCTGAGTGAGGTCTGACAACAGCCCTGGGGAGGTATCCCCGCTGTAAACAGTGGGTCCCTGCGCTTCTCCTGATCTGGCGCCTCAGCCCTGGGTGCCCTGTGGCCCCTGGGCCTCTGGCTCCAGAGCAGCGGTGGAAAAGAAAGATCTGCCCAGCTTCCTGCAAGCCTTGTGGTTGTGCAAGGCTGTCTGATTCCAAACAAACTGCAAAACCTACTGCCTCTCAGGCATTCTGGCCAGCAGGTGGCCGGGCAGCCACTGCTAGGGACAGCCAGGGTCTGGGTCACAGGCCACGCCAGCCTGACCAGGGGTGAACTTAGACTCCTGGTGTCTGGGCCTGGCATAGCTGAGTTGCAGGCAAAATGGAAAGATCTCTGGACAGGGAGTCAGGCAGAGGTCCTAGTTCCTAGTCCTACTTCCCCCCACCAATTCGCTGTGTGACGTAGGGCAAGTTCCTTGCCTTCTCTGGGCCTTAGTTGCCTTGGCTGAGCCCAAGGAGTTTGGTGGCGATGATCCCACAGGGTGCCTTCCATCCTGGTGTTCTGGGAGTCTGATTCTTGTGCCCTAGAGACTGGACAGCGTTTCCCCAGATTCTGGATGAGGGCCACACTCACCCCTCTCCATTCATTATCAGCTCCAACTCCAACCATAGGTAAGAGAACTCTGTTTGACTGCAGCCCATGTAAGAAGAGGAAGGCAATTTTCTTGGAAGTTTCCTGGTGCTGCTTCATTTATTATTTAATTCACTCTTGTATTCAATGAAATGGAAACATTTTTAAAAATCATTCATTCATTTGATTAACAATTATTAAGGGACACCTACTAGGTGGCAGGTGCCGTGCTGGGATCTGGGAGTCACTGGTGAGCAAGATGAGCAGGGTCCTAGTTTACTGGAGCTCACAGGCCCGCCCAGCCTGAGTTTCCTGAGAAGCGGCAACAGCAGGCCTCCAAGTCCTGTCTGGAGAGTAAGCCGCGAGAACCCCAGTCCCTGGTAGGACCTCATCCACTCCCACCGTGCAGAGCCCTGTCCTCAACACTGAAGGGAAGTGCATGCCAAGTCGCTTCAGTCATGTCTGACTCTTTGTGACCCTATGTAGTGTAGCCCATCAGGGTCCTCTGTCCATGGGATTCTCCCAGCAAGAACACTGGAGTGGATTGCCCTTGCGCTACTCCAGGGGATCTTCCAGACCCAAGGACTGAACCCATATCTCTTATGTCTCCTGCATTGGCAGGCATGTTCTTTACCACCAGTGCCACCTGAGAAGCCCCTGAGGGTAAGCAGAGGAACATAAATCTTGCCCCCAGGAAACCCTCATGTGGACAGGTGCCTAGTCCCTACCTCTGGAGCTGGTGGGGGAACCAGCCACCACCTCAGGGACTCACAGAAGCCTTGCATCAGCAGGTGCAAAGCTGGGCCCTGCCCTGAGCATCCTGAGGAACAGCCTGCAAGGAGTGGGACCATTTCCTCTTGGGCCTCTTGCCTGGCATACGGACTAACATAATTGATGAGACGAGGTCTTCCCCAAAATCAGAGGAGACAGATTCAGAGGTGTGTCTTTATTAGCAGTTAGCTGCTTAACTCCCTTGCTAGATAGTTCTTCGGGATGCTGGGAGGGACTGGAGGCGCAGCCAGGAGGGACTCGGGGCTGAGTGATGAAGGAGGTGCCTGCCGAGGGGAAGGAGGCTGCGCAGCGGCTCCTACCGCCTTATGCAAGAGGGGGAACAAAAGGGCTTTCTGGGAGGCATTAGAAGATGAAGTGGCTGGGTCCGAGGCAGACTCAGCGAGCCCCTGGGGCCCTGAGTTAGCAGTAGCAACTGAAAGGGGGGGATTACAGCTCTTGGCCCCCCTCACAGAGGCACCACCCCCTGGTCCCCGCCTGGGCCTCCTCACGCAGCTAATCTGCTGCCTTGCCTGAGCTCCTGCAAGGGGCCTGGTGAGGGGCTGGTCCCTTCCACTTAGAGAGGAACAGAGCCTTCCTAGGGAAGGAGCTGCCTGACCCCTGACCCCTGACCCTGGGGGCACAGGTCCTGAGCAGGCTGGGTGGCCCAATTTGGGGCCAGTCAGACACTTGACTGAGCTCTGGGTTTGAGGGGAAATCACTGTTCCTCTCTAGGCCTCTCCTTCCTGGTGACCTGTGAGAATTAGGGACGTGGACCACTGGCAGTCCCAGGGGTCCTTGGGCTGGTTCCAGCAGGCATGAGGGAAGCCTCCATGGTGAGCAGGTGTGTCCCCAACACAGATGGGTCTTTGAATTTTTGCACTGATGGGAGTCTAATTGTTAAATAAAAATGAGAAGATATTTGAAGTCCCACAGTCTGGTCCCCACTGGCCTTCCCAGTTTTACTTCTTAAAAAAAAAAAAATATATATATATATATATATATATACACACACACACACACACACACACACACACACATATCTCTACATATTCATTTATTTGGCTATGCTGCTTCTTAGTTTTGGCATGTGGGGTCTTTTTTTTTGGCCTAGTTGCAGCATGTGGGCTCTAGTTCCCTGATCAGGGATCAAACCTGAGCCCCCTGCATTGGGAGCATGAAGTCTTAAACACTGGGCCACCAGGAAAATCCCCCAGTTTACCTCGTAACACCTCCTGTGTTGTAACTGATATTGCAATAACAGCAAGCTGCAGACACCATGCTGTCTGTGTGTGATGTTCCGAATGCTCTGCAATTCCCTGTCCTGGCTCACTCTCCGTTTCTTAAGGCCCAGTGCTGTCAGCACCCCTCCTGCCCCTCCTCACAGCTCTCAGTGCACTAACTCAGTTAACCATCTTCTCTGTGTCTTTCTCCCAAGAGACTGTTGGCTTCATCTTCTCTTTTTTTTTAAATTTTTTTTTTTGATGTGGGCCTTTTTTAAAGTCTTTATTGAGTTTATTACAATATTGTTTCAGTTTTATGTTTTGGTTTTTTTGGTCCCAAGGCATGTGGGATCTTGGCTCCCTGACCGGGATTGAACCCTGACCCGCTGCATTGGAAGGCAGAATCTTAACGCCAGAAAGTCCCACTGCTAGCTCCTTGAGAGCTGGGGTAGAGCTGGCACCTGGGCCACGCACGACCTGAGCCTGCCGGCAACACCTGGTAGCCAGGACGGCTCCCAGGGTGCAGGGGAGACGAGAATGGCACAGGAGCACGGTTACGGAATTGGCTGGGTGTGGAGGGCAGCAGAGAGACTTACAGGGAGGCAGGAGAGTATGAAAACGGGGGGATCTGGACGCAGAAGCTTCCAGAATCGAGACCTGCCAGGGTAGAAAAAGCCCACAGAAGCAGAGCATTCCAGGGGGAGGGAATGCTGGGAGAGGGAGGCGGCTGTGGGCAGGAGCTGGGGCCTGGGGAGAGGGTGGGAGACGTGGCCAGGGTGGTCAGGCTGGGCCTCAGAGGCTATGTGGAGGATTTTAGGCCTTATCCAAGGAGTAATGTGAAGCTATTAAGGGGTTTTAAGTAGTTGAGGGAGTGAGGTGATGAGATTTGCATTTCTAAAAGATCACTTTTCATCAGTGTGGAGAGTGGATTAGGAGGGACAAGAGGCTATTGCTGTTGAGAGAGGGGATGGAGAAGGGAACGGACAAATTGAGAGGTTTAGGATGGGAGCTGACAGAATCGGAGACTGGATGATTTGGAGGGAGAGGGTGGAGGCTCCAGGCTTCCCACTCACCCCTCTGGCTGGTCAGTGGCCCTGGGCAGCCTGTGAGCCCCCGCGTGCTTGTGGACCCCCGTCGGCCATGGTGCAGGGCTGGGGATGCTGGAGCAGCCCCTCTCCTCTGAGCAGCCCTGTGGGACAGGAGTGTGGGGCCAGGCTGCAGCTGCCCAGCTCTTCCCCGCGGTCAGTGCGCCAGTAAACCTGCCCTCATGGATGGGGGCCACAGATTCACACGGACTCAGACTGTCCATATGTGCATGTGTACCTTAGACTCATAGACATATTCATAGCATAGCATAGCTTGGATGTAGACATTAGAACACTTACCCCAAGACTCAGATTTACAGAGTGGGCCCCCCAGCGTGTACTTGTTGACATGTATAATTAGGTCTATTGATGATAAAAAAAAAACAACCAACATTTAATGGGTGCTTGATATGGGCCAGATTTCAAACACTTCATATCCCTGGTGGCTCAGACGGTAAAGAACTTGCCTGCAATGCAGGAGACCAGGTTTGATCTCCGGGTCAGGAAGATACTTTGGCGATGGGAATGGCTACCCACTCCAGTATTCTTGCCTGGAGAATTCCAGGGACAGGAGCCTGGTGGGCTCACAAAGTGGACTCCTTGGGGTCACAAAGAGTTGGACACAACTGAGCGACTAATACTTACATGATAAATCCCATAAAGATGCACAAATATTGACAGAGCATACTCACAGTACCTGTGTGTTGTTGATCACACAGGTACTCACACGTATGCACAACCTATGCACGTTCAAGCACCTAAATATTATTCAGTGCATACTTTGATATAAAGGTACACACATTTATTATAAAGGCATAAGTTTCTGCAGAGATATTTTCAAGTGCACACACACAGGCACACTCATATATGCAGTATACACGTTCAGTTCACACGTGTATATTCTCTCTTTTGTGCCAGGTACACAGGTTGTACACACACATCCTCATAGGCAACAAAGTGATACACACTTGCACATACATCACAGGCTTGTGCACACATGCACACATGTGCAGGACACACAGATACACACTCTTTTACCTTTTCTCACGCAGGGCAATTTATGACTGGCCAGGCTCATGTCCGGACTTCCCATTAACATTAATGAGGTGATGTCGCTGGGCTGTTCCCAAACACTTGTCCTGCAGAGGCAAGGGTGGGGGTGGCAGCCAGGAGGAGGGGACAGGGAGGCCATGGTCACAGAGGAACAGCTAATTATCCGGCTGACCAGGGTTTGATTGTTTTTCCCACGGTTCCCCCCACTGTCCCTAATGCAAGGCCAGGTCTGGCTGCACCAGAGGGTGTTGGGGGCAGGAAGCTAGATGAGGGAAGCGGGAGGGAAAGAAGGGAGCAGGAGAAAATGGTGGGGGGTGGGCGGTGACTGACCCCAATTTCAGTATCCTCCTCCCCCTTCCTCAGACATCCCCTTTGCCTGGAGCTGGAATTGTTTCCTGAAGCGGTTCAGAATTCTTGAAGTTTGAGTTCCTGGGGGCTTGTCCTCCTCACCATGAACTTTGTATCAGAGTCACATTCAACTTTTTATTTCAGGAACTTTCACTTGCTGACTTAGGGGGCAGAAAAGGAGCCCCGCCCATATGTTTCTCCCTTAATGAGGAATGCAGGAGTAACCAAGCGCTGTCATCACTGCCTCCTTCCTCTATTTAGTCTTCCCACCGTCACCTTAGTGAAACACCTTTCCCAAGCACGAGTAAGGCTGGGCTTCCCGTGAGTTCCTCAGAGGAATGGCTCCCAGGCCTTAAGGGCTAATGCTCAAATCATGATAGTAATGGGAAACTGCAATAATTTAAGTGCAATAAGCGCAAATAGCCTCTGCACACCTCTTCCCTGCTTGCAAAGGTGTCTTTCATGTCTTGATTCACATGAGGCTCAGAAGAGTCCTGTGAGAGCTGCAGGGCAGATGGGTGCCTGCATGCTCAGTCGCTTCAGTTGTGTCCGACTCTTTGAGAACTTATGGACTACGCCCTCCAGGCCTCTCTGTCCATGGGATTCTCCAGGCAAGAATACTGGAGTGGGTTGCCATGCCCTCCTCAAGGGGGATCTTCCCAACCCAGGGATCGAACCCTAGTGTCCTGCGTCTCCTGCATTGCAGGCTGGGGGAAATCCTGAGGGCAGGCACGGTTATCCCCATTTCACTGATGTGGAACCTGAGGCCGAGAGAGGAGAGGGTCTCCCATGGTCATGTGACTGGGGAGGGGCAGGCTGAGGCTTGAATCTTTTAAGCCTCTTCTCTGTGAATCACTACATGCTCTCTTTCATGTATTTGTGTGGCTCCCCCCGCCCACCCACTCCACCATAAAATGAATTAGTCTTCATGTGCTTCCGGGGCGCTTTGTGTTAAATCTCCTGGGAAGCCTGCAACAGTCCTGGGGTGGAAGGTGGAGGCTGAGGGTCATATACCCTGACGCTGGGAGAACCTGGGTGGCCAGCTTGTCTCCTCAGGTCATTTCAAGGCCTTCTTGAGCTTAAATGGCACCGAGATGATGTCTGGAGGCTTAAAGATCAGAGAGCTGGAAGGAGACCTCTAAGAGCCCTGATCTAAACACTGCCTCCAGGCATGTCCACCTGAAGAATTATTAGCTCAATTTACAAACAAGGAAACTGACCGAAGTCATTAGGGCAGCCATATTTAATGAACACCTATTATATTATTAAGCCCTGAACTCAGTACTAGATGTGGTGGGAGGAGTCAGTGGTCATAGCTCTCTAAAGAGTTTAGCGTCTGGTGGGGAAGAAAACATTTAAGACTTGGGAATCACAGACTCTGGGTCTGAGTTCCAGCTTAGAAAGTCATTTGTTTTCGAATGGCTTTGAAGGAAAGTCACTTTAACCTCCCTGAGCCTCAGTATTCTCATCTCCAGAATGGGGAGGCTCCTGCCCTCCTTCAAGGCCATGGTTACAACTAGATGTGTGCAATGCCTGTCCCAGTGCCCCTCACAAACACAAAGCTCAGTTGATATGTTCTTCCCTCAATTTCCTGCCAGCTTTTCCTGGCCTCACTGTTCCATCTTCCCTTTCTCCCTCCCGCCGGCCACTCCCTCATGACTGACCACCTCTTTTAGAATTATCTGAACTCTTGGTCCAACTTTGTCAAATTGCCCACCATCCTTGCCCTGTCCTAGCTTGGGTAGGTGCAGGGACCCTCTTATGAGGGATGTTGAACAGCATGGGGGTCACGGGGAGTCAACAGCTCTCCCTGCAGCCTCTACTTTATCTCCCTCCCACTCGGAGGAGACAGGGAGAACCAAAGACATCCCCTCCCAGCTTCTCTGGCTTCCTCAGTCCAGGGCACTGCTTTACCCAGGAAGACCCCCTTTACCCAGCCAGGGGCTCTTGAAAGCTGGTGGGGAAACTGAAGCCCTTTCAATCAGTGTCTTTGAGGGACTGAATCCAGAAAGGCAGTTAGATGCACGGATCAACTAACCTTACCTGGGATATCCCAGGAGGGGGTGGCTTAAAATCCCCCCAGGGGATGTTTGCTCCCTTCCCAACTGTGGAGGTCAGCCCTGTTAGGTGAGAGTGAGGGTGAACTTCTCTGACAGGAGTCTCCTTCGAGCTGAACAGAAAACTGCTGCTGATAAGTTTGGGAGGGTCAAGGTCTGTCTGCCAGGGCTCTGCAGAACCTGAGCCTCCTCCCTGCCTCTGTCAAGATGGGGATGAGGACTTCTGAGTACCTATCTCCACTGTGCCATCACCTCTCACCTTGGCCTTGGGTCTTCTCTCTTGGCCTCAGTCCTCTTTCCGTGTACAATGGGTGAATAACCACCCCCACCACGGCCAAACCTACCCACACTGGTATGTTATAAGCCTCTCACAAGGCTACGAATAAGAAACACGTTTATTGTATTTATTTTTTTAAAGACGTTTGATGCAAACCAGAGTTAAAGGACAGGGAAGACTGGCTTGCTGCAGTCCGTGAGATTGCAGACACAACTGAACAACTAGACAATGGCAAAAATTTTAAAGCCTTTAATGGATTTGCTGCAATACTGCTTCTGTTTTATGCTTTTTTTTTCCTGGCCATGAGGCAGGTGGAATCATAACTCCCAACCAGGGATGGAACCCACACCCCCTGCAGGGGAAGGAAGTCTTAACCACTGGACCACCAAGGAAGTCCTGAGAAACACTTTTAAATGCTTACTGTGCCATTCAGTTAGGGACTTGGACAGGGTTTTGGGTTTCCAGCTGGACCACTGTTTGTTTTTGGTGGACAAGAGGGCTGCCCATGCTGGGAGGCTGTGCTTCACAGTACCTGCCCCTCCTCTAGCCTTAAGTAGTAGAAACACCAGCTAACCAGAGCCAAAGATGCCTCAGAATTCTCTGGGGGCAGCACAATACTGTGGGTCCTGCCGACACCAATAGAAAAGCTTGCTGGCTGCCTGGGGGCTCTGTTCATGTTCTCTGGGCTCAGCAGGTCCCTGGGGGCCTGTTCCCTTGGGAAGATAGCCTGGCAGGAATCTGCTAGTGTCCCAGGTTCAGGGCCTATGTGAGGGCACCTGGGGCAAGGGGTGAGTGGGAGGTGCCTGGAGACAGTGGGTTAACAGAGGACTTGCCAGGAATGCAAGCAGAGGGAGCAGAGTGTGTGAGTAAACAGTGGACGGGGCAGAAGGCCATGGGGAGAACAAAATGGGAATGTGGATGTGGATATGGGGGCAGGGCACTGGCTGGAAGTGACTGGTGGTGAGGACCAGGGCTGGGTGATTGGTGCCCGGGTTAGAATTTCACACTGGACTGTGAACTTGTCTCCCGGCACTCAGGCTGTGATTCACCAGCATGAGGAGTGGATGGGGTTGGGATGGGGTACTGGATTCTAGGGTTCTTCCCTGATCCCTCAACCAGGGCAGGCCTCTGTGTTTTCTCAAAAGTTTCACCTTAACAGCCTGAGATCTTGCAGGGGGAGCCAGGCTCTATGCCTGCTATGGGCCTTGTGCCGTTTCTACCTAAGGTTAAGGATCTTTTAGGATCAAACCAGTCCTTCCTAAAGGAAATCAATCCTGAATATTCACTGGAAGAACTGAAGCTGAAAGCCCAATACTTTGGCCACCTGATGCAAAGAACCAACTCATTGAAAAAGCCCCTGATCCTGGGCAAGTTTGAAGGCCGGAGGAGAAGGGGGCAGCAGAGGATGAGATGGTTAGATAGCATCACCAACTCCATGGACATGCATTTGACCAAACTCCAGGTGATAGTGAAGGACAGGGGAGCGTGGCGTGCTACAGTCCATGGGGTTGCAAAGAGTCAGACACGACTTAGCAACTGAACAACAACAAAGGACCTCTTCCCAAAACAGGGCCCTGAGAGCTCACACGTGCTTGTAAAATCAGGGGCTCAGGGTCACCAGGTTTAGAAGCCTATTTGTTCCATTTTGCCTCTGCACAACAGCCCAAGGCAAATAGCCTCCCCTCTTTCAGACCTCAGGTCTTTTTATCTGTACAATGGGGATTAAACGATCCCTGCCCACCGCTGCAAGACCTGTGGGGTCAGGGGACTGGTGTGGTCTCTGGAAGACTCTGACAGGACCCCAGAGGCAGTCTTTGTGGGTGAGAGGGTGGGTACTTTAGCGGGACTTGGGGAGGAGGAGGAGGGATGTGGAGCACCTCCTTGGCCTGTTCACTTCACAATAAGCACATGATTTAATGCAGCCAGTAAATCCTTTTCCGCCTCAGCTTCTCAGCTACCGCAAAACAGGCTCATAATTCAGTTGTTAACAAGTCTAGGATTAGGGCTGCAGCTGCAAGATGCAGGGGGTGCCTGTTTATGTGTGTTTGTGTGTCTCTGTGTTTGTGTCGGGGGCTGTGCATCTGACCGTGGAGACGGTGTCCATGTGTGTGTCCACTTGTGTGCGCGAGCGTGCATCTGGCCGTGCAGGAGTAGGGGTGGAGGTGGGGCACGGTGTCCGTGGAAGAATTCCTGGCAGCTGGCTCAAGGGGAGACCTCATGGCCTCGGGGAGTGTTAAGGCCTTGTCGAGCTGTTCCTGGAACTATAGACTCTCAGGGTTGGGAGGAACCCCAGGCTTCATCATGCCCCAGAACTTGAGCCACAACAGGCACTGTGGGAAAAAGGAAAAGAAGGGGGTGTCATTGTAAGTCAGTGACCATTGGCCTTGGTTTTCACATATTGAATTTATTTGAAGCAGAGCCTGCTTCTAAATCCCCTTCATGGATCACAGCCTTGTGTGGCGAAGGGGCTTGCGTAACTCAATGAAGCTATGAGCTATTCAAACCAGTCAATCCTAAAGGAAACCAACCCTGAATATTCATTGGAAGGACTGTTGCTGAAGCTCCAATACTTTGGCCCAGACTTGATGCAAAGAGCCGACTCACTGGAAAAGACCCTGAAACTGGGAAATATTGAAGGCAGGAGGAGAAGGGGGTGACAGAGGATCAGATGTTTGGATGGTAGCACAGATTCAATGGACATGAATTTGAGCAAACTCCAGGAGATAGTGAAGGACAGTGGAGCCTGGCTTGCTGTAGTCCTTGAGGTCACAGAGAGTCAGATACAACTTAGTGACTGAAGAACGGTAACAACTACTAAATTCCTGTGACTCTTTTTCAGGTTTTCAGGATCTGAGAATTGGAAAATAGGGGTGGAGAAACCCCTACTCAGAGATGATGAGATGTGGATGCTGTGGGAGCAGTCTGCCCACCCAGGAGCTCTGTCCTCCTGGGTGCAGGCTGGGCTTCTTCAGACACACCCTCACCAGCAGGATTAATGCTCATGGGGTAGAGGAGCAATGGAGACAAGACTCCACAGAGCCCCTAACTGCAGCAATGAGAGGAAGGAATTGAGCTCCCCCATGAGCAGCTGGGGTGTGTGTGACCACGAGGCAGGTTACTCAGGCATACAGAGTGGGCAGCCAGAGAGCCCTGGTTCGAATCCCAGCTTCCCTGATTGTCAGCTATGAGAGGGCAAGTTACTTCATTTGTCTGAGACAGTTAAAGAAGATAGTAATTTAAGAAATGTTTGTCCCAAGCACACCTAAAGGGTCTCGGTAGCACACCGAAATGGAGCCTTTCCCAATGGGCTGGCCTGCTTTAAGGCATAGTAGAGCATTTGCCCCAGGGCATAGGGGTGTTTGCACCAGCCATGGGGGGTGTTTGCACCTGGGCACGTGGGGTATTTGCCTGTGGCATGGAGGTGTTTGCACCCAGGTGTGGCGGGATGTCTGTCCTTTGTACACCAGATGGATGTTCTTCCCTTGGCTCCAGAACACCCCATGCTTTCTGATTCTTTTGGCCGTAGCAATGCCATTCCCTGGGCCTCGAAAACGCTTTCTCAAATACCTGTTGTGGCTGAGGCCCTGAACCCTTAGCTAAGGTATTGCCTCTGAGGGTCAGGACTACCTTTCAAAAGTGCCTGTTTCCCACCCACCTTGTGGTAGGCACTCATTTAAATACTTACAGCATTGAGTTCTAGCACTTCTTTCACTGTCGAAGGGTAAGCTGCTCATGTCACTCTCTCCCCACAATCACCACCTCCTGAGAGCAGGACGACATTCCCCCTAAGCACCCGATGCAGTCGCTGTTTAAATAAGGAGTGTCGATTACTTGCAAGAATGAATGAATCCTTGGGAGGCAAAGCGGACAGAAAGAACGTGCTCTGAGAGTTCAGAAGGTGACATTGTTTCCCATTAGGGAGAATCAGGGGAGATTTTATAGAGGGACCAACTTGGGAGCTGGCCTTGAAAGATGGAGTTGTGAGGAAGTGTTGGGAAGACACTTCCAGTAGGCGGATTGGCATGTGCAAAGGCCTGGGGGCAGGAGAGAACTGGCCTCCTGGGGAAGTCCGATGGAGTTGGAGAGGGTCAGGAGGCAAGTGCAGAGGCTGAATTTGGTTGGCCACCCGGCTTCCTGTCCTTTCTTCTGGGCAGAGTTTTTCTCTTCCATTTCTGCCTAGCCTCCTCCAAGAGCCCAGGGGATTGATCTGCCCCTCTCAGTATTGCCCCTCCTCTGGCTCAGCACCCTCCCCGCTCTGTTCTGGAACCGTGAGCCACACCCAGGAGCTCTGCATCGGCTCCTCTGTTCTCTCCCCATCCCTTCTCCTTGGGCCCTGGCTCTGAGCCTCAGGGAGCTCGAGCTGTGAGTTCGAGTTGGGCAGGAGCCCGCTCACCCTGCAGTGACGTGTTGGGGCTGTCTGGGCCACAGGGAGCCAGACAGGAAAACCGCCAGTCCACGGAGCAGGGTGGCTGGCCGCAGTGCGCCAGCCTGGGGCCTGCCCTGCCCCTCCCGCCCCTCCCTTCCCTAAGGGATGTCCCCAGTGGACTGGCCAGTGGCCCGTGGCTCTGAGGGGAACATGCTTTCTGCAGGCTGTGGCTGAAGAGGACATGAACCGGCTGTCCTGCCAGCTCTGTGTGGGGAAGGGGAGGTGCCCCTTGCCAGCCTGCCCCCCACAGGACGCCAGCCACAGGCAGAGTGGAAAGGCTCTGGCTTCTGTCCCCTACCCCACTGGTCATTTTCCCCTTGGGGCCCTTGAATGGGAAAGCCAGAGCTGCCAGTACCGGGGGCAGTGACCCCCCGGGGGGGTGTTTATGGGCAAGGGCTTGGGGAGCCTGAGAGAAGCCCACACTGACCGGGACCACTGGTTCTTCAGCTGGCAGACTGTGGTGGGACGCAGGGAGGGAACACCTCCCCTGAGAGCTGGGCTCCTCGCCATTCCTACCACCTACCAATCGCCTGCTGGGTGCCAGGCTCCCATGGCTCTCAGAGGGCTCCCGGGGAGAAGAGGCCAAAGAGGTGCCAACAGAGGCCTTTCCCAGCCCTTGCCCCAGGCCTCCCAGGCCTGAGGCAGCCTCCCGAGGAAAAGGGGGCTTTTACCGCTCCAGTGATGCAGAGAGGGGCCTCCTCTGAGAGGGGCCGGGCGTGGAGGAGTGGTCCCTGGGGGTGGGGAGGCACTAGAGGGGTCGAGGAGTGTGGACATGGCTGGCTCCCTGGTGTGGAAGGCAAACAAGAACCAGCTGGCTCATACCCTACACCGCAGTCCCCCGCGGTGAGGGTCTCTGACCCAGGCTGTTGGTTTTCTTCCAGAGCGACAAGGACAATCAAGACAAGGATCCTGTTTCTTTCAGATTTACTTATGGATTCAGTCCGCCCTTCCTCAGTGCTTGCCCGGTTTAGTGTTCCTTCCTCCTTCAGTCTGTTCAATTCTTTGTTCATTTATTCAAGAAATATATCTGAGTACTTGATGAGTACTCGGCCTTTTGCTGGGCTCTGAGGTCTAAAGAAAAGACCCTGATGTTGGGAAAGATTAAAGGCAGAAAGAGAAGGGGACAACAGAGGATAAGATGATTGGGTGGTATCACCGACTTGATGGACATGATTTTGAGCAAGCTCCAGGAGCTGGTGATAGACAGGGAAGCCTGGAGTGCTGCAGTCCATGGGGTTGCAAAGAGTTGGACATGACTGAGCAGCTGAATGAACTGAGGGTCTAAAGAAGTAAGGAATGAGAGTTCTTAAACGTTTGGGGAGCGAAAATCTTCTTGATGAGTGATAAGTAGTATATATCCCTTCTCCCAGAAAACTGCCAACGTCACCAACCTGGGTTAAAAATTCCGTAATGCTATCAGCCTTTCCAGGGAGGCAGACATAAAACCGGGAACACAGTGTGATAAATGCTAAGAGGGTCTGATTTCTAGCTTACTAAGTAAGTGTCTTACTCCTTTGAATCCTGGTTTCTTCACTTTTAAAAAGGGGATAATTATATCATCTCTAAGTGTCACTGTGGAGAATAAATGAAATGAACTCTAGAAGGGGCCTATGTATAATAGGTGCTCATGTATGTGAATTCTCTTTCCCTTCCCTACTTTTTCTTGAAGGATGCAGACTCCTTTGACAGCTCTAAGCATGGAGAGCAAACCTGCTAACAGAGTTCTGGAGGAAAGGTCATGTTTGACTGGGTTTTGAAGGATGACTAAGAGTTTATGATAATGTCTCCCTCTCTTTCCCTCTCCCTTTCTTTGTTCTTTTAATGCAAAAGTTTTGGGTCCTTATTACCAGGGGCCAGAGATGGTGCTAGAAATGCTGCTTCTCAATAATGTTAAGTCTTGACTGCTACCCTCTTTGTGCCTTGCACTGTTCTAGGCATCTTGCATTTACCAGTTCACTCAAGGGTTATCTCATAACATTAGGAGATGGGTACATTATCATTCCATTTTACAGAAGAGAAAACTGAGGCACAGGTAAAGCAGTGTCACCCAGCTAATAAGTAGCAGAACTTGGATCTAAACCTACTTGGTCTGGCTCCAGAGTCTTTACTCTAAACCACTACTCTACACTGCTTTGCGAGGGTGGCTGTGTTTTCTCTCCCAGATTTGAACTTCTAACTCCCTCTCATCTTCTTGCAGATGACTTCTGTTGGGACAGAGAATCCAGGAGGAAAAATGAAAGTCCTAGAAGAAATCTACTGCCTTTCCCAAAAATACAAGTTTCAAATTTAACTGGGAGGGAGAAGGAGGCCTCTAGCGGAATAACTTTAAGGAGTGGTAGGAACATCAGCCTGGAGCCTGAAGAGACAGTTTGGGTTTTGTTTTTGCCGTTGATTAATCAGTCTCCACAGGCCTCCATTTCCTCATCTGTGAAATGGGCATGTCGAGTCCACAGACTAGAGCAGAGTCTGTAAAAGCCCTTTGAGGCAGCTGCCCTGTGTGCCTCCCATGGCCTCACCAAGGCTAGTCCCGTTCCAGGGCTTGATGTCTGCCTGCTCCACAGATTGTAAGTCCCTCCTGGGCAGGGCTGGGTCTGTGCTCTCCACCAGCTCTCTGTACCACCTCTGGCACATTGGCACTCTGTAAACGCTTGCTCGATGAAGAAGCCAAGAGGCACATCAAAAGTGCCAGACCTTACTTACACCAAGAGACCTCCTTCCTTTTCACAGACTTCAGGCCTGATCCGTGGTGGTTCAGGGAGTTCCAGGAGAGAAGCCAGGGTTACTGGAGGCGTGCCTTTCCCAGGGTCCAGGAGGAGACCCTCCCGCTAAACCATGCTGTCCTCAGCCCAGCACCGTCAACCTCCATTCCCCTAGTCTTCAGATGCTTAGCAATGCCCAAGCACACCCAAACCAAACAGTGCTCTGCAGCCCCCAGGGCACAGACATGTGGCCTGAGAAGGGCCAGGTCACCTTAATTCCACACTAAGAACCTGCCACAGTTCTCCTGTTAATACCTGGCCTTCTCCACATGGTCCCCCAGAGACCTGCCAGGAGGGCAGAAACAGGTTTGGCCAGCACCAAGGTCTGGAAACCAACCCCTGTCAGAATTTAATTTTGTAATTTGCATGCTATATATCAAGCCATAAGGTCATTGGGTATTTAAGAAATCTGTGGGACTTTCCTGGTGGTCCAGTAGTTAAGAATCCACCTGCCAATGCTGGGGACATGGGTTCGATTCCTGCTCTGGCAGGACTCCACATGCTGCAGGGCAGCTAAGTCCATGAGCTGCAACTACGAAGTCCATGTACCCTAGAGCCTGTGCTCTGCAGCAAGAGAAGCCACGGCAATGAGAAGCCTGCACACTGCAACCAGACAGTAGCCCCTGCTCGCCGCAACTAGGGAAAGCCTGTGCACAGCAACAAAGACCAGTGCAGTCTATATAAACAAATAAATAGTTTAAACATATTCTCAGAAAAGAAAAAAAAGAGAGAGATCTGTGGTGAATCCCTTTGTAAAAGTAGAGAGAGAATTCCTCAAGGGAATTCTTTGTATAAATCTAGGTTTGCTGAAAGGGCAGTAGAAGCTTGTACTTGGCTCCCCACTGTCAGACCAGGAGACCGAGGTCTCGAGGGTCCAAGTAATTTGCCCAGGAACTAGGAGTAGAATCTGAGCAGAGAGCAGGCCTGTCCCGCTAGGCAGGACTTGGGGAGGAGATGGACTCTAGGCCGTGGCAGGCAAGAGCAGGGGCCTTTCCTGCCACGTGGGGTGCCGGCAGGGGTGAACAGGGCGGCCCGAACCGGTGAACTTCACGCATGTGGACAAGACAACACAGCCCTGTGCATCCAGGTCCGAGTCCAGAGCAGTGCTTCCTGAGGGAGGCCCAGCCGGTCATTGCTGGATGAACAGTCAGAGCAACCAGAACGGATTCCATTCCTCTCCTCAGCAGCTGGCCAGCCAGCAGGGGAATAAGTCAGGTATGCAAAACCCCACGGTTCCACAGACTTTTCTCGGTCACCCTCTGTGTGCTTAGGGCTCTGGCTGCTGAGGGAGGGGTGCAGTGTGTGGATGGGAATCGAGAGTGGAATAAACAGGAACTACAGTCAGTCCTCAGCCTGAGGGCCCCCTCATCTGCAGGAAGAGGCTGCCACAGTCCGAGCCCACAAGGAGAATTTGAGAAGAGCAAGCACAGAGGTGGGGACAACACAGAAAACCTGCAGCTCTAGATTGTACCTTTTTTTTTTTTTTTAATGGTTTGCATATCTGTTTGGCTGTGCTATGTCTTCGTTGCAGCATGTAGGATCTTTCACTGTGACATGCAAACTCTTAACTGCGGCATGCAGGATCAAATTCCCTGACTAGGGATCTAACCTGGGCCCAAGTATTGGGAGTGCAGAGTCTTAGCTACTGGACCACCAGGGACGCTGTAGCTTGTTCATTTTTTAATTCACCTGTTCAACAACTATTAAGCACCTACTATGTGCCAGACATCATTCTAGGTTCTGGGGATATGGCAATGAACAAAACAGATTAAAAACCCCTCCTTCCTGGAGCTCATTCTGGTTGGTGAAGATAGCAAAAGAAAAAAAGAGATAAAAGTAGGTATACACATCAGTAGGGGGCTTCCCAGGTGGCACTAGTGGTAAAGAAGCTGCCTGCAGATGCAGGTAGATTCAAGACAAGGGGTCAGTCCCTGGATTGGGAAGATCCCTCGGAGGAAGGCATGGCAACCCACTCCAGTATTCTTGCCTGGAGAATCCCACGGACAGAGGAGTGTGGCCGGTGGGCTACAGTCCATGGGGTTGCACAGAGTCAGGCATGGCTGAAACGACTTTGCACGTGTGCTCGCATACACTTCAACAGCCATAATTGCTCCAAGGAAACATAAAGCAAGGCAAAGGGAGTGCAGAGTGGATAGGGGATGGGAGCCTATTTCATGTAGGAAGGGCAGGTTAAGTTTTCTCTGAAAAGGGGACATTTGAGCAGAGACCTGAGGGAGAGAATCATATGGATATATGGGGAAGAGCAGTTTGGGCAGCAGAAGCAGTAAGGTCAAAGGCCTGAGTCAGGCGGATGGTTATTCTAAAGGAATAATGCTGAGGGCAGGGAGGCTGGAGTAGAGGGAGAGGGCAAATGGAGGGACTGAGGTCAGGGAGGTAGCAGGGAGGTAGTTCACGTGGGGCCTTGTTGGTCATAGTACAGTCATGAGTGAGGTGAGCAGAGGAAGGGCATGATCTGACCTAAGTGTAACAGGCTCGCTCTGGCTGGCGTGCAGAGAACTGACTATAAGGGACAAGTGAGGGTAGAAGCAGACCAGGTGGGAGGTGATGGTGGCTCGAACAGGGTGTGGCAGTGACCAGGTGAGTCGTAGACGGAAAGTGGTTAGACTCCCTGCTTTGCTACCTTCTAGCTTGTGTACCTGGACAGATTACTTAACCTCTCTGAGCCTCTATTTTCTATCTGGAAAACAAGGTGATAATAATACTCAGCTATTCACTTGTTACTCACCTACACAAGACATAGTATAGTGCCTGGCACGTATTTGGTACTCACTCAATGCCAGCTCTTCAGTTCAGTTCAGTTTCTCAGTCATGTCCGACTCTTTGTGACCCCATGGAGTACAGCAGGCCAGGCTTCCCTGTCCATCACCAGCTCCCAGAGCTTGCTCAAACTCATGTCCCTTGAGTCGGTGATGCCATCCAACCATCTCATCCTCTGTCTTCCCCTTCTCTTCCCACCTTCAATCTTTCCCAGCATCAGGGTCTTTTCCAGTGAGTCAGTTCTTTGCATCAGGTGGCCAAAGTATTGAAGTTTCAGCTTCAGCATCAGTCCTTCCAATGAATATTCAGAACTGATTTCCTTTAGGATTGACTGGTTTGATCTCCTTGCAGTCCAAGGGACTCTCAAGAGTCTTCTCCAACACCACAGTTCCAAAGCATCAATTCTTCGGCCAACTCTTAGTCATTTTTAAATATTTTGTTTGTTTATCTTTAGCTGCACTGGATCTCTGCTGCTGAACATGGACTTTCTCTAGTTGCAGTGAGCGAGGGCTACTCTGTTTTGGTGCGAGGGCTTCTCACTGAGCGGCTTCTCTTTTGTGGAGCACGGACTAGGGGCGTGGGCTTCAGCAGTTGTGGTACACAGGCTTAGTTGCACCCTGGCATGTCTTCCCAGACCAGTAATGGAACCCATGACCTCTGCATTGGCAGGAAGATTCTTAAACGCTGGACCACCAGGGAAGTCCCTCTTAGTCATAATTAACCCCTGGGAAGCGCTACTCTGGGAGCCACATATTCAAGGCAGAATTGATTGAGCCCAGAAAACTAAAGGAGATCCGAGAGGCCAGCTGGATCTGGGGGAGACAGTCTCAGGGCTCAGCTGGGCACCGTCTTCCATTGCCTGCCTCGGTTCCCATGGCGCTGGAAGGAAGTGTCCTTCGGTCTCCTGTTTATTTGTTTGCCTTTTACTTACGTTGACGTTTCAGCTGAGAAATCAGCCCTGCCAGTCAATGGGTCAAACATCCCGCCACCACGGGCGGGCAGCCACTCCTGCAAAGTCAACATCACCCAAGACAATGAAGGGGGAGGGGGCAGTGGGGAGCTCACAACCCACAGTGCTCCCTGGCAAGCCTGTGACCCTTGGGGATGACTGTCAGAGGTAATGATGGGGAAAAGAATCTAAAGAGGAAACTCAGGTCTAGGGTGGGTTTTGGTGGCTGCAGTGCCTTCAGGACTGACCCTCTGGCTCTGGGCAGGCGATAGCTATCCTAGACAGGGGATGGCTCTGGGGAGCAACTGGGGACATTTGCCCTCCCTGGGGGACATCAGCCTGGAAGCCTGAAGCCTTGGTCTACCCCTGCTGCACCCTCGCATTGACTCACCCTCCTATCTGTTTATTTAAAATACTGAAGTCTGCTGTGTACCAGGGCCTGGGCTTAAAAATTGTTCCTCCTACAAAGAGCATTTCTTCGGGAAAGTGAGAGTCAGATGGTGAAAACACAACTTCCGCCTATGGGGAGTCTCCAGGCTCTCACGCCCAAGGGCTGACATTACAAAGAGTTCATCCCTGGCCCTGCAGGCCCCACAGCCCCACAGCGTTTAGCTGCGAAGTGGTGTGCAATCTGGAGGCCTGCCCTCATCTCTAGCTTAAAGAGGAGGAGGCCTCGGCCCCTGGCTATGGAAGCTGACCGGCATGAGGTCTTCAAGCCTCTTCCTGGGACTAATGGCTAATGACCATTCCCCACTTCCCCGAAGCCTCCCCTAGTGTAAGCAGCCCCTGCTGGGTCTTCATACCACCCCAGGCCTCAAATATCCTTCCAGAAGGTTCTTCTTCCTGCCATAAACTCTGGCACTGCTAATCCAGTCCAGTGCCCAGTGGGATGCCCAGTGCCTGCTTCCGATCCAGCCCTGGCTTCCCGAGTTGGGGACGGTGGTGGGAACAGGGCTGAAGGTCAGAGCTGGGGCCAACAGGGCCTGGGAAACTGCAAAGTCTGTGGTGGGTCAGGAGGGCCCAGCTTCTGTTTGTTGACCCTGAGTGTGGACAGAGGAGAAAGCATCTCATCGCTTCTCCTCCCTGGGCTGACTGAGTTCTGCCTGCACCTCCCCCGCTTCCCTGGTCCTCTGTGGCCACGGGTACTGCCCCCACCCAACCACCCAGGCTTCTCCCCTTCTCATCCATTCCTCCCCAGCCCCCGCAATGCTCCCTGGCCACTCTACTTCAGGCCCACTCCAAGTGGGGCTTACATATAAAAATATCCCAGCTTTTTTTGAGCTTGTTATCTACTATTTTTATCAGATGGTCCAAGCAAAGCGTGGCTGAAAAAAGGGAAAATCATACAGCTCTGTTTGCCAAGCTCCGTAGAAATAGCAACAGGGTGGGCTATTTTTAACAAGATGAATACCCCTGTCCTCTGAGGTCTCCCCTGGCCCCATACCAGCCTCCTTTGTCTCTTTGCCTGGACAGCAGATTTTAAAACACACCCAGAGTTGCCAAACCACTAAATGCACCCAAGACGGTGACTGAAGTTCTCGGAGCCCAGGAGGACCGTGGGGGGTATTTTTTCCCCTTTCCTTCCCTCCCCTGAAGGAAATCACATTCTTTTGTTTGAAAAGCCTTCCAGGTTGGTTTCGAGGCCTTTTCCTGGTTGTCCCACTCCCACGGGAACAGCAGAGGTTACTCCGAAACATGTGGTGGTTTGGGTAGAATGACCCCAGAGGTCTGGCATGGCCCGTGGTGGCTCGTGTGCCAGGCTGTGGCAGGGCAGGGACACAGAAGGAGCCTGCAGAAGCCAGGGCCTCCAGCAGAGGCGGGAGGAGACCATGGGGGAGGCTGTGAGCTGGGAGGCACCGGGGCTGCACCGGGCCGCTGTCCTTACAGTAGGCTGAGGCCCCACTGCCCCATCACAAAACCAGGCTGTGAAGGGTTTGAGGGTCTTCTGAGCTCCTGTTTGCCCAGGAAAGAGTCACACTCATCTATCATTGTGGGAAAGCCACCTCCTGCTCCAGAGCTGAGCAGAGGGAGTGAGAATGGTGTTCAGGAGTGGGGAGATTTAGGGAGGGAGGAAGTCACAGCCTCTCTCCAGGCCCCAGCATCCCTTGGTGGACCATGAGGGACCTGACTAGTCTGGCAGTCTGGGGTGTGTGGCTGGCAAGGCAAAAGAAAATAGAAACAAACATTCACCAATTCACTGAGCACTTTGGGAGTCATTGAATGAAACAGTGTTCAGTTCAGTTCAGTCAGTCAGTCGTGCCCGACTCTTTGCGACCCCATGAATCGCAGCACGCCAGGCCTCCCTGTCCATCACCAACTCCTGCAGTTCACTCAGACTCACGTCCATTGAGTCAGTGATGCCATCCAGCCATCTCATCCTCGGTCGTCCCCTTCTCCTCCTGCCCCCAATCCCTCCCAGCATCAGTCTTTTCCAATGAGTCAACTCTTCGCATGAGGTGGCCAAAGTACTGGAGCTTCAGTTTTAGCATCATTCCTTCCAAAGAAATCCCAGGGCTGATCTCCTTCAGAATGGACTGGTTGGATCTCCTTGCAGTCCAAGGGACTCTCAAGGGTCTTCTCCAACACCACAGTTCAAAAGCATCAATTCTTCTGTGCTCAGCCTTCTTCACAGTCCAACTCTCACATCCATACATGACCACTTTAAAAACCATAGCCTTGACTAGACGGACCTTAGTCGGCAAAGTAATGTCTCTGCTTTTGAATATGCTATCTAGGTTGGTCATAGCTTTTCTTCCAAGGTATATCACGTGTATTACTATCTCCCTTAATTTCCACCACTACCCTGAGGCATACAGAGCATCTCTCTGTGCTAGTGGTTGTGTGTGAAATCCGGAGGAGATCTTGGATTATATGATTATCCCAGGACCCAGCATTCTGGCCAAGGGGATGGGATTCTGTGAGCGGCTATCTCTGATCCCAGACCTTCCCTATAGCCAGGAGCATGGGGACAATGGTAGGCCATGCTGCCAGAACTACAAGTAACAGGAGTACTAAGCTGCTCCTACCAGATGCAGCTAGAGAGGGGGTTTGGAGTCTGGGAAGAGAGACTGGCAGTGCCCCCTATAGATAGTGGAGCCAGACACTGACTCTAGACAGCCCAATCCCATGCCTTCCTACTGACCTTGACCGGAGAGCTATACTGCTTGAAGCCAGGGCAGAAGGAAAGAGGGGTGAATCTCGGGTGGGAGGAGGTAAAGGAGACCCTGGTGTGACTCTACAGGTCATGCTCTGTCTAGTCTCCAGTCCTTTGCAGAGCTGTTCTTTCTAGTAGCAACACCCTCCCCCACCCCTGCCTTCATCTCATAACCCGCAACATGGTTTTCAAGACTCATCTCAATGGCCTTCCTCTGAGAAGACCTCTCCCCTTTGTGGGCAGGACGGGGTCTCTGGAGCCTCTAAGAGAAATCTCTACCCAGCCTTTCAGCTCCAGTGTATGGTGACTGCTGCCACTTGCTTTCCTGGGGAAGGGACCAAGGACTATTGGTCCTGTTCCCCCAGGCCAGCACAGCACGGGAGTGTGGAAGATGTCTGCTGAGTGGATAGAAGGGAGACAGAGGAATGGGGAGTGAGAAGGGAAAAGGAGGAGCAAAGAACGGTGGGGGTGGAGGGACAGTGGATCAAGAGCAATCACAGGCCAGGGCCTGGTGGCTGGGGTCGCAAAGAGTCGGACATGACTGAGAGACTGAACTGAACTGTAGTGAGGTGGATGAACACAGAGTGAAGTCAATCAGAAAGAGAAAAACAAATATCGTATATTAAATCATATATATATGGAATCTAGAAAAATGATGGGGAGGGGCAGCTAGAAAAATCGTACTGATGAACCTATATGCAGGGCGGGAATAGAGAGACAGACTAGTGAGCAGACTCTGGACACCGCTGGGGCAGAAGAGGCTGGGATGAATCGAGAGAGTAGCACTGATATATATACACTACCATGTGTAAGATAGCTATCTACCACGAAGCAGCTGTAAAGGACAGGGAATTAAGCTCAGTGCTCTGTGATGAGCTAGAGGGGTGGGCTGGAGGCTCAAGAGGGAGGGGACATATGTATACTTATGGCTGATTCACGTTGTTGTACAGCAGACACCAACACAACATTGTAAAACAATTACCCTCCAATTAAAAAAAAAAAGTAACAACAACACAAACCATTGTGGGGTGGCCACCGTGTTCCATGGGCTGAGTTTACAGAGATGACTGAGCCCAGAGCTCGATAGGCCTGTAATCACATACAACTTTTTCGTCCAGCTTTCTCTCTCCCACCCCTTCCCTCTGGAGATACAGCGGCTTCCTTGGAGTTGCTCCACGCACCTAGGTACTTTTTCCAAAGGCCTTTGCATGGAGAAGTTGTCAGTCTTAGAAAACCCTTTCCTTTCTCTTGCCCCATCCAGGCTTTTTCTCAGCCAAGCTTTTCTGGGTTTCTAGTACTTATGGACTTCACACGCTTGGCACCTCTCCTTCCCAGCACACAGCTCAGTTGTAATTAAATAATGTCGATAACTATGGCTCACTGTCTATTCCCTCTCCTAACAGCTAGTTGCATGTGAGTAGAGGCCATTCTGTCTTTTTCTGACACTGTGCTTAGCACAGAGCCCATTATTGGTGCTCAGTAAATACTTACTTGGCAGGCAAGGAATGAGGTCATGTTCCCCCACCCTGGGGATATTCAAATTCTGTAGTTTTGCTAATCACCAGCTGAGTGACCGTGGATGTATCATCTGCCTCTCTGTGCCTTAGTTATTTCCTTCTGTGAAATGGGGAAAATAATAGTACTGGTAATAGAGCTGTTGTGTGAATTTAATGAAATAATATATGTCAGCAGAGGCGGGAGGAGACCATGGGGGAGGCTGTGAGCTGGGAGGCACCGGGGCTGCACCGGGCCGCTGTCCTTACAGTAGGCTGAGGCCCCACTGCCCCATCACAAAACCAGGCTGTGAAGGGTTTGAGGGTCTTCTGAGCTCCTGTTTGCCCAGGAAAGAGTCACACTCATCTATCATTGTGGGAAAGCCACCTCCTGCTCCAGAGCTGAGCAGAGGGAGTGAGAATGGTGTTCAGGAGTGGGGAGATTTAGGGAGGGAGGAAGTCACAGCCTCTCTCCAGGCCCCAGCATCCCTTGGTGGACCATGAGGGACCTGACTAGTCTGGCAGTCTGGGGTGTGTGGCTGGCAAGGCAAAAGAAAATAGAAACAAACATTCACCAATTCACTGAGCACTTTGGGAGTCTTGAATGAAACAGTGTTCAGTTCAGTTCAGTCAGTCAGTCGTGCCCGACTCTTTGCGACCCCATGAATCGCAGCACGCCAGGCCTCCCTGTCCATCACCAACTCCCGGAGTTCACTCAGACTCACGTCCATTGAGTCAGTGATGCCATCCAGCCATCTCATCCTCGGTCGTCCCCTTCTCCTCCTGCCCCCAATCCCTCCCAGCATCAGTCTTTTCCAATGAGTCAACTCTTCGCATGAGGTGGCCAAAGTACTGGAGCTTCAGTTTTAGCATCATTCCTTCCAAAGAAATCCCAGGGCTGATCTCCTTCAGAATGGACTGGTTGGATCTCCTTGCAGTCCAAGGGACTCTCAAGGGTCTTCTCCAACACCACAGTTCAAAAGCATCAATTCTTCTGTGCTCAGCCTTCTTCACAGTCCAACTCTCACATCCATACATGACCACTTTAAAAACCATAGCCTTGACTAGACGGACCTTAGTCGGCAAAGTAATGTCTCTGCTTTTGAATATGCTATCTAGGTTGGTCATAGCTTTTCTTCCAAGGTATATCACGTGTATTACTATCTCCCTTAATTTCCACCACTACCCTGAGGCATACAGAGCATCTCTCTGTGCTAGTGGTTGTGTGTGAAATCCGGAGGAGATCTTGGATTATATGATTATCCCAGGACCCAGCATTCTGGCCAAGGGGATGGGATTCTGTGAGCGGCTATCTCTGATCCCAGACCTTCCCTATAGCCAGGAGCATGGGGACAATGGTAGGCCATGCTGCCAGAACTACAAGTAACAGGAGTACTAAGCTGCTCCTACCAGATGCAGCTAGAGAGGGGGTTTGGAGTCTGGGAAGAGAGACTGGCAGTGCCCCCTATAGATAGTGGAGCCAGACACTGACTCTAGACAGCCCAATCCCATGCCTTCCTACTGACCTTGACCGGAGAGCTATACTGCTTGAAGCCAGGGCAGAAGGAAAGAGGGGTGAATCTCGGGTGGGAGGAGGTAAAGGAGACCCTGGTGTGACTCTAAGGTCATGCTCTGTCTAGTCTCCAGTCCTTTGCAGAGCTGTTCTTTCTAGTAGCAACACCCTCCCCCACCCCTGCCTTCATCTCATAACCCGCAACATGGTTTTCAAGACTCATCTCAATGGCCTTCCTCTGAGAAGACCTCTCCCCTTTGTGGGCAGGACGGGGTCTCTGGAGCCTCTAAGAGAAATCTCTACCCAGCCTTTCAGCTCCAGTGTATGGTGACTGCTGCCACTTGCTTTCCTGGGGAAGGGACCAAGGACTATTGGTCCTGTTCCCCCAGGCCAGCACAGCACGGGAGTGTGGAAGATGTCTGCTGAGTGGATAGAAGGGAGACAGAGGAATGGGGAGTGAGAAGGGAAAAGGAGGAGCAAAGAACGGTGGGGGTGGAGGGACAGTGGATCAAGAGCAATCACAGGCCAGGGCCTGGTGGCCAGTGGGGCACGATAGGAGGGGAGGAGAGGGCTTTGTGATGGGCCCGGACAGGTGGCTTCCCCTACCCTGGAGGCTCTGGCGGAATTGCTCTCCTGAGGGGCTGGCGTCGTAAGTGGGAAGAGGCCACCTGCCTGTTTATGCAGTCACATCTGTTGCTTGCCCGCTGTCTGACTGGCACTGCGCTGGGCACAGGGCCCTCTTCTCTGCTGGCTGCCCTGGAAAGGGCGATCAGAGTGACAGGGAGCAGGGCCCTTGAAATCATCTGGAGCCCTGAGGAGACGCAGCTGCCCCTCTCTGGACTGTGGGCACCCCCAGCCTCTCTGCCTGACGCCGTGGCTGGCACGCTGCTCAGAGGACACTATGGCTGGGACATGGCTAGAAACCACGAGGCCTGTCAGTCTTTGCCGTGCTTCAGTCTTGCCCCTGAGGGAAACTCTGAGAGGAGGAGTGGGGGCTCCCACCCAGGCTAGCACCCCACCCCAGGGAAGGATGGAGACCAAAGGGGAGGGGGGTCAGCCGGCGGCAGCTGCCCAGCCTGGCAATGAATCGTCCCAAAGTTTGCTGCCTCGTCTCAATAGCTTCGCTTCTGA